>OY720464.1:8562541-8725041 GCA_963082715.1 Harpalus rubripes
ACACAAAACTGTTTGAGATCTGCTGGTAATCACGTTTCCTTCACTACCAATACCATTTGATTCACACGAACATCAAACTATGACGTAAGGGTCAAGTAAGAAAAATTGGTGTATAATAATAATAATTAATAATAATTAATAATAATAATTAATAATAATAATAATAATAATAATAATAATAATAATAATAATACTAATACTAATACTAATACTAATACTAATACTAATACTAATACTAATACTAATACTAATACTAATACTAATACTAATACTAATACTAATACTAATACTAATACTAATACTAATACTAATACTAATACTAATACTAATACTAATACTAATACTAATACTAATACTAATACTAATACTAATACTAATACTAATACTAATACTAATACTAATACTAATACTAATACTAATACTAATACTAATACTAATACTAATACTAATACTAATACTAATACTAATACTAATACTAATACTAATACTAATACTAATACTAATACTAATACTAATACTAATACTAATACTAATACTAATACTAATACTAATACTAATACTAATACTAATACTAATACTAATACTAATACTAATACTAATACTAATACTAATACTAATACTAATACTAATACTAATACTAATACTAATACTAATACTAATACTAATACTAATACTAATACTAATACTAATACTAATACTAATACTAATACTAATACTAATACTAATACTAATACTAATACTAATACTAATACTAATACTAATACTAATACTAATACTAATACTAATACTAATACTAATACTAATACTAATACTAATACTAATAATAATAATAATAATAATAATAATACTAATACTAATACTAATACTAATACTAATACTAATACTAATACTAATACTAATACTAATACTAATACTAATACTAATACTAATACTAATACTAATACTAATACTAATACTAATACTAATACTAATACTAATACTAATACTAATACTAATACTAATACTAATACTAATACTAATACTAATACTAATACTAATACTAATACTAATACTAATACTAATACTAATACTAATACTAATACTAATACTAATACTAATACTAATACTAATACTAATACTAATACTAATACTAATACTAATACTAATACTAATACTAATACTAATACTAATACTAATACTAATACTAATACTAATACTAATACTAATACTAATACTAATACTAATACTAATACTAATACTAATACTAATACTAATACTAATACTAATACTAATACTAATACTAATACTAATACTAATACTAATACTAATACTAATACTAATACTAATACTAATACTAATACTAATACTAATACTAATACTAATACTAATACTAATACTAATACTAATACTAATACTAATACTAATACTAATACTAATACTAATACTAATACTAATACTAATACTAATACTAATACTAATACTAATACTAATACTAATACTAATACTAATACTAATACTAATACTAATACTAATACTAATACTAATACTAATACTAATACTAATACTAATACTAATACTAATACTAATACTAATACTAATACTAATACTAATACTAATACTAATACTAATACTAATACTAATACTAATACTAATACTAATACTAATACTAATACTAATACTAATACTAATACTAATACTAATACTAATACTAATACTAATACTAATACTAATACTAATACTAATACTAATACTAATACTAATACTAATACTAATACTAATACTAATACTAATACTAATACTAATACTAATACTAATACTAATACTAATACTAATACTAATACTAATACTAATACTAATAATAATAATAATAATAATAATAATAATAATAATAATAATAATAATAATAATACTAATACTAATACTAATACTAATAATAATACTAATACTAATACTAATACTAATAATAATAATAATAATAATAATAATAATAATAATAATAATAATAATAATAATAATAATAATAATAATAATAATAATAATAATAATAATAATAATAATAATAATAATTATTATTTATTTTATCGTATCCAGCACATACATAGACAAGTAAATTAGGAATAACACAAAAGCGAAACTTCAAAAAACCACTGATGTTGATGTTCCTTCGTTCCTTGTTTGGAAGATTAGCTGGTGCTGGTAGTTGCAGAATTTATACTAGTTATAAAACCAGTACCCTGGACTGCGACGAGGACGCTTCTGCTCAGCCCATTTTGACAGCTGTCAATTTCTTTCCCAAATTTCCATCCAAAATTTTGTAGATATTTCCGGGATAACGACGCAAATTATATGTGTACCATACACGCAAAATTTAATAATAATTAAATTCACTTACAACATTAAAAATTGTTATATTAAACCAAAATTTGTAAGACACTGCTCAAAAGGAACAATGACAATTGAATATAGAAATAATAAATAATAATAATAATAATAATAATAATAATAATAATAATAATAATAATAATAATAATAATAATAATAATAATAATAATAATAATAATAATAATAATAATAATAATAATAATAATAATAATAATAATAATAATAATAATAATAATAATAATAATAATAATAATAATAATAATAATAATAATAATAATAATAATAATAATAATAATAATAATAATAATAATAATATATATTTATTTATTGGGCATCAACTACATAGGTTATTACCCTACAACAAATTAACAGCGACAAAATAATAATAATACAATAACATCAAACTTAAACATAACACAAAATTATTAACAACAATAACAATATCGAAACAATAATACAAGAAACAATATAACTGAAAAATAATATTGCTACAATTTCTAATTTGAACTGTAGGTATTAATTTTAAATTTGGAATTACACAATATAAATATTATTTTACCCCTTTAAAGAAAACTTATAATTTTATATCTCATCATATATATTTACTGCTTTTAAAAATTTCAAAATATTCCTCAACTTGCTATGATCTGTCAAAATAAGAGGAAGGTTCTTGTCAATGCTATAAAGTTGTCTGACTGGCTCATACTGTGGACATTCAACAAGGATGTGTTTTACAGTTATTGAAACACCACATCTGTTGCACATGGGAGCATCATCCCTGGTTAGACGATAACAATGTGTCAATCTTGTATGACCCAATCTAAGACGATGAATTTTGACCAGTTCCCTCCTCTTAAGATCACTGGGAAGTAGTACTGGAGCAACCGACGGCTTTATAGTTCGTAGATGGTTCTGCACTTCATTCCATGTTGTTTGCCAAATGGACAATACCTCTTTCTTTAGATGTAGACTGATATCTGTGTGTTTAATTAGTGACACATCAACAGAGTCATTTTCTGCAGCAATACGTGCTGCTTCATCAGCCATCTCATTACCTTTAATCCCAACATGACTGGGCACCCACAGAAATGATACATCTTTTCCTTGATCATGATGATATTTTATCAGGGATAAGATGTATTGTATTATCGGGTCAATAGTATAAGGATATGATATAGCTTGAAGAACGCTTAAACAGTCACTGACTATTAAGAACTTATGAAAGGTTCCAGCATATTCACAGTAACGTAGTGCTTGCCAAATAGCATATGACTCTGCTGTATATATGCTCGTAATAAGAGGCATTGTCCATGCATAACTTTTATTGTTTACAACAAATGCACAACCAGTGCCATGGTGAGTTTTCGAACCATCTGTGTATATAACCAATCTATCCTTGTAATTGTGCAAAATTTCTAGAAATTTTGATCTAATCATTACTGGCGGACTGTTTGATTTATCAAAATTAGTTAGATCGTAATTAATTTGTAATTTTGGTATTTGCCATGGAGGAACTTCAATTTCCCCTAGGGGAATCGGTAATGGTAGATCAAAATGTATTTCCTCTAAAAATTCTTTTGCACGGATACCTACTGATTTGGTTAATATCTGTCGTCGATTGCACCAGTTCCTGTTGTTAAAAAGTATTTTGAAATTCTTATGATTTGGCATTGCTTTTATTTTATTTATATATACGACAAGAATTTTCTTCCTTCTAATCTCGAGTGGTGTCAGCCCTGATTCAGCGTATAGATTTATTATGGGTGTAGTTGGGAAAGCTCCAAGGGCATATCTTAAGCCCTGATTGTGTACAGTATCTATCCTGCTAAGGATAGTTCGTTTTGCTGATCCATAAACAATACACCCATAATCAATCTTAGAAAGAACCAATGATTGGTAAACTTTAACCAATGTCCTTGGTTCTGCCCCCCATTTAGTCCCTGCCATCATTTTTATACAATTAAGAGCTTTGAGGCATATAATCCTTAGCTCTTCTATATGCAGTTTCCAAATGAGTCGCGGGTCAAAGATAAGCCCCAGGAATCTGACACTACTTACGACTTTAATTATCGCGTTTCTTATAAATACGAGTGGTCCATAGTGTGGACGGGTCAGCCTACAGAAGTGCATGCATTGCGTTTTTTCTCGAGAAAACTTAAAACCTAACTGGTCAGCCTTACTCATTACTCTGTCAATTGCGGTTTGTAATTTATTATTAATGTCTCCCATCCTCTTGCTTGAACAGAAGATGGCGAGATCATCAACATATAAACAAATATGAACAGAATTACCAATTGTTGATGTAATCTCATTAACCGCAATAGCAAACAGAGTTACGCTTAATACTGAGCCTTGTGGAACTCCGTTCTCTATAGTTCTGAGAGAAGATAGAGTTGTACCTACACGTACTCTAAATTTGCGGCTTGAGAGAAAAGATGACACAAGCTTTGGTAATTTTCCTCGAAAACCCCACGCATGCAGCTTCTTTAAAATATTATACCGCCATGTCATATCATAGGCCTTTTCTAAATCAAAGAACACTGCAACTAAGTGTTCCTTATTATTAAAAGCAGTAAGAATTGCATTTTCCAGATAGACGAGATGATCAATAGTAGATCTGAATTTCCGAAAACCAGCCTGATGTTCTGATAACAGATTATTGGTTTCCAGACACCACACAAGACGTTTATTGATCATTCTTTCGAATATTTTTCCGATGCAAGACGTTAGACTAATAGGCCTATGATTAGACGGTATCATTAGATCTTTTCCATCTTTAGGGATAGGAACGATAACGGCTTCCTTCCACTTTTCAGGATAAATTTCTTCTTCCCATAGCTTGTTGTATACTGAAAGCAAATGTACTTTAAAATCATACGATAGGTGTTTCAACATACCATTTGTAACTCTATCAGAACCTGGTGATGATAATTTTGCTTGATTTAGTGCATACTCCAGTTCCAAAAGTGTAAAAGGATTATTGTATTCCAAAAATTCAGTAGTGTTGAAGTTCAAAGGTACCTCTCGGCTCGTTTTCAAATTACGAAATCCAGGATCATAATTTGAATTACTACTTGCACTTTGGAACTGGTCTGCCATAATTTCAGCGATGGTAAATGTATCACGTACGTAAGTATCATCACTTAGTTTTAGACAATTTACACCAGTAGAGTTATTATGTCCTACAATACGTCTTACTCTTGCCCAACATTCATTAGTAGTTGTTTTTGACGATATTTTAGACACGTACTCGTCCCAATATGTACGTTTGCTTTCAAGTACACCTCGACGAGCTAATGCTTTAGCTCTTTTAAAAGAAATTAGATTTTCTATAGTAGGATACCTCCTAAAGTGGTTGAAAGCCGTTCTCTTTCTATGGACCAACTCTTTTACATTTTGGTTCCACCATGGAACTGATCTTTTGTAAATTTTGGATATACTCCTGGGTATTGCAGCTTCCGCTGCTGTTATAATGTTGGCTGTTAATTCCTCTACATTAATATTTGATTCACTTGTCAATTTTGGAACATTTAGGGATGCAGTATAACATGGCCAATCGGCCTTATTTAAAATCCATCTTGATGGGGACACCTGTTCAAATTTTGGAATATCTGTAGATATTACTATCGGAAAATGATCACTTCCGTATAGATCATCAAGTGTCTTCCAGGAATAACGGGTAGCAAGACTTGAAGATAGTATAGTAAGGTCAATATATGAATAACTCCTTGATCGAGCATTGAAATATGTTGGCGTACCTGTATTCATAAGGACAAGATCAAGATTATCAAGCAGGCTTTCTATAATTCTTCCCCTTTGATCAACATGTTCAGAACCCCAAATGTAATTATGGGCATTAAAATCACCTAATAAAACAAAGGGGGTTGGTAATTGCTTTATAATATTTTGGATGTCAATCAAATTCCAATTAAATTCTGGCAAGTATAGGTTACATATTGTTACATTTAATGGGGCTGACAGTCTTACAGCTATTACTTGTAAATCAGTGCTTAGATTAACCTGCTTGAAACTAACATCTTTCCTTATGATAACCGCGACACCACCATTCGCTCGAACTTCAGGTAATGAGTCTTTTCTTACTACACTATAGTTCCTCAAAGAGTATGCTTGGCCGGGTTTAAAATGTGTTTCTTGAAGACACGTACATATGGGATCATACTCCGACAGCAACATCCTCAGCTCACAATAATGATAAATACATCCCCTAATATTCCATTGAATGATTTTATTCATACTTACAAATGAATTAATGTAGATTAACTAACTACGCCTTCCTGGGTTTTCCTTTTGGCCAGCCTCTCTTTCTATTCTGTTGTGATGAAAAGTAAACGGGATTTTCTTCATCTTCAGAAAAGGAATTATCGCTTTTCCTCTTTGTTTCCCCCGAAGCAGTTTCAGCCAATGTAGCAGTAGCACTATTACTGCTTGAAATTCCTTTTGGCTCGCTTCTCTCCCTATTCTGTTGAGAAGAATAGTGAACAATTTCTCTTGATGTAGCAGTAGCACTATTACTGCGCGGAATGGATGGTACTGGTTCTGGTTTTCTGAAGTTCGTTTGAGTTTCTGTGACTGGATTTTTCAATACAAATATTGTTTTTAATGCTTGCACAAGCGGGGAAATAATTTCTTTTATTATATTATTATTCATATATTCCTGTCTTGGTGAATTTACAATTTCAGCGTAAGAAATACCGGTCGGAGAAAGAGGAACAATTTTCTTTTTTGCTTCGAAATAAGATATATTTTCTCTTACTCTTAGTTCTTGAATTGCTACTTCTCTTTTATATATAGGACAGTACTTTGCATTAGCCATATGCTCACCTTCACAGTTTACGCATTTTATTTCTTTTTTACATGGTTGTCCATCATGCATTTCTTTGCCACAAACACAAAGCTGTTGGTTGTTGCAACGCGCAGCAGTATGGCCGAATTTTTGACATTTAAAACAACGCATGGGTGGAGGCACATATTGTCGAACTTGTAAAGATAAATATGCTATTTTAATTTTTGGTGGTAGCTTTGGATTATTAAAAGTTATTATATGGTTTGGTGTGTCTTTTAGTTCACCATTTATTTTTGATTTAATTCTTTTAACTTCTATTACACCTTGATCTTTTAACTCCTCTAATATTTCTTCGATACTACAATTTAGAAGATCCCTACAGAATATTACACCCTTACTCATGTTCAGCGTTCTGTGCGGCGTTACTTCTATCTCCATCTGGCCTAAACGTTTAGCTTGTATTAATTTGCTAGCTTGCGCAGCGGAAACTGTTTCAATTATTAAATTTTCTTTTAATCTTTTTACACTTTTTAAATCTCCCACTAAACCAAATAGCAATTTTTGTAATAAGAATGGACTTAATTTTTCAAAATTTCCATCATTTCTCTTTATGACTAAGAACCGGGGAATAACCACCTTTTCTTTGTTCATAATATTTGACATGTTTTTAGAATATCTCGCTTCATGATCTTTGTTTATTGAAGAGGTTTTCTCCCCGGATGCTTTCGGCATCGGTCCTTTTAAATCATTTTTACCGGCCGAGCGGCCAGGGTGTGGTTCGTTAGAACCAATCCTGTACTCCAGTTGCAAATACAAATGATATGATATTTAAAAACAGACAGCTGTCAACTGTCAGAAATCAATCTACTCTCGTCAGTCAAATTTACTTATATGTGTTTCCAGTAATATTTACAAGAAATTATTTAATATTTTAACAATGGAATATACCCTTTCAAATCGTAAGTACTCTTTCTTTTAAATATCAACTTATTATTTTGGAAATTAATTTTTAAAATTTCAATTTTTCAGAATTGGCATACCACATCCAGCCAACTTTAATAATAATAATAATAATAATAATAATAATAATAATAATAATAATAATAATAATAATAATAATAATAATAATAATAATAATAATAATAATAATAATAATAATAATAATAATAATAATAATAATAATAATAATAATAATAATAATAATAATAATAATAATAATAATAATAATAATAATAATAATAATAATAATAATAATAATAATAATAATAATAATAATAATAATAATAATAATAATAATAATAATAATAATAATAATAATAATAATAATAATAATAATAATAATAATAATAATAATAATAATAATAATAATAATAATAATAATAATAATAATAATAATAATAATAATAATAATAATAATAATAATAATAATAATAATAATAATAATAATAATAATAATAATAATAATAATAATAATAATAATAATAATAATAATAATAATAATAATAATAATAATAATAATAATAATAATAATAATAATAATAATAATAATAATAATAATAATAATAATAATAATAATAATAATAATAATAATAATAATAATAATAATAATAATAATAATAATAATAATAATAATAATAATAATAATAATAATAATAATAATAATAATAATAATAATAATAATAATAATAATAATAATAATAATAATAATAATAATAATAATAATAATAATAATAATAATAATAATAATAATAATAATAATAATAATAATAATAATAATAATAATAATAATAATAATAATAATAATAATAATAATAATAATAATAATAATAATAATAATAATAATAATAATAATAATAATAATAATAATAATAATAATAATAATAATAATAATAATAATAATAATAATAATAATAATAATAATAATAATAATAATAATAATAATAATAATAATAATAATAATAATAATAATAATAATAATAATAATAATAATAATAATAATAATAATAATAATAATAATAATAATAATAATAATAATAATAATAATAATAATAATAATAATAATAATAATAATAATAATAATAATAATAATAATAATAATAATAATAATAATAATAATAATAATAATAATAATAATAATAATAATAATAATAATAATAATAATAATAATAATAATAATAATAATAATAATAATAATAATAATAATAATAATAATAATAATAATAATAATAATAATAATAATAATAATAATAATAATAATAATAATAATAATAATAATAATAATAATAATAATAATAATAATAATAATAATAATAATAATAATAATAATAATAATAATAATAATAATAATAATAATAATAATAATAATAATAATAATAATAATAATAATAATAATAATAATAATAATAATAATAATAATAATAATAATAATAATAATAATAATAATAATAATAATAATAATAATAATAATAATAATAATAATAATAATAATAATAATAATAATAATAATAATAATAATAATAATAATAATAATAATAATAATAATAATAATAATAATAATAATAATAATAATAATAATAATAATAATAATAATAATAATAATAATAATAATAATAATAATAATAATAATAATAATAATAATAATAATAATAATAATAATAATAATAATAATAATAATAATAATAATAATAATAATAATAATAATAATAATAATAATAATAATAATAATAATAATAATAATAATAATAATAATAATAATAATAATAATAATAATAATAATAATAATAATAATAATAATAATAATAATAATAATAATAATAATAATAATAATAATAATAATAATAATAATAATAATAATAATAATAATAATAATAATAATAATAATAATAATAATAATAATAATAATAATAATAATAATAATAATAATAATAATAATAATAATAATAATAATAATAATAATAATAATAATAATAATAATAATAATAATAATAATAATAATAATAATAATAATAATAATAATAATAATAATAATAATAATAATAATAATAATAATAATAATAATAATAATAATAATAATAATAATAATAATAATAATAATAATAATAATAATAATAATAATAATAATAATAATAATAATAATAATAATAATAATAATAATAATAATAATAATAATAATAATAATAATAATAATAATAATAATAATAATAATAATAATAATAATAATAATAATAATAATAATAATAATAATAATAATAATAATAATAATAATAATAATAATAATAATAATAATAATAATAATAATAATAATAATAATAATAATAATAATAATAATAATAATAATAATAATAATAATAATAATAATAATAATAATAATAATAATAATAATAATAATAATAATAATAATAATAATAATAATAATAATAATAATAATAATAATAATAATAATAATAATAATAATAATAATAATAATAATAATAATAATAATAATAATAATAATAATAATAATAATAATAATAATAATAATAATAATAATAATAATAATAATAATAATAATAATAATAATAATAATAATAATAATAATAATAATAATAATAATAATAATAATAATAATAATAATAATAATAATAATAATAATAATAATAATAATAATAATAATAATAATAATAATAATAATAATAATAATAATAATAATAATAATAATAATAATAATAATAATAATAATAATAATAATAATAATAATAATAATAATAATAATAATAATAATAATAATAATAATAATAATAATAATAATAATAATAATAATAATAATAATAATAATAATAATAATAATAATAATAATAATAATAATAATAATAATAATAATAATAATAATAATAATAATAATAATAATAATAATAATAATAATAATAATAATAATAATAATAATAATAATAATAATAATAATAATAATAATAATAATAATAATAATAATAATAATAATAATAATAATAATAATAATAATAATAATAATAATAATAATAATAATAATAATAATAATAATAATAATAATAATAATAATAATAATAATAATAATAATAATAATAATAATAATAATAATAATAATAATAATAATAATAATAATAATAATAATAATAATAATAATAATAATAATAATAATAATAATAATAATAATAATAATAATAATAATAATAATAATAATAATAATAATAATAATAATAATAATAATAATAATAATAATAATAATAATAATAATAATAATAATAATAATAATAATAATAATAATAATAATAATAATAATAATAATAATAATAATAATAATAATAATAATAATAATAATAATAATAATAATAATAATAATAATAATAATAATAATAATAATAATAATAATAATAATAATAATAATAATAATAATAATAATAATAATAATAATAATAATAATAATAATAATAATAATAATAATAATAATAATAATAATAATAATAATAATAATAATAATAATAATAATAATAATAATAATAATAATAATAATAATAATAATAATAATAATAATAATAATAATAATAATAATAATAATAATAATAATAATAATAATAATAATAATAATAATAATAATAATAATAATAATAATAATAATAATAATAATAATAATAATAATAATAATAATAATAATAATAATAATAATAATAATAATAATAATAATAATAATAATAATAATAATAATAATAATAATAATAATAATAATAATAATAATAATAATAATAATAATAATAATAATAATAATAATAATAATAATAATAATAATAATAATAATAATAATAATAATAATAATAATAATAATAATAATAATAATAATAATAATAATAATAATAATAATAATAATAATAATAATAATAATAATAATAATAATAATAATAATAATAATAATAATAATAATAATAATAATAATAATAATAATAATAATAATAATAATAATAATAATAATAATAATAATAATAATAATAATAATAATAATAATAATAATAATAATAATAATAATAATAATAATAATAATAATAATAATAATAATAATAATAATAATAATAATAATAATAATAATAATAATAATAATAATAATAATAATAATAATAATAATAATAATAATAATAATAATAATAATAATAATAATAATAATAATAATAATAATAATAATAATAATAATAATAATAATAATAATAATAATAATAATAATAATAATAATAATAATAATAATAATAATAATAATAATAATAATAATAATAATAATAATAATAATAATAATAATAATAATAATAATAATAATAATAATAATAATAATAATAATAATAATAATAATAATAATAATAATAATAATAATAATAATAATAATAATAATAATAATAATAATAATAATAATAATAATAATAATAATAATAATAATAATAATAATAATAATAATAATAATAATAATAATAATAATAATAATAATAATAATAATAATAATAATAATAATAATAATAATAATAATAATAATAATAATAATAATAATAATAATAATAATAATAATAATAATAATAATAATAATAATAATAATAATAATAATAATAATAATAATAATAATAATAATAATAATAATAATAATAATAATAATAATAATAATAATAATAATAATAATAATAATAATAATAATAATAATAATAATAATAATAATAATAATAATAATAATAATAATAATAATAATAATAATAATAATAATAATAATAATAATAATAATAATAATAATAATAATAATAATAATAATAATAATAATAATAATAATAATAATAATAATAATAATAATAATAATAATAATAATAATAATAATAATAATAATAATAATAATAATAATAATAATAATAATAATAATAATAATAATAATAATAATAATAATAATAATAATAATAATAATAATAATAATAATAATAATAATAATAATAATAATAATAATAATAATAATAATAATAATAATAATAATAATAATAATAATAATAATAATAATAATAATAATAATAATAATAATAATAATAATAATAATAATAATAATAATAATAATAATAATAATAATAATAATAATAATAATAATAATAATAATAATAATAATAATAATAATAATAATAATAATAATAATAATAATAATAATAATAATAATAATAATAATAATAATAATAATAATAATAATAATAATAATAATAATAATAATAATAATAATAATAATAATAATAATAATAATAATAATAATAATAATAATAATAATAATAATAATAATAATAATAATAATAATAATAATAATAATAATAATAATAATAATAATAATAATAATAATAATAATAATAATAATAATAATAATAATAATAATAATAATAATAATAATAATAATAATAATAATAATAATAATAATAATAATAATAATAATAATAATAATAATAATAATAATAATAATAATAATAATAATAATAATAATAATAATAATAATAATAATAATAATAATAATAATAATAATAATAATAATAATAATAATAATAATAATAATAATAATAATAATAATAATAATAATAATAATAATAATAATAATAATAATAATAATAATAATAATAATAATAATAATAATAATAATAATAATAATAATAATAATAATAATAATAATAATAATAATAATAATAATAATAATAATAATAATAATAATAATAATAATAATAATAATAATAATAATAATAATAATAATAATAATAATAATAATAATAATAATAATAATAATAATAATAATAATAATAATAATAATAATAATAATAATAATAATAATAATAATAATAATAATAATAATAATAATAATAATAATAATAATAATAATAATAATAATAATAATAATAATAATAATAATAATAATAATAATAATAATAATAATAATAATAATAATAATAATAATAATAATAATAATAATAATAATAATAATAATAATAATAATAATAATAATAATAATAATAATAATAATAATAATAATAATAATAATAATAATAATAATAATAATAATAATAATAATAATAATAATAATAATAATAATAATAATAATAATAATAATAATAATAATAATAATAATAATAATAATAATAATAATAATAATAATAATAATAATAATAATAATAATAATAATAATAATAATAATAATAATAATAATAATAATAATAATAATAATAATAATAATAATAATAATAATAATAATAATAATAATAATAATAATAATAATAATAATAATAATAATAATAATAATAATAATAATAATAATAATAATAATAATAATAATAATAATAATAATAATAATAATAATAATAATAATAATAATAATAATAATAATAATAATAATAATAATAATAATAATAATAATAATAATAATAATAATAATAATAATAATAATAATAATAATAATAATAATAATAATAATAATAATAATAATAATAGTAATAATATACACCGATTTTTCTCCCTTGACCCTCACATCATTGATTTCTGAACCACAAAATGACAAGTAATTATATATTTATCTGTCTTACTTATGGTTTCCTACATTCTATCTTCGATACGTATGCCTAATTGCTTCATCTTTGTCTTACTAACGCATTAAGAGAAAGATAGTTATAGGAAATTTGAATATAATATTCGACAGCAGTGGTACTTATATTTGTGCATGCTCGTTGGCAACCTAAATTCATGCGAAATTAATGAAGATACCCCTATGGCTCACTCTGTTCACGTTAAGTGTCATGAAATTCGATCAGTATGAATTTCATTTTGTACAAAAAATATCTCAAATGTAGGTTTGACATTTTAGATATACATATTTGTCAATGTCAATGTTATTTTTATAATTTATTGGCGATATTTACCATTTCCTACAATGATTTTCGTTCTTAGATTAATATAATCTTAGGAATAATCGTAAAATGGAGTAGTAGTTTTGTTTAAGAATGAAATAATTCAGTATAAAATTTACAAATTTAGGTTAAATTTTGTGCAATTTTGGATTACGAACACATGAATTTTAAACGACAAATTACGCTCTGAATATGAATAATAATGAACGTGGTCTGAAATTGAAAGAACAATGAAGAAGCTGCAACCTTTTACTTGTCACAAGTGTAAACATGTAAAAATGAAGAAAATTTTATTCCAACTACGTAACAAATTTCAGCTCTGTAGAAAGTCGGTTAAAATGGTTTGTAAAAAGTTGGAACACGCATACAAACAGACAGACATACAACGCAAGTTAAATAAAATGATGAAAAAAATATGTGATCCGTTATTATGATAAATAACTAAAGGTGTATAAATACGTACACAACTCGGTACTACACAATTAAGGTAAAATATATAATTTTAATAATAGTTATATTATTTCGGAAAATGGAAAAGTCAATACATTCTTATTTTAAAGTTTAACCATGGCTAGTTTATGACGTATTATATGACGTAATTGCCTTGTACACAAAACTGTTTGAGATCTGCTGGTAATCACGTTTCCTTCACTACCAATACCATTTGATTCACACGAACATCAAACTATGACGTAAGGGTCAAGTAAGAAAAATTGGTGTATAATAATAATAATTAATAATAATAATTAATAATAATAATAATAATAATAATAATAATAATAATAATAATAATAATAATAATAATAATAATAATAATAATAATAATAATAATAATAATAATAATAATAATAATAATAATAATAATAATAATAATAATAATAATAATAATAATAATAATAATAATAATAATAATAATAATAATAATAATAATAATAATAATAATAATAATAATAATAATAATAATAATAATAATAATAATAATAATAATAATAATAATAATAACAATAATAATAATAATAATAATAATAATAATAATAATAATAATAAAATAATAATAATAATAATAATAATAATAATAATAATAGTAATAATAATAATAATAATAATAATAATAATAATAATAATAATAATAATAATAATAATAATAATAATAATAATAATAATAATAATAATAATAATAATAATAATAATAATAATAAAAATAATAATAATAATAATAATAATAATAATAATAATAATAATAATAATAATAATAGTAATAATATACACCGATTTTTCTCCCTTGACCCTCACATCATTGATTTCTGAACCACAAAATGACAAGTAATTATATATTTATCTGTCTTACTTATGGTTTCCTACATTCTATCTTCGATACGTATGCCTAATTGCTTCATCTTTGTCTTACTAACGCATTAAGAGAAAGATAGTTATAGGAAATTTGAATATAATATTCGACAGCAGTGGTACTTATATTTGTGCATGCTCGTTGGCAACCTAAATTCATGCGAAATTAATGAAGATACCCCTATGGCTCACTCTGTTCACGTTAAGTGTCATGAAATTCGATCAGTATGAATTTCATTTTGTACAAAAAATATCTCAAATGTAGGTTTGACATTTTAGATATACATATTTGTCAATGTCAATGTTATTTTTATAATTTATTGGCGATATTTACCATTTCCTACAATGATTTTCGTTCTTAGATTAATATAATCTTAGGAATAATCGTAAAATGGAGTAGTAGTTTTGTTTAAGAATGAAATAATTCAGTATAAAATTTACAAATTTAGGTTAAATTTTGTGCAATTTTGGATTACGAACACATGAATTTTAAACGACAAATTACGCTCTGAATATGAATAATAATGAACGTGGTCTGAAATTGAAAGAACAATGAAGAAGCTGCAACCTTTTACTTGTCACAAGTGTAAACATGTAAAAATGAAGAAAATTTTATTCCAACTACGTAACAAATTTCAGCTCTGTAGAAAGTCGGTTAAAATGGTTTGTAAAAAGTTGGAACACGCATACAAACAGACAGACATACAACGCAAGTTAAATAAAATGATGAAAAAAATATGTGATCCGTTATTATGATAAATAACTAAAGGTGTATAAATACGTACACAACTCGGTACTACACAATTAAGGTAAAATATATAATTTTAATAATAGTTATATTATTTCGGAAAATGGAAAAGTCAATACATTCTTATTTTAAAGTTTAACCATGGCTAGTTTATGACGTATTATATGACGTAATTGCCTTGTACACAAAACTGTTTGAGATCTGCTGGTAATCACGTTTCCTTCACTACCAATACCATTTGATTCACACGAACATCAAACTATGACGTAAGGGTCAAGTAAGAAAAATTGGTGTATAATAATAATAATTAATAATAATAATTAATAATAATAATAATAATAATAATAATAATAATAATAATAATAATAATAATAATAATAATAATAATAATAATAATAATAATAATAATAATAATAATAATAATAATAATAATAATAATAATAATAATAATAATAATAATAATAATAATAATAATAATAATAATAATAATAATAATAATAATAATAATAATAATAATAATAATAATAATAATAATAATAATAATAATAATAATAATAATAATAATAATAATAATAATAATAACAATAATAATAATAATAATAATAATAATAATAATAATAATAATAATAATAATAATAATAAAATAATAATAATAATAATAATAATAATAATAATAATAATAGTAATAATAATAATAATAATAATAATAATAATAATAATAATAATAATAATAATAATAATAATAATAATAATAATAATAATAATAATAATAATAATAATAATAATAATAATAATAATAATAATAATAATAATAATAATAATAATAATAATAATAATAATAATAATAATAATAATAATAATAATAATAATAATAATAATAATAATAATAATAGTAATAATATACACCGATTTTTCTCCCTTGACCCTCACATCATTGATTTCTGAACCACAAAATGACAAGTAATTATATATTTATCTGTCTTACTTATGGTTTCCTACATTCTATCTTCGATACGTATGCCTAATTGCTTCATCTTTGTCTTACTAACGCATTAAGAGAAAGATAGTTATAGGAAATTTGAATATAATATTCGACAGCAGTGGTACTTATATTTGTGCATGCTCGTTGGCAACCTAAATTCATGCGAAATTAATGAAGATACCCCTATGGCTCACTCTGTTCACGTTAAGTGTCATGAAATTCGATCAGTATGAATTTCATTTTGTACAAAAAATATCTCAAATGTAGGTTTGACATTTTAGATATACATATTTGTCAATGTCAATGTTATTTTTATAATTTATTGGCGATATTTACCATTTCCTACAATGATTTTCGTTCTTAGATTAATATAATCTTAGGAATAATCGTAAAATGGAGTAGTAGTTTTGTTTAAGAATGAAATAATTCAGTATAAAATTTACAAATTTAGGTTAAATTTTGTGCAATTTTGGATTACGAACACATGAATTTTAAACGACAAATTACGCTCTGAATATGAATAATAATGAACGTGGTCTGAAATTGAAAGAACAATGAAGAAGCTGCAACCTTTTACTTGTCACAAGTGTAAACATGTAAAAATGAAGAAAATTTTATTCCAACTACGTAACAAATTTCAGCTCTGTAGAAAGTCGGTTAAAATGGTTTGTAAAAAGTTGGAACACGCATACAAACAGACAGACATACAACGCAAGTTAAATAAAATGATGAAAAAAATATGTGATCCGTTATTATGATAAATAACTAAAGGTGTATAAATACGTACACAACTCGGTACTACACAATTAAGGTAAAATATATAATTTTAATAATAGTTATATTATTTCGGAAAATGGAAAAGTCAATACATTCTTATTTTAAAGTTTAACCATGGCTAGTTTATGACGTATTATATGACGTAATTGCCTTGTACACAAAACTGTTTGAGATCTGCTGGTAATCACGTTTCCTTCACTACCAATACCATTTGATTCACACGAACATCAAACTATGACGTAAGGGTCAAGTAAGAAAAATTGGTGTATAATAATAATAATTAATAATAATTAATAATAATAATTAATAATAATAATAATAATAATAATAATAATAATAATAATAATAATAATAATAATAATAATAATAATAATAATAATAATAATAATAATAATAATAATAATAATAATAATAATAATAATAATAATAATAATAATAATAATAATAATAATAATAATAATAATAATAATAATAATAATAATAATAATAATAATAATAATAATAATAATAATAATAATAATAATAATAATAATAATAATAATAATAATAATAATAATAATAATAATAATAATAATAATAATAATAATAATAATAATAATAATAATAATAATAATAATAATAATAATAATAATAATAATAATAATAGTAATAATATACACCGATTTTTCTCCCTTGACCCTCACATCATTGATTTCTGAACCACAAAATGACAAGTAATTATATATTTATCTGTCTTACTTATGGTTTCCTACATTCTATCTTCGATACGTATGCCTAATTGCTTCATCTTTGTCTTACTAACGCATTAAGAGAAAGATAGTTATAGGAAATTTGAATATAATATTCGACAGCAGTGGTACTTATATTTGTGCATGCTCGTTGGCAACCTAAATTCATGCGAAATTAATGAAGATACCCCTATGGCTCACTCTGTTCACGTTAAGTGTCATGAAATTCGATCAGTATGAATTTCATTTTGTACAAAAAATATCTCAAATGTAGGTTTGACATTTTAGATATACATATTTGTCAATGTCAATGTTATTTTTATAATTTATTGGCGATATTTACCATTTCCTACAATGATTTTCGTTCTTAGATTAATATAATCTTAGGAATAATCGTAAAATGGAGTAGTAGTTTTGTTTAAGAATGAAATAATTCAGTATAAAATTTACAAATTTAGGTTAAATTTTGTGCAATTTTGGATTACGAACACATGAATTTTAAACGACAAATTACGCTCTGAATATGAATAATAATGAACGTGGTCTGAAATTGAAAGAACAATGAAGAAGCTGCAACCTTTTACTTGTCACAAGTGTAAACATGTAAAAATGAAGAAAATTTTATTCCAACTACGTAACAAATTTCAGCTCTGTAGAAAGTCGGTTAAAATGGTTTGTAAAAAGTTGGAACACGCATACAAACAGACAGACATACAACGCAAGTTAAATAAAATGATGAAAAAAATATGTGATCCGTTATTATGATAAATAACTAAAGGTGTATAAATACGTACACAACTCGGTACTACACAATTAAGGTAAAATATATAATTTTAATAATAGTTATATTATTTCGGAAAATGGAAAAGTCAATACATTCTTATTTTAAAGTTTAACCATGGCTAGTTTATGACGTATTATATGACGTAATTGCCTTGTACACAAAACTGTTTGAGATCTGCTGGTAATCACGTTTCCTTCACTACCAATACCATTTGATTCACACGAACATCAAACTATGACGTAAGGGTCAAGTAAGAAAAATTGGTGTATAATAATAATAATTAATAATAATTAATAATAATAATTAATAATAATATTAATTAATAACAATAATAATAATAATAATAATAATTAATAATAATAATTAATAATAATAATTAATAATAATAATAATTAATAATAATGATAATAATTAATAATAATAATAATAATAAATAATTAATAATAATTAATTAATAATAATTAATAAATAATAATTAATAATAATAATTAATAATAATAATTAATAACAAAAATTAATAACAAAAATTAATAATAATAATTAATAGTAATAATAATAATTAATAATAATAATTAATAATAATAATTAGTAATAATAATTATTAATAACAATTAATAATAATAATTAATAATAGTAATTAATAATAATAATTAATAATAATAATAAATAATAATAATTAATAATAATAATTAATAATAATAATTAATAATAATTAATAATAATAAGTAATAATAATAAGTAATAATAATAATTAATAATGATAATTAATAATAATCATTAATAATAATAATTAATAATAATAATTAATAATAATCATTAATAATAATCATTAATAATAATAATTAATAATAATAATTAATCGTAATTAATAATAATTAATAATATTAATAATAATAATAATAAAAATATTAATACTATTAATAATATTAATAATAATAATATTAATAATAATAATATTAATATTAATAATAATATTAATAATAATATTCATAATAATAATATTATTATTATTAATAATATTAATAATAATGTGTATTTTTGTGAATATATATATATATATATATATATATATATATATATATATATATATATATATATATATATATATGTACTTATTAATTCTGAACAATTAATTATTAATATGATGCAATAAGTATCCATGGACATGTGTATACAGTTTTTCAGTTTTAATGGAAAGTATATATACAAAACATTTTAATTTCCCATATTAAATTCATATGTAACGGATTTCTAACGCCATCCGTATGCCGATAAGATACATACATATGTATTCGTACGTATTAATTAACAAGTTTTTAATATTACGCATATTGGTGACATGTAGTTCATTATTTTGTTACCAGATGTCACATCGCTTAACAATACATGCTAAAACAGTTGTACACAATCACTCCCGTACGAACCGATGTAGACCGGAGTATGTGCATACTTAAGATGCGACCTATTATCACATTCGAACATGGAGTAGGGATTTCACTTGGTAGTACAAATAGTACATCAGCAAAATTTAGATGCTTTATATTTTTTACAACAATCAATTTATAACAGGTTATTTTGGTCGTTCCTTCTGGTTTACCAGTCAACTTTAATATTGTTATTAACTTTTTAATATTGATGACGTCATATTGTTGCAATGGTTTTATTAGGAATTTAATTTTCTAGTATGACAGGGCTTTGTCATGTTTGACATTTTCAATATATTATTTGTTATAGTTTTGTTTTTCGCTAATATAACATGTACTGTGTGAATATTATTATTCCTCAAAATTCGAAGTGACATTTATTTCGCAATTGAATAATTATGGTGTAATGTCAAAACTGGCCAAAACTGACAGTATGACCTATATTGTCAATTTCGTTATTCATCAAAATTCGAGGTATAAATAGTTATTTAACAATAATAAACGAATTAAATAAATACGATGTAAGTATAATGGATGAAATATACATCTTTTTATTGTCCAAAAGCAATATGTTGCAATAATTGTCGGAAATTTTAGAAATAGTCTTTGTAATAGCAAAATACATAATATGTATAATCCCAAGAATGAATAAATTATGAACACCCAACGAAGCACAAATTATTATCGACGCCAAAATCACCTTAATTACATGAATGATAGAACGACATGAATATTCAAATGATTAAAATATTTTAAAATGACACTTGTTACCTCGGTTGTCTCATAAATGCCATGTGTGTACGACAAAGGTGCTAGATAAAAGTGTAGTCATTCGTGCATCAGAAATTAATGACGTGGGGATCAATTCGGAGATATAGAGTGTAGTTACTAGGACTCGTTCTAGAGTTCATTTCCTTTTTTGTACCGCATCACGCGAACTTTCGTCAACCATCGGGTGAGCTGTTATCTTTTTGTTAAGGTCCTCATAGCTATACTGTCGCGAACGACAAACCCGTTCGTTAAAGTTTATCATTATTATTTCCTTTTAGCCGGCATCATCGAGTCTCACAATCAGGTTCTCAGCATAATTGACCTTTTCAATTTAACGGTTATCTCTTACTACTGCTGCAAATAGTAAGTAAAATGGCCCCAACAAATGCCAGGTGGGCTATCAAACGAAACGTCAAAAATATTGCAGTCATTAAAATACCTGTATTCTCGGTGAAAATTTGCATCGTTAGACATTTTAGCTCCAATAAAAGCTTTTGTAACTTTTTCCGAGAAGTTTTTTAAAGTTGTCAAAGATTTTTCACACATTTTACGTCTAAATTTTTTAGAAACAAACGTCATAGATCTCAATTTTTCTTACTATGCGCAGATCCCCATTGCGCATATCTTTTATCTCTTTAAATTAAAAAGAACTATCGTTTGGGCTTTAACCACAAATCAGTCTCAGCTTTATTGTATAAATTCTGCAAACATTCATTAACTTTTTATTTATTTATTTATCAATACAATGCCCAACAGGTGAAGACCCAGTAAGAAGGCAGGAAAAAAATACATGAAATACATTACATAAAATGAGTGAATGTCTGCACAAAGATTAATGAATAAAAATAATAAAAAATAACAACATGCAACGATGTCACTTTATGTGTTTAAGAATATTTATGAATTTTTTGGGGGAGTAACGGAATACATCGATATTTGAAAATTTGTTTGTATAAATTTGACACATTCGGTATATAGGAGAAAGAGATAAGGCATTACTGCGTGGAATAGGAAGATAGAAGGTTTGAAAATAGCGAATGTGTATGAAAGCAGTGTGGAAAGGAAGTTGGTTTAAGCAAGTAGGATCATCTATTTCACCGTGGATTAGTTTAGAGAGATGATGAACAAGTTGGAAGTCGCGACGCTCAATTAGGCTATGTATTTTAAATGTTCGTAACAGCTCTAAGTATTTATATGAATAGTCCGGATAACTTCTATTAATTTTGAAATATATATATTTTTAAAACTTTTTTGGATAGATTCAATGTGGTCCTGATGATTTTCATAAATGGTATTCCAGATAATGGCGCAGTACTCTAGTTTGGAGCGGACAAAGGCATAATAAAGTGAGAAAATAGCAGTAACATCACGGATGGAACGAGTTGTACGAATAATAAAACCTAGCATACGGAAAGATGCGTTGCAAATACGATTAATATGACTCACAAAAGTGAACTTAGAGTCAAACGTAACGCCTAGATCATCAGTGGTAGAGCAACGAGCTAGAGGAAGGTTATTAATGCTGTAAGAAAATAACAGAGGAGAAGATTTCCTAGTATAAGACATGACTGAACATTTATTTAAATTTAAGCTTAAGTTATTTATTGAACACCAACTAGATAAATTATTAAGATTGTTTTGAAGAATTTGAGAATCAATAGCGGAAGAAACTGGATAAAATATTTTTAAATCGTCATTGAATAACAGTTTGTTAGAGTGTAAAATATGTGTAACATCATCAATAAATAATAAAAACAACAAAGGGCCTAGGTTGGAACCTTGGGGAATACCAGAGCTAGAAATGAAGGGTGAGGATTTGCGACCAAGAAACTGAACAAATAACTCGCGATGAGACAGGTACGATGAAGGAAGATCAATTAATGATGATAAAGAAAAGTCATGGAGTTTCTTGATTAAAATAGAATGGTCTACCTTGTCAAATGCTTTGGAAATGTCTGTATATATACAATCAACTTGGCCTTTAAGATTTAGAACAGAAGAAACAGTATGGGTGAAATATAGTAAATTGGTAGTTGTCGATCTTTTTTCCATAAACCCATGCAGAGAGCATGAAATAAGATTTTTAACTTTGTTATAAATAGTTGCATATATTAGTTTTTCAAATATTTTACTGAAATTCGATAGATTGGCAATGGGACGATAGTTTTTAATGTCAGCTGTATCACCTGGTTTGTGAATGGGAGTGATCCGTGTAATTTTCCATTTATCAGGAAATGTATTTGTTTTTAATGATAAATTAAATAAATGGGAAAGAGCATTTGACAGCGGGTAGGCGCAATCTTTAATAAGGAAACTAGGAATGAGATCAGGACCACACGAAAAGTTAGACTTTAATTTTGAAATAGATTGAACATTGTCTCTACTCACATGGTTTAGTGAAATGAGGTTTTGTGAAAGAGTATTGGAGGAACGAGGAGGATTAGTCGAAGGCATTGTATAGACCGATTTAAAATGAGAAGCGAAACCATTTGCTATATCTTCAGGTGTTGAAAATTTAGAATTGTCCAATGACATATTTTCGGGAAATGTTGATGTATTATTTTAAATGCCTTATTATTTTAAATGCACTGTACTTAAAGAAATTTAATACAGGGGTAGTTACGCAGGCATTTGAGTTTCGTTACCTTACAATCTTCCTTGCTCTGTTTCCGTTCTTTTTCAGGATTGCTAATCGCCCCCTTTGGTTGAGTTTGTTTTTTGATTAGCTCTAGTGATGTACGACGAGGCGAGAGTAGAAGTGTAGAAACCTTTAGTTACAATTTTTTTTAATGTTTAATTAGTTTTACTGATGACAGAATGTATTAACAGATGATCGTATTGAAATAATTTGGTGACTAGAACTTAGTGTTTCGTCTCTTTATTATAGTTATACGACTGTAAATACACAGAAGACGGAACGATTGGTGCGAACTTGTCTTTTGTAGTTCAACTGATACGTAAATACCGAGGTAAATACGTAGTACGCAAGCGCTTATTTTTACAGCGAGACTCTCGCGCGAGAACGAGACGAGACCCAAAAAAATGTGCGAGAATGAGAGCGAGATTTCAGATCCAAAAACGAGACGAGATCGATATTTTATGTTTCTCGTCTCGTCTCGCCTCGCGTGCATCACTAATTAGCTCGCGCCCATTCATTAATATTTTTATTACGATGTTCAATACCTACACCCACACCCGTCTCCAACTGTAGTTGCCGAGTTTCAACCGGTCCAGCATGTTATTGCTTATTATGAGTGTTGCAACGCATCGCCTTTTGTTTTGTGACATGGCCATCTGGCCACGTTATTTTTTTACATATCAACAAACTTTAAATGTATTTAAAAAGTAATTTAAAAACATTTTAATTACTTGAAGTACTGCGTAAAACGTTGTACGTACCTTAGGCCGAAATAAGTATACACCAAATAAAAGCCCTCCGCTAAGCGCCGGGCTTCAAATTTCGTCCGCATGCGTAATTTTTTTTTCGATCATCTATACCTAAATAACTATTTCTTATTATTTACTTAGATGCTCATATTACCTATCTTTAATCTGTAGCCAGTAGTGCTTTTCGTTTTGCTTTAACTACACTTCATTAGTAATTGCTAACATTTACTAGTGAATGTTAACAGTCGCTGAATTTACCGCTTCTTTTCCTACTGGCAAATAGACTATAGACCCGAAAATAGCTAAAATTTTATCTAAAGATGATGTAAGTAGATTTTTTAAGGATTTAGATGACCAGACATATCTAGCGACTATAGCTATGAAGGTAATACCATCAAAAATATATATTTTTTTATTAAATTATTTCAATGTTTATAGGTTACGATTGGAATTTTCTAAAGCTATAATTAATATTTAATTGGTGAGGATAATTAGACAGTAAAGCTTCAATCGGCACCAACACTTAAAATTTAAACTTGGTTTTTATTTAATGGGAATTAACATCAATTTATTTGGCTATATGAATATAACCTAGTTTAAATTTTAAATGTCGGTGGCGCAACTGGGCATGAGTGAGGAAAGTAAATTACTTTAATCACATGTGAGGGAAGTGGTTACACTGTAAAGTTTTGGGGTAGAAACATGGAAGATGAATCTCCAATTGAGTTGTTGAATCTTCCTTAAAGTTGATTTAGGGTAGGAAGGTCGAAACATGGTAAGAAAAAGGTAGGAAATTTTGGTAGGGCAGATTCAATTCGCTTACAGGCATCTGTGTTGCACTGTAGGTATATTAGGTAGGTGCTACTACCTTTGTAACATATTTAGACCTTTAGGGATGATTCGAGCTGAATATTCTACTTTCAATTTGAGGTACAGTTCCTATCATAAAAAATATGGACTTGACATTAATTAGAACGTAACAATGTCATCCATGTGAAATTACAAAGGAATAATAGGAAAACGACGGCAGAAATAATATAAAATATTCAGTTTTACTAAAATTTGCAAACTTATTGAACTTACATTGTTAATACAAATTAAAATTGTTTATCAATCTCACTATATTTTTTATAATTCCGTGCATAAATACATCGTTTTCTACGTTACCTACTTAATAGAAAGTGATTTGTAACAAACTATTGAATATACATAGCATATTTCAAGGTAGATAAATAAATGTGTGAAATGCATTATTTACCCGTGTTCATAAAATTATATGAAAAACTAAAATATTCAATGAAACATAACTGACGATGTGTAGACTTATATAGTTGTTATATAAACAAATGCAAAATGATATTAGTTATTTGTAAGATTTCGGAAATGAAAAGTGATCGGATAAGCTTTCGTATTTCTTAGAAATTGTTTGTTAGTCCAGCTAGCAACTGAAAGCCCTACGGGTTTTCCGAAGGCCAGCGTAACGGTACCGCATTTCTAGGGATTGGAAGAACACAGAGGGGTGAGAAATTTATGTGTCATTCTGTCATTTGTTATTCTCTTGTCGACAGTCGCAATGAGCATACTTGAAACTTAGGTAAAATACATTATGTTGTATTTTTAATTATAAAAACTAGTATCCGTCTATTTTTTAGCTCCTTCTTGGTTTAGTGCGGTACAAAATAACATACATGTAGATTTGTTATCACAGTATTTTCTATAACAAATGAAGAAGATGTGCCGATTGTAAAGAAACGCGCATCTTGACAACCATGTTCGACGTATAAAAATTAGAACTTTAAAGGTAATTTTCTTTATTTTGTTTCATTTTCTTTTTATTTACACACTTTCAAAGATAATATAACTATATTTGGCGGTACATACCTATACCAAATTTTATTTTTGTTGAATTATCATTTAATATGATTATTTTCCTGTTAAGAAAATAAACATTGAAAAACTAGCAAATATTTTGAATAAAACGTTCTTTTGTTCGCAAATATTTATTAGACACAACAATATTAATTTAGTTTTATTTGTTACAAGAGGATCCAAAGAATGTGAAGATATTCTTCGAGGACCTGCAAGAATTGGAGCAATAGCCAGTGAACATGACCTTTTTTTGAATACATACTTTATTTATAAATAAAATTAATATATCATCAAGGTATATTACCCATTGCTGGATGTGCTAATCTGCTTTGTTCACAGATATCGTTAATGATACTGACATTTTCGTATCGTGTAGGCATTTACCAGGAGTCACCTCAAAGATAAAACATTATGTAACTTACAATATACTTTATCTTATTTTATTTATGTACATTTTGTTTAAGCAAATAAATCTTTTATTATATATAATGTATTATTTTTCCTGAATCCCAATAATAAATAATATACTTTTCAAGGAATTTGAAATGACCTCATGTAGGGGTTCATATAAATTACTACAAAAGTATTTTTAACAACCTTACAGGCATTTACTGGTAACTTGTGATACGGATATTTCAAATCCGTTTAAAGTATTTCTATAAACTACTGCGGGCATTTGCATCCCACTATATGAAGGGTCCTATCGTGTCTACCTGGGAGTGAGGTAGGTTTTACTACCCTAAACAGGGATTGGTGCATCGACCTTTTAAAAAGGAAGGATTGTTCTACCTTGGGGTTGCATATAGTTTCAACCCAAAAAGGTAGTTGCAGCTACGTTAAAACTTTACAGTGTACCATTATAACTGGACAAGTGACGAAAATCTCATTTTCACAAGTGATGTTGAAAAAAATGCCTTTCTCTGCTTTGTCTGGTTTTTGAGACCCAATTTTCAAGTACTTTTTCTCATATATCTTGTGGTTAATTCTGAATGGTGCGTGGGATATTCTATGTAGGATCGGGAATCATTCGTGGCTTATTCTCGTAGATCTGCGATTTCATGTGACCACAAAGAAAAAAGTCCAAGGGTGAGAGATTACACGACCCTGGCTTCAAAGTACCATTTTTTTTAATAACGCGCCCAGTAATTCTTTTGAAATAATTCGATAATTCGATCTGGCTAGATGTGTGAAAAGCAGCACCATCTTGTTGGAACAAAACATTGCTTAAGTTTATATATTTACCACTTTGGGCTACGCATATTCCATGATCATATTCCTGAAGCGCTCGCAATTGTCAGTAACTTAATTTTTATATTTTATGTTCGTCTGCAAAAATATGTGTGCCAATCATGTAAGCCCAGTGGCAATTCGTTAATCACTTGAGGAATTTTATGAGCCCAAATTCTGCCGTTTTGTTTATTAACAAATCCACTAAGCCAGAAATGCGATTCATCCGAAAAGATTATTTTTCTTGAAAAATATATATCGGCTTCGATGTGCTCTAGAGCCCAGTTCGCGCGTTGTTCAATGGTGTGCTCTCTATGATATTTTGCCACACGCTATTAAATGTTACCATCGTGACATTTTGAAGTAGGACTGCCGTAGTTATTGAAAGACCCTATATGAATGGATTGCATTTAGTTGAAACGGTGCGAAAATATGTATGTCTGCGTCGAAACCATCTGCCACCTGCCAACCTCGGGGAATTAACACATTCCGAAAAAATTGTAATATTCCTTGATTTACAAAATTCTACATTACTAGCGGGTGCAGAAGCTGACATATTGACATAAACACTCAAGTAGTGCAGTGGAAGTAAAAGTCTTCCAACGTTGCGGAGACCTAGGTACGTGGATGATTGATTTGAAAACAAAAATTAAAAAATATTGACGCATAAGTATTTCAGGATAAAAAGTTGAAAAAGAATACTTCATTGCCTATGTTTGCTCAAGTCGCGACATCGTCAGAAGAATAGATATCAGTTTTGTAAGGTAATCTGTTAATGCACTGTTTTATCTATTAAAATAATTTTATAATTCTATTAGATTTAAAAAATTAATCGACTCGTAAAAAATATGGCTTGGTTTTTTTATCAGTGATATTAGTAGCAGTACCCACTAACAATTTTCACTTCACAGATGAAAATTCATTGTAGGCTGACAGCAATTTTAGGTTGTCATTCATGTGACAGTTTTGAAAGCAGTCATAGGTACTACCTTCAGAAAACGAAAAGCGCCAAAAATAGTGCGTTTATAGACCTTCTTGACGACGTGTTTTCAGTGCGTTTATGGACGCATAACATGTCCATAAGTAAACTATTTTACCCTTTACTTATTTAATATACAGCAAATGAGAAGTTCTGTAACTAGTTACAAAAAGAACATCTTTTCTTAACTATAATCTTATGCGAAAATTTGACATTGTACCACAGTATTTTTAAAACAACCATTTCGTTATTAATGCATGTAATATACTTTACTTACCGTTAACATATATGTAAATGCTATTTGAACGCAGTGGAGTATTATAAGGCACTTGTTGTCCATGGCAGTAATATAAGCCAATATCCGTGTGTCTCATTTGCCCCACTTTGAGTATAGCCTCGAATTTATAGTCCGGGTCGTTCTCGTTGATTAAATGGTATGTAGTAAAAAAGTTATTACGCTGTAAAATAAATTCCAATTTTATATAAATGTGTAATAAAATAATAATAATAATAATAATAATAATAATAATAATAATAATAAAAATAATAATAATAATAATAATAAAAATAATAATAATAATAATAATAATAATAATAATAATAATAATAATAATAATAATAATAATAATGGGGAAGGATAATTAGTCACATGGTATTTGACCGCAATCACATCACAAAGGTTAAGTTAGGTAGTACCTACTCATATGTATTCCACACACAAAAATCTAAATAAATTATATGACAAGTGAAACTAATACATGCGTGACGCATAATACCATAATAAATTGTAATTTTGTATATTTTCATACATAATTTCTAGGGTTATAAAATGTATAACAAGAATATTGTTTATTGATTCACATACAGAATTATTTAATCCAATATCATCTAAAATTATTAGAGATGCATTGCGCAAAAAGAAATTGTTGTCCCATTCTTGAACGCGTATTTACACATATACCGGGTGTTTGTGGCTGACCGACACAGGAGATTAACATATAAAATCAGTTAATTATGAATAGTATCTCCCCAGTGCAATGTACAGCCCTATTTTGTAAGAAAGTTGTTGTCATCAATGTTGCTATAGCAAATAACCAATAATAATTGTGGACACTGAATAAAACATGAAAATGGCAGGCTTTACATGTGTTTCCATTGGTTAAAATTTTTAGCAACGTTGCTAGGACTAAAAAACTTCCTTACAAAAAAGACTGGTATTAAGTTTAAATTTTCAATACTAATTGGAAGATGCCAATTCTACGGATTCCAGTTCAAAGAAGTCAATTTGAATATGTAATATTACAAAAAGTTACGAAAATTTGTTGAATTTCCAGGATTGGTTATTCATATCCCGCAAAATTGGTTTTAAAGCAACAGTTCCAGTATATTGGTAGCGTGCAGTGGCGTAAGGTCTAACGAAAGCGTTGAAAGCGGCGCTTGCCTAATTGTATCTTTAAAATTTAAATTATTTGTAATGCAAATATTTAAAAATAATAGATATAAAATAGGTTTATTTACAAGGTGTTTCAAAGAAAGTAAAAAAAATTAAGGACATATCGAACTGACCAGAACGAGTGAAAAAAACCTTAAACAACATGAGTCTGATCTTTACTGTTTCCGAGATAAATGAAAAAAAAAAGAAAAACTGACAAAGTGATTGACAAAATTTTGTCTGTCATTAAATAGACTATAAAAAACAATAAAATTTTGTATGAAACATTTTTCTCAATTTCAAATAGTTACGAAGTTATATGAAAATTAAATACTGGCCAAGGTCGCCACAATATTTAACTTAGGGCCGGTATTTTCATCTTCAGATAAACTGCCGGATAACTTATTTGTCGGATAAATGAACAATATATATTTATGCCTTTATTTCGATGCGATATTTTATCATTTATCTGACGGATAGTTATCCTGAACTTTATCTGGAGATGGAAATACCGGCCCTTAGTACAGTTAAATCAAGGAAAGAAAAGAATACTAGCCGGCGGGATTCTTTTTTTTCCTTGATTTAAATCATTTACAAAAATAGCACTTACATTCATCTTCATCTATTAGTACAATTAATTGAATTCGAAAAACAAATGCACATCTAAGATGAAAGGTAAACAAAAAGTCTCATTTAATCAAAGTCGTAACTCTTATAGTTTTCGAGATAGCAGAGGTAAACCCCGTACAAACTCATTTTTGTCTACCTCATATCTCCGATCGGACCCATGTTGATTAAGCTTTTTTTTACTTATTTTGGTTACTACTTTATGCCCTTAATTTGTTTTACTTTTGATACACCCTGTATCTATATCTGTCTACATATATATATGTTTAATTTAAATGGGCCACCATTGCTATCTCGAGAACTATAAGAGTTACAAAGACGGTTAAATATGCAAACAATTTCTATTTCACAAGACAAATTTAAAGAAAAGAAAAATTATTTTTTTGTCCAAAATACGGGACCTAACTTTTAAATTTTAAATGATGTTATATATTTTTTATTTTCTCATTCGTTTGAGATTTTAATTCTGAATTCAGTGATATAATATTTTTATTCCCTTATATAATGATTTTTTTTGAGAAAAATGCAAGTGAAGTTTCTTATTAATTTGATTAAAATATGACTGTAATAAGATTGGCTTATATTCTTACCTCTTGAAGTAGCGCTACTTCGGAAGTAGTGATTTTTCGATTTCTTAGATTATATTTTATTTTATGTATAGACATGAAAAAGTTACATTTTTTTTATAAATTAAATGTATAATATTTAAAATAAGTGGTATTTAGAATTTAATTTATTTTTATTTTTTTAATTTGTAAGATTAAAGTTGACATTTGACAGTTCAAGTAACGATTTTTTGGAAGTATCGCTACTTCGAGAGGTGAGAATACGGGCTATTGTCATGAATGGAAAAAACGAATACGAGTTCATTTTTTTAACGAATTAGATTGCCATGAAAGAAATACATGAATATTTTGTTTAAGTTGACATTTATGATCACTTACAAGAACAAAACATTCACTTCTTTAGGTCAGAGCACTCTAATTCTATGTAATAAAAATAACATGTAGTAATTTTTTCCATTCGTGGCACTCGTATTATAGCCATATTTTAATCAAATTAGTATAAAACTTTACATGCATTTTTCTCAAAGGGGTATAAAAATATATCACTGAATTTTGAATTAAATTCTCTAACAAATGAGCAAATAAAAAATATATGTTCTCATTTAAAATTAATAAGTTATATCCCGTATTTTAAAAACCACTGGCCCAAAAGAATAACTTTTCTTTTATTTAAATTTGTCTCGTGAAATAGAAATTGTTTGCCCATTTAACCATATTTATAGCTATTATAGTTCTCGAGATAGCAATGGTGGCCCATTTAAAATGAACGCCTGTATATATATAGCAATGGGTAATATACCGTGATGATATATAAATTGTAAATTAGAAAAAAATGTCTCATTTAGAGCAGCCACTATTGGGATCTCGAGAACTATAAGACATACAATTGTCGGTTAAATGAAAAATTCTCATAGGACACTAGACAATGACGAAAACCTTAATTTGGTCGATTTTTTCATTTCGAAATTACTTCTAAATTATCAGTAATCGACAAAAAAGTTTTAAATAAAAAAGTTAGATATTTTCATTGTCTATCCAGTAGTGTACGAAAATAATTTTTTATCAGTAAATTTCCGAATTATATTTTTTTAAATGCAACCTATATTTTATTTTTACTTTAAAAAATACTTATTTTTTTCTCGTTCGATTGTTATACAGATTATTGTATTTTAAATTTGTTTTCAGATTTTAGATTTTTCTATATTTTTTAAAATAATATTTTATTTTACTTAAGTAATTTATTCCATACCTATCTTGATTCATAAATTAATTTTAATTCTACATTTTTAAATTAACATAAATAGGCATACCAGTTATAATCTAAAATATTATTTAAAACACAATAACTCATTGTAATATTTAGTGCCACTTACCTTTTGTAAGAAGGACTTTAGTGGGATTAATTTTATATTAAAACATACGAGGTTTTTTAATACTTTATTTACACACTCCCCAGTAAACACACAACCTTCTTTGTCAAAACCCAATGCCGAACTAGCCCACAACAACAAGTCAAAAATCGTTCTAAACCGACTTGTCTCGGTTTTCGCGCCAAATACACTACACTCCTTCCACACCAATTTGTAAAAACATTTTACAACAATACATACATTTAAAACGTAGGTGTATATCTATCAGGCGCTTTTCTGCTTCTTTGTGGTCGTGCCACTGCTGCATCATCTACATTTTTATTTACAATAGTCGGTTTTACAATTGGTAATGAAACTAATGATTCAGTATCATCTGGTACCGGGATTCTGCAAATTATTTGATCTACATGACGTTTGACAATTTTTCCATTTTGAATTAATTTCACAAGATACGTCCTACGACCTAAAACTTAAAAAATTTCCGCTTGAACCCAATACGAATCATTACCTTTGTATACCCGAGTCATAATTGTTTGATTTTTTACAAACATCTCTTTCCTCCTCCCACCAAAATTCCTGATTTGTGTCCCTTGTTTACGTTTAACAAACTTTTGTGTTTTCCTATAATCCAAATTAGGAATTTCTGTGTTAGAAGGCTTAAATAAATCTAACAATTGGATACTATAAGACTTAAGACATTTTTAACTACGGATTCCTCAATCTAACAATAATGGGAAGAGTTGATTAAGGTTTGGTAACAATTGGACAAACGGAAGTATTAGTTACAATTAAAAAAATCATCTAAATATTACTTATCGAAAATTTATGTAAATACTTATATTAAGGAGCGTTAAATTCTTTATTCGATAAATATAAATTCATTATTATATCTTCTATAGATTTAGAGATAAAGAAATGCATATAAAATAATTTGATGTAAAAAATCTCAGATCAAACTACTTCAAGGCAAGAAATTCAAATGTTTGTAATTGACACATAAATGTCACTGTCGAAAATACTTGTATGCCACTGTCAAAAATATTTGTACATCATTATGAAGATTATGAAAATAAAAAAAGTCAACAACGCAAAAGAATATACGTAAAAAAGAATATAAAAGAAATTTGCGAAAAAATGACGAATATAAAGAAAAAGAAAAGGAAAGTAGAAAAAGAAAATATCAGGATATTGAATATAAAGAAAATGTATGTATTGTACATAATTTATATTAAAATATCCCATAGATTTTGCAAATATATGTAAGAATTATTTTGTAGTGAGACATGAATATATGTATTTGTGTTTAAAAATATTTTTTGTTTTATGCGTACAACCAGGTAAAATATCTGGCGAGAGGTTATGTGCTGGCCACATCAGAGTTTTATCTTCGTTAAATTGCTAGATTAATGATATCCTTGTCTAGTAATGTAATTTATGTAGATTAATAGAATGAATATAAAGTTTTACGACTATAAAGTTAGGACTTTGCCCAGTGGTACACGAAGAATAAGAAAACAATCTTGGGTTCAACAAAATCAAAAACTGAAATATGTATATTCGAAGAGTACACACTTACCGTATTAGATAATTTATTACTTCTTATAAATTATGTGCACATTTTGTTGTAAATAGATTCCTAGTTCTCTACACTAAAAGCCTTTGGAATATCTTGAAAAATTTATGTTTATGTGCAACTAGCCTATAGCAATTAATGAATAAAGGCCCTTACTTTATAATCACAGGACATGAAATTTCTTCTGCCTGTCATAAATGGTAGTTCTAGGCCACTAAATAAAGAATGCTTTATACATTGCAAAGAATGGAATAAGGAATAGAATAGAATAGAATAGGAATAAAAAATGTAAGACCTTTTATAGTTTACATGGATTGGAATAAAATGTTACTGTAGAGTAAATTGTATATTCATTCCTGTGCGTTAATTTCACTGTTTGTGAAGTAGATATGTCATTATGACAATTGTATCGTTTGTGACAGAATGATCAATAAATATTTATTCGTGATTTATATCTAGAAGATGAAATGAAAAGTTCGGATAGCGATCAGTTTTTTAAGTACACCCGTATGCGAGTATCCTTATTTACGAAATTACTACAAAAAATGACATCGGAATCACAACAATAGCATCAGAGTAACCCAAAGGAATAGGATCAGGAATGTAATAGAACAAGAAATAAAATTTAGTTATTTCGTATTCTATTCTGTGTTATTTTATTCCATTTTATGCAAATATAAATGGTTCTGTGCATATAAGAGTTATGAAGTCGGTTAAATAAGCAAACAATCATAATATGATTAAAATGAGCGCAACAATTTTTTTTAAATCCAGGGGTTCTCAAAATACTACTTTCTTATTTTAAATGGGACACTCTATATATTTTTATATATTTGGAATCTACGTAAAATTACGAATTCAACGATATGGGTTAAGTGATTTTTTATTGAAGAAATAAATTGTGTTGCGTCCCTCCGGTGCGAAGGACTAAGTAATAAGGACCTAATGGCTCGAAGGACCAAATGTTCAAACCCTAAACCAGCGAATCCGGTCTAGAAGAACCAAAATGTTTTGATCCTGCTCGCAAGCCCAAATGTGATGTCTCTAGATCAGCGAATCCGGTCTAGAAGCAACAACAATGTGTTTGATGTTAAATTCAATGAATAAAACAAAACTATATGTAAACCAAAATAATTACAACCTTCGATAGCTGGTTCACATCACTGGACTTGGCCAATAAACGGGATAATATTAATTTGTGAAACGTACTAATTAACAACCAACGAAGGACCAGATAGTTTTACGAACTAACAAACGTGCTAAATATAATTGCAACAAAATAACAAACAACTGAAAACCAATTCTGCGAGATATGTGATAGCGTATTGAATACAAGTGACATAAACAATAATAAACCAAAGATAGAACAAATACGATATTTGTTGAATTAACTAAATCATTTCATAAGTGTATGAACAAACAAATGTAGTTAAACAATATTAAGAACTCTAAATGAACTTAATAACAACCAACTAGAATGCAAAACTTGTTGCATTGAATGTACCTAGTCGACAATAACAGCAGATGCGCTGTGAATGACGTCACTCGAACGAGAACGTGTGTAAACAGGTTTACAAAGAAATAATAATGAATTCACCCAAGGAAATATGAATCAAATCCCTAACAACAAGAATTCCCGTGAGAAATCAAATTGTACAGTTCGATTTTACAATTGATTCCTGAGATGTGTCTATTAGCTGCATAAAATGGCGCCGGAAAGTATTCGCGGACTATAAAGTACCAAATTAAATGAAAACCGAACGATACTCCTTGAATTAGTCGTGTTAGGCTAATCAAGCTACGCGTACGATAATTAAACAACCAATTACTTTACTGACCATATGAAAATCAGAAAGTTTTATGTAAAATGGTGGACAACCACTCTCGCGGACGACGACGCGATACGTGTTTACCGTTTGCAAGCCAGAGACACTCTGCGTTGGTCGCAGCCGGTCAATGCTGTAGCAGCTGCACCTGGCGTGGGGTTGCGCGCGCACTCGCGAGAAGCCAGATGCAATAATATTAATATTAATAAATAGTTTAAGATACTACAGCTATTTCAAACAATACTAAAATTAAACTTAAACACGTAAAACCATATAACTAATTTTTCCAAGTAACAGAAACAGTTATTTCCATTTATTTATTGACTTATTTAAGTAGAGTCAGGGCGGGTTAACCGTTCTATTCCCATGTGCAGCGGGTTGCTACCTCAAGGGGTTAATATTTTCTAATTTCTCTCATTTAAAACATGTTAGTTTTAAACATACCAGCCACCTTAGGGTCTCCCTAAAGACAAACTTAGGCTGTTGGCAATCTCTGTCTGAGCAGAGTTGGTTTGATCTTCGTCAAGTTGAACCAATTCACTTTGTGGCCAACACGAGTAAGGTTGTTGTAACCACTCTGGTCCACTTATCCAGAGAGTACATGTCTTGAAACTTAGAGGACTGAGACCTCTAGAACCTACGTCGGCCGCATTGTGTTCCGACGCTACATGACGCCAGTGTTCACTCGGAAAATTTGTCTGTATTTGAGCGACTCGATTACCCACAAATGTTTTCAGAGTGTGTGGTTCCTTGCGCAACCAGGCAAGAACTATCATAGAGTCCGAGAAGCAATGTACAGCCTCCGGTTGTTTTGGAATATTATCGAGAATATTCTCGAGAAGTATAGTAATTTTTTTCAAAGGCGCTACACGCGTCTTTGCACAGAGCAATTGAACCACTGGTTTATCGTTTGGATAACTTCTAACATAGACAACGGCACAGTAGCCTCGCTCGGAGGCATCCGCAAATCCGATAAGATCGAATTTAGAACCCAAACAAGCTAACCTTGGTATCGAATAGTTGGATATACAATCGATCTCGTTCAGAAACAAATTCCACTCCGAGACAATATGAGCGGGAGGTTCTTCATCCCATTCTACCTTTGATTTCCAAAGCTCTTGCATGATGAGTTTAAGAAACATCACCAATGGGGACATAATGCCTAATGGATCATAGATCCTTGCAATGCAGGACAAAATGTTTCTTTTGGTGCACAAATCGTCGGGTTTTGAGACCGTATACTCGTAGCAGTCGGACTTGCAAACCCATTTGACACCTAGCAATTTTACTGACTCGTCGTCATTGAAGTGGACATCTTTCACTGCGCGTGCATTGTCTGGTAGTTCATCCAGTATTGTTTGAGAATTACTGGCCCATTTTCGGAGGGTGAATCCTCCCTTTTCGAATATATCCGTGAGTTCACGGCGCAGTGTCAGTGCTGACTGAATGTCTTCAGCTCCAGTCACAACATCGTCCATATAGACATCATTTTGCAGGACTTTAGCTGCTAAGGGATATTGATTCCCTTCGTCTTGAGCCAACTGCTCAACTGTACGCAACGCCAAGAACGGCGAACAATTCAAACCAAAGCAGATAGTGTTGAATTGGTACACAATAGGATGTGTGGCATCCGCAGGTTTCCAAATGAACCTTAGAAATCGTTGATGCTCGCGTACAACTCTAATTTGTAGGAACATCTGTTTTAAGTCTCCCGTAATTAAAATAGGATAAAATCTATTTCGCAAATGAAGAGTGAAGATACTCTTCTGTAGTACCGGACCAGAATACAAGTAGTCATTAATCGACTTACCATTAGACGAAGGCTTTGAAGCATTGAACACAATGCGTACCGGTGTCGTCGCACTATCAGGTTTAACCACGGCATGGTGTGGAATATAGTACGAATTCTGATCATTCAAATTGGGTTGCACATCAAGTCTCGTGACGTAACCCTTTTGCAAATATTCTTCAAATATTGCATCATAAGCCTTGAGTAACTCTGGGTCTTTACTCAAGCGAGTCAGCTGTGCGTGACAAATGGACAAAGCTTTCTTGTATGAATTGCCTAGTACTGGTAAGTACTGTTTAAAAGGTAAAGAAACCGTGTATTTTCCCTCGGAGTCTCTTTGGGTAGTATTGACAAAATGATCCTCCACAATTTTATCCTCCGGTTTAGTGACAACCGATGAAGTTGGAACGTTTTCCAATTCCCAAAATTTTGACAATAGTTCGTGGGTATCTTCTTGTGTGTATGTATGATACGACACCACAGCATTGCTTGTTTGCTTGCTGGTATATTCTCCCATAACCACCCAACCAAAGATTGTTTTGATGGCGGTGAGTGTGCCATCGACTCCTTTCTTAACTCCGTTACGAATGACCTGACCCCAAATGTCAGCTCCTAACAGCATGTCTATTCGTTGAGATTTATAGCATTCGGGATCCGAAAGTTGGATATTCCCAAATTGTTTAAAGGTATCCCGGGATATTGGATAATCTGGGATTCTGCCTGTAATGTTGTCGATTACAATGCAACTCAAATCGAGAACTGGAGTTTCTCTACGACATGGTTTGATTTTGGTATGTATAATACCACTAGTGTCCTTGACGTGGGTGTCACTGATTGACATAATCTTTGTTTGACACGCTTCAATAGACAGATTCAAATTGTGGACACAACGACTTGTGATGTAGGATTTCTGTGATCCTGTATCCAATAAGGCACGTACAACGTGTACCTTTCCTGCACTGTCAAATATATGCAGCTTTGCAGTGGGTAGTAATACCGAAGTATGTTTTCTGTGTTGACTTAGTGAATAAGTCCTAGCAGACATTGACGTAGTAGTTTCAGAATTACTACTACTGGCTTGAGAGTTTGCATCACTCTTGGGTGATGACGGACGTTTGTTTTGCTCAGATTTTTTATCACGTTTGGGTGATAACGACTTGTTCGACCTTTCACCAAAATGCAGCAGCGTATGGTGAGTTTTGTTACACGTTCTGCATGTGGCTGTACTAGGACAGTTCGGGCGTATGTGACCCATTCTAAGACAGTTGATGCACAACTTGTGTTTAATTGCAGCATCATGTCTTCCTTTAGGTTTAAGAGCTATAAACCCTTCACACTTACTGATGTAGTGAGATAATCTGCAATACGGACAATTCGTATCAGTTGCCAATGTCATCGCTCGGGATGCTGGCTTGTGCCTTTTGAATTGTTTGATTGGCTCGTGAGTTTTGACAGGTTTGTCTGGTTCAATCTCTAAGCTTGAAACTTGCTTAGTCAAGAACGCAATTAACTCTACATGAGTGGGCTTGGAGTCAGAATCCAATGTTAGTTCCCACTGTCGTCTAGTAGACGAATCTAGCTTACGACAAATCATGTTTTCCAAAATGACCCCACATGAGTCAACATCAACCTCTAAATTTTTCAGAGCAGCGATGTTTTCGCGTGCTGTGTTCAACAACGATTTTAGGGTAGGAGCGTCTGCCTGCTTGACCTTTTGCACATCTTGGAGTGCATTCAGATGTACCGACCTCAACAACCTAGGACGATAATATTCATCTGTGATGGCGTTCCATGCAATATCAAAACTATCAGCTTTGACGGGGATATTTGTAATAAGCCTAGCGGCTTCCCCTTTTAAAGATAACTTGAGATATTGAAGTCGTTCAATATCTGACAAACTGTCCCGATTTATCACCAACTGTGTGAATAAATCGTAAAAATTCATAAAAGTTGTTTTCTCCCCATCGAATGTTGGGAGATTCAATTTAGGCAAGCTAGGTTGCATATATCGCAAAGATTGTGCTGATTGAATCGAATGTGATTCTGATTTAGCTCTGTCGGACCCTGACTGTGATCTGGTGTCTCCACTGAACATAAGTTTGTAATTGACACGTATGTCGCAAATGAGTTCTTTTATTTCATTAAACAAATTCTTAACTCGGGAAATTTCTGCCAATATATCCTCGTCGGGATTTTTGGTTTGTTTTAACTTTGAAGAATATTCACAATAAGTACGATTGAATTCTTGTTCCCAAGCTGCGAGAGACGGAAAAGTTACTTCAAATTTCACTTTACTTTTTTCATCAGTCTCTGAAGAATAGACTGATAGACGACGAATATTTTCTGTCACAACCTCTAATTGTTTGTGCAGTAGTTTAGCCATTTTAGAGTGTGCTAATAAATGCAATTACTAATACCAAAGTAACTAGAAACAATAATTATCTCCGAATACCGCCAAATCCGGCTCGACGAAGACCAAATGTAACTAGAAACAATAATTATCTCCGAATACCGCCAAATCCGGCTCGAAGGACCAAATGTTGCGTCCCTCCGGTGCGAAGGACTAAGTAATAAGGACCTAATGGCTCGAAGGACCAAATGTTCAAACCCTAAACCAGCGAATCCGTTCTAGAAGAACCAAAATGTTTTGATCCTGCTCGCAAGCCCAAATGTGATGTATCTAGATCAGCGAATCCGGTCTAGAAGCAACAACAATGTGTTTGATGTTAAATTCAATGAATAAAACAAAACTATATGTAAACCAAAATAATTACAACCTTCGATAGCTGGTTCACATCACTGGACTTGGCCAATAAACGGGATAATATTAATTTGTGAAACGTACTAATTAACAACCAACGAAGGACCAGATAGTTTTACGAACTAACAAACGTGCTAAATATAATTGCAACAAAATAACAAACAACTGAAAACCAATTCTGCGAGATATGTGATAGCGTATTGAATACAAGTGACATAAACAATAATAAACCAAAGATAGAACAAATACGATATTTGTTGAATTAACTAAATCATTTCATAAGTGTATGAACAAACAAATGTAGTTAAACAATATTAAGAACTCTAAATGAACTTAATAACAACCAACTAGAATGCAAAACTTGTTGCATTGAATGTACCTAGTCGACAATAACAGCAGATGCGCTGTGAATGACGTCACTCGAACGAGAACGTGTGTAAACAGGTTTACAAAGAAATAATAATGAATTCACCCAAGGAAATATGAATCAAATCCCTAACAACACGAATTCCCGTGAGAAATCAAATTGGACAGTTCGATTTTACAATTGATTCCTGAGATGTGTCTATTAGCTGCATAAAATGGCGCCGGAAAGTATTCGCGGACTATAAAGTACCAAATTAAATGAAAACCGAACAATACTCCTTGAATTAGTCGTGTTAGGCTAATCAAGCTACGCGTACGATAATTAAACAACCAATTACTTTACTGACCATATGAAAATCAGAAAGTTTTATGTAAAATGGTGGACAACCACTCTCGCGGACGACGACGCGATACGTGTTTACCGTTTGCAAGCCAGAGACACTCTGCGTTGGTCGCAGCCGGTCAATGCTGTAGCAGCTGCACCTGGCGTGGGGTTGCGCGCGCACTCGCGTGAAGCCAGATGCAATAATATTAATATTAATAAATAGTTTAAGATACTACAGCTATTTCAAACAATACTAAAATTAAACTTAAACACGTAAAACCATATAACTAATTTTTCCAAGTAACAGAAACAGTTATTTCCATTTATTTATTGACTTATTTAAGTAGAGTCAGGGCGGGTTAACCGTTCTATTCCCATGTGCAGCGGGTTGCTACCTCAAGGGGTTAATATTTTCTAATTTCTCTCATTTAAAACATGTTAGTTTTAAACAAATTGCAAAAACGTTAGAGAAAATTATAAATAATTAACCTAAGCCACGATATCAGGCAGGTTGAGAAAATATATGAGATAATATTGAATAATATTGCAATTAATTGATTAAAAGTTATTTTTGTAAAATTATATATTTTGTTACAAAATAATAATAATAATTTTTTTATCACAGCCTACCTGATATGGCTTAGCAGGTTAATTCATAATTTTCTCTTAGGTTTTTGTAATTTATTTCTTCAATAAAAATTCACTTTAAGCATCGTAATTTTACGTAGATTCCAAATATATAAAAATATATAGGATGTCCTATTTAAAATAAGAAAGTTGTATTCTGTATTTTAAGAACAACTGGATTTTTAGAAAATGTTGCCCTCATTTTAGGTCTTATGATATAGAAATTGTTTGCTAATTTAACCGACTTCGTAGCTCTTATAGTTCTCGAGATAGCAATAGTGGACAAAATAAAATAAACACCATGTTGGGTGATATCGGACTTATGTTACAAACTTTAACAACTTATGAAATAATTGCGTAGGCTTCCACAGTCTGAGTCATGAGAAATATTCGTTTTCCGGCAATGGACTTTGTCATATTTTGAGTCAACTTATTCCTAAGGTCATTTTAAGCAAAAAAAATGCTATATGAACATAGGTCCTATCTCTTCTAGTTACCAAAATACAAGAGGTTAAGGTTTTATAAAAAAAATCTGATGTGGCCAACACAACACCTCCCGCTATTTAATTTTCATTAATTTAAATATACATATTTATACTATACTAAAAACTGTATCGGAATGAGTTGAGTTTTTTATTGGTGTCATTGTTATTTATAATTTGTACTCCGCAGTGTATTTTTTAAATATGTGAGCGCGCGAAGTAGGAATTTGTATAGGAAACTATACAAGGCCAAGCATGTAGAGGGCAATCTATGTACATTATGACCATGGCCAACTTTATTGAATATCGCTGCGCTTATGATGGCCGTCTCAAATGTCACTAAAATTACACAAACGAAATTTACAGAGAGAGTACATCAAGTGGCGCCACACACGGCGTAACACTGTACCATTTTGACAAATTATTTGTCACAAATAGATATTAATTTGAATATTTATATTTTGAAGAATTGTATTGACATTTAATAAACTGACAACACATGTTTCACATCTAAACTTCATTGAGAGAGGCCAAGGAGAATCAGGGATACCGACACCATCCTTCTAATTGAAATAAAAATAACTAGGTGTCACTACTATCCGTACCAAATCTGTAAAAAACTCACGACAATTTTTTATATGGGAAAACAACGATTTGAAATGGCCATAATGAGAGTATCTCAATTCAATGAAGTTGGCCATGATTATGACATTGTATTCCTAACCCATGACTTAACTTGAATAAAAATACTACGTTCTCGTTCTGATCTTATCTTGAGTAGAAAAAGATTCGAGAAATTACTTAATTCTGCAATATCTAGAGCTAGCTTTTTAAATAAAAGGCTAACAATTATTAAGCCGTTGGAGTTATAAACAGATGGCGCTAGATCAGTAGCCACTATAGATAGCTGGTGCGAGGTCTGAAGTATCCGGAGCTAGCTTTTCAAACAAAATTCATTTATAGATGCGGCTAACAATTATTAAGACCTTAAGATTATAAAACAGATGGCGCTAGATCGGTTACCACTAGAGCTACCTGGTGCTAGATCTGAAGTATCCGGTGCTAGCTTTTTAAATAAAATTCATTTGTATAGGGGGGCTAACAATTACAAAGGCGTCGGAGTTGTAAACAGATGGCGCGAGATCAGTTACCACTGGAGCTAGCTGCTGCTAGGTCTGAAGTATCCGGAGCTAGCTTTTCTACCTATTATTAATATGTCGAGTTTTAAATAGATGTCTTAGGTGTGCTTGGAGCTAATATTTCAAATAATATATCTTACAGGGAGGGGCTGCCCCCTCCCCCAATATAACCTATATTAAATCTGGTAAAAATATAATGCTAGTTATAAATAATGGTTATGGTTATTAATGGAGCTATAAAGAGCGAATAATAAATAATCGGGAGCTTGTTTTTACTACAATATATTAACAACTTGAGGGGCCAAGTCGGCTGACCCTGCTCTGGAGCCCAATTCGCGCGTTGTTCAATAGTGTATCTCAGTATGATATTTTGACACACGCTATTAAATGTCACAGTTTGGTGTTGACATTCCAATCAGAGTTTCCACCGTGACATTTTCAAGTATGACCGTGTTTATTGGAAGACCCTATATTAATGTTTGTAGAATTTAGACACAGTAAATGCACCTGTTAACCTCTGGCGATTAACACATTCCAAAAAAATTGTAATATTCATTGGTTTACAAACTATTATTATTATTATTATTATTATTATTATTATTATTATTATTATTATTATTATTATTATTATTATTATTATTATTATTATTATTAATACATCAGCCAACAGGCAAACGCCCAATTAATGGGTAAGAAATGAAACGTATTCAATACAATAACATATTTCTTAATCTCGTTAATGGTATTATGAAATATATCAATTTTACCTTCGATGATATTGAAAGAATTTATCATTTGATGGATAGGTGATTGGGTTAACATATTTGATTTTGGAGTTTTTAAATAGAAAGTATTTTTGTGGTGTCTGGATGACATTCTAGGAACTTGAAAAACGATTCTATTAATAATAAATGTGCAGTCAAATGTATTATTGATTAGTTTACGTAAAACAATTACAGCAGAAATACGACGCCTTTGTTCAAGAGAGTTTAAATTAAATTCATCTAGTAATGCAGCCTGAGATACTCCTCTAGGAGGATAATAGCCTTTCAAAATATATACAGCAAATTTCAGAAATTTTCTTTGAATACCTTCTAAAGATTCAGACTGATAACGATAAAGTGGATTCCATATTAAGGAACCATATTCTAGGTGGGGACGGACTAAGGACACAAATAAGAGATGTAAAGTTTTAGCACTATCAAACGTATCAGAATTACGAATTAGGAAACCAAGGCATTTAAATGCAGTTGATATTTTGAGTTGTACATGAGATGCGAAGGTTAATTTAGGATCAAAGGTGATTCCAAGATCTAATGAAGTGTCGGGCCTATTTAGAGCAAAGTTATTTATTAGATATTCGAAATATATAGGGCTGAGTTTTCTGGAAAAGGTCATAGAGTGGCATTTGTTGATATTTAAAGACAGTTTGTTATCCCTGCACCAATTGGATATAGTATCCAAATTTTTTTGAAGTTCCAATCATCGGTCGTTGATATGTTACACAGAAGTTTCAAGTCGTCAGCATACAGTAAGTGATCGACATTAATGTCAGCGGTAATGTCATTTAGGAATATGTTAAACAACAAAGGTCCCAGAATCGATCCCTGTGGCACTCCACGTTTCTGTGTAAAATACTGCGATTGAAAACCATGTACGTTAACAAATTGATACCGATCCTTAAGATATGATGTGAATTGTTGCAAGAGAGGGTTCGAAAAGCCAAACAGTTTGAGTTTATGCAAAAGAATATTGTGGTCTAACCTATCAAAGGCCCTAGAAAAATCCATATACACGACGTCCACCTGCCCCTATTGATCCAAGGCTTCGCATATTAGCTGAGTTTTGCACGAGATTTGTGACTGTTGACCTGCCCTTCATAAAACCATGCTGATTGATAGAAATTTGACCACTTACATGATTGTAAATTTTTTCGAAGATTTTGCTAAAATTAGATAATAAGGCAATGGGCCTGTAGTTGGCGATATCATTCTTGTCGCCTTTTTTATAGATAGGTTTTAGCCTAGCTAGCTTCCGCTTCTCCGGATAAGTGCAGGTTGTTAAAATCATGTTGAATATTGCAGTAAGAGGTTCAACGAAAACTGAACGGTCTTTTCTGATAAATGAAGGTATCATATCAGGTCCAGATGTCATACTGGGTTTCAGTTTCTTAATGGCTACCGCAACTTCATTTTCATACATATATATATATATATATATATATATATATATATATATATATATATATATATATATATATATATATATATATAGAATATTGTCATTTAATCTTTTCTGTCTAGTAGATTTGAATCGAATATGTGATCTGGCTTTTGTTTTAGGAAAGTGTTAAAATCGAGAGCCGATATTTTGTTGTAAATAGATAAATAGACTGATGCTGAAAATATTCTGTTATTTGACAACTATGCCGTAAAATCTTATTGGTTTTCGATAATATAGACCATATTACTTTCTCAACACGTATACGCAGAATGCACCAATCATAAGCTTAAAAGTGCAAGATTTAATGTTTTTTTTTTTGTTTATTTGTACTAAGTATATATTGTTTTTTACCTCCCGCTACCCTTGGTAAGAGAGGTATAGGGATCGTGCTAAAAATCGCATATCGAGATTTTGGTAAATTACCAAGTTTTAAGGTCCCTAGAATCCAACTTCAACATTTTCACGACGATGTCTGTGTGTATGTATGTATGTATGTATGTATGTATGTGTGTGTGTGTGTGTGTGTGTGTGTGTGTGTGTGTGTGTGTGTGTGTATGATCCACTCTAACTCAAATGTTATCATTAAGAAAATTTTGAAACCTTGTACTTCTACCTTATTCTAATATGAGAAGAAGCCATTAAATTTTGGTGTGAATCAGATAACCGGAAATGGCACTTTACTTGAAGCTCAAAATAGATCTTCAAAAAATACCTACAAATGTTATTTATTCGAGATTTGTGTTATTATAAAAATTAAAGATTATTAAATTTTCTACAGATTTGCATAAATACTGTGACGACGACCCTGCTACGGGAGTGTCGGGGGTCGACATCACAATCTCTCTCTTCCTTACTTGCGGGATTTTTATGCTCGGGCGCCGTTCGGTTATCTGAAAGAGAGAGGGTAGGTCGCCTCGGATAGCGGCAGTGGAGTGAGGTTAGGGTATTCACAATAGAAACACGTGGAGAGTATAAATTGTTTAATGTTTTAAAATAAAAAATGTTAATTACAACACCATATAATAAAGTGGAAAAACCTGACCCTATGACCATATAGACGATCGTGACAATGACCACGGGCCGTGAAGTGACCCAAACTTGACAAAGGTAACAAAATGAAATAAACTCTAACTTGAAAACTGACTCTACGTTTATTCTCAGAGCGGACGGCTGGTGAGACTAAGTGTCGTTCTCGGACGACTACACTCACCAAAAAAATCTTTCTATCACTCGATAGCGACGAAATGCGGCAGAGACCAAATTCTCTATTTCTCGGCGGCGGCGGCGGATTAGCTCAGAGACGGGACCCTTATGCAGAAGTCGGCTCGAGTAGTACTCTAAGACCAGAGAAGTCAGCAGCTGACTAGCCTCTGGGAGACTGATTTGTCTGTGTGATTCGGCGATTTTTATATCCTAATTTGGTGGAGGTGGAAATCCCAAAATTCAAATGGTGGGGCCACTAGTGGGGGTATCTTTTTGTAAAACTTTGATGGCGCTGTGATCGTTTTACAATAAAAGAAAATATTTAATTTAATAAAATGTGCAAAAATAATAAATGGTCATATTTTCCCTACAGTTACAATATTTACACAACCATACAATTTACATTTTAATAAATTACCTTTTACAATATTTTACAACATTACTAGTGCTGCCAAACGTGATGACATTTGCAAGTACAATTGTCAAATGTCAAATCTCCAAGTCGTAATACAAAACAAACATATTGTTATTACATTGTTATAACCAAATGTCTACAACAACAATTACAATGCTAGGAAACATTGTGCCGAACGTTTGGGCTGACTGCCGCATCGTTTCATTACAATATCGGTAAGTTACACAAAACATTTTATTGTACTTTGCTAATGAAATTTACTTTGCAGGATTTGTGAGACAAATGTGTGACTGAATCACTAAAATCATTCGCAACAGCTTTAACAACTGGAGGAAACATTTACTACGGGGTTCGGATTTTCAAGTGTCGATTGTGGCTTGATGGGTTATAAATTGTTCACCCAAGTATTTCTAGTAGAAACGGGACCACTTCGTCACAATACTTTTTCTATATTTTATGAATAGATTGGCAACAGTGCTGCCGGTGAGATAAGTTGACTCTGTGAATGTGTGTAGTAGAAAAATTATACTGTTCGGGTCGGAAATTAAATAAATTTAATATAAATCGGATCTAAAGTGTGCACTACGTTCACCAATTGGGATTAGCTGTTTTCATAAGGAACCTGAGCATAACAGTAAATATAAACGAACCATTTGTGTTAGTCAAGCGACTCAGCGTCAAGTAAACATACGAACTAATTACCGTAGCGCGCACGCTTAAGCTAAACAACGCAGTGTTCCCAACCATACCAAAACTTAAAACTTAAAGTAGTGACATGGCCAGCGTAGAAGATATCAAAAAACTGCTTGAACCAATAGAGAATAGTATTAAACAGATACAGAATGTAATGAACAACTTTGGAAAAACAACGCAGGAAAACGAAATTAAATACCGGCAACTTAAAGAGGAGATGGAAATAAAGGACCAACAAATAGAAATGTTAAATAGGAAAGTAAGAGAGAAAAATCTTATATTTTATGGTATAGAAGAAGAAAAGAGGGAAAACTTAGGAGAAAAAAATACTCAATTGTTAAATGAAAAAATGCAGCTTGCCAAAATAACTATACAAGACTTTGAGGACATAAGAAGGCTTGGGAAATTCAACAGAGATAAGATAAGACCTGTATTGGTGGAACTAAATTCGAAACGAATAAAGAAGGAAATACTATTGAAAGCTAAAAATCTAAAAGGAACCAAAATCCAAATCGATGAAGACTATAGTCCAAAAGTAGCACAAGAAAGAAAGATTTTAAAATCACGTCTAAAAAAAGCAAAATTGGAAGGATGTAAAGTTTATCTATATCAGAACACTCTCTACATAAATGACAAGGCATACACTTGCAAAGATTGCGAACAAGGTCTCGAAATAAAAGAATCAAGCAAAGATACATTACCCGCTCCAGGACACTCACGCACAAAATCCATATCTCTCCAGGAGCTCGGTAAAGTAAATAACGAAGAAAGTGAAAACGAATCGGATGAGGAAGTCCCTCAATTAAAATTAAAAGAAGTAAAAGGAGCAAAAAGTGTAGAAAAGAAATTGAAAACAAAAAACACAACACAAATACAGAATACAGGCCCCATGGACAAACATATCACAAGATCACAAAGAGACAACACTCCAAAAAACTTAGGAAAAGCCTAGATAACCTAGAAGAAAAGTCAGGAATTATGTTTTGGAATATTCAAGGATACGGTAACATCATTAAACTACATATCTCAGAACAAAATTTCATACTACAACACAATTTAATATGCCTCTGTGAAACTTGGACTAATTATGAAAGAAAATCCACATTTTTTAAAAGAGTACAATAAATATCAACAAGTAGCAACAAAAAAATTTACCACTGGTAGAGCTATTGGAGGCCTTGTCGTCTTTTCAAAATGTATCTTAACAGACATTCAAATTATAGACCAAGAACCGCACTGGATGTTCCTCAACATCAAAAATAATTATAGAAATATCATTATTGGAGTAGTGTATTTCTCTCACTCTTACGATTTCCCAACGCTTTTAGATCTATTCTCGGAAACATTAGAAAATATATTGCATAAATATCCAAACCATTCCTTTATAATAACAGGTGACTTTAACTCCAGAATCGGTGGCTTAAACAATTGCGATGAAATACTACTGGAAAACACAAATCTACTCGCTACTCGAGAAACCTGGGATAAAATAATAAACAAAAAGGGAAAGGATCTTGTTGAAGCAATGGAAAACCTAAACTTACCCTGAATGGAAGAAGCTACAGTGACACGCGAGCAAGATATACATATTTGAGTAAGAACGGCAAGAGCACAATAGATTTAATATGGACAGATCTGTCTGCAATACAACTAATTAAGGATTTTCTTGTATACGAAGAAATATTTATCTCCGACCACTTGATCTGCAGTATAGAAATAACAAACATATTCGAAAATATCGAAAAAACCAATGTCGTATACAAAACAATTGTTAAAACAATATGGGACGTTACTAAATCGGAAATGTATATACAAGAATTAGCAAGGCAATTCGATACCTCGATCAAACACGGAAATACTAAGGAGCAATATTGCTACATTAAAAATAGAATAGAATTAGCTTCCAACAATATAGGAATAATAAAGTACAAAACCGTTTCTAACAAACTGTATAGTCATAAAAATAATGCAGTATGGTACGGTGGAACTTGTGCTAACCTAAAAAGACAAACAAGAAAACTATTGCGGCAATGCAAGGCGAATCATTTCGACAGCGAGTATATTAAGGTTTACGTAGATTCAAAAAAAGAATATAAACAGTATATCAAACAACAAAAAATCAACTCAAAAAATATAATCAAAACCAAATTAGAATCCGTAACGGACCAAAAACAATTTTGGAAAACAGTTAAAAGCTTAAACCCAACAAATTCCACAGCAAATAAAATAAGCATAGAGCAGTGGTCACAATACTTCAAGGACTGGTATGCGAACAGTATCCCTAATATGTCCAGTTTTTTAGATGCGCGCCATCCATACATGGACTCCGAAATCACAAGATGGGAACTTAACTATATACTAAAACACTTAAAATCATTAAAGAGTCCAGGAATAGATGGAATCGCGAACGAACAGCTGAAAAGTCTACCAGAAAACTGTAAAACCTGCTTACTAGATTTATTAAACAAATTTTTAACAAATGAAGATATCCCAAAACAACTGAAAGCTGTGAAACTTACCCTAATACACAAGAAAGGGGATAAAAATTTGATGGAAAACTACAGAGGAATCGCGGTGTTAAATACAATTACAAAAATATTTACCTCTATCCTAAACTTGAGAATGGAAAAGTGGGCTGAAAGCCACAACATTTTACCTGAAGCGCAGTCTGGCTTCAGGAAGAACAGGTCGTGCATAGACAATCTATTTGTTTTAGACTCTATTGTAAAAACATCATTCTTGAAGAAAAAATCAAACGTATATGCCATATTCGTCGATTTTAGAAAAGCGTTTGACACCGTTCCCCACGATATGCTCTGGCATAAAATTTTCCATCTAGGTATAAGCGGGAAAATAGTACGAGTTATGCAGAATATTTACAAAGAGGCTAGCTTACAAATCAACATTAATAACGAACTATCAAAAGAAATAAACATAACTAAAGGAGTAATGCAAGGTGAGTGCACGAGCCCTTTGCTTTTCGCACTTTACATATCAGACATTGAGACATTCTTCAAATCAAGAAATTTAGAAGGATTTTATATGAATCATAAAACCGATATACTCACCCTGCAGTACGCTGATGACATAGTCATACTTGCAAATTCACCTGTAGACATTCAACACAAGTTATCAGCCCTAGGAGATTTCTGTAATCAACTTCATCTAGAAATTAACTCGGATAAAACCCAAATTATACATTTTCATCGTGGAAGACCTTTAAAAAATAATATGAAATTCTTCTGTCAAGAAAAAGAAATTAAATATACAAAATCATATACCTATCTGGGAATAGTATTTCAGGCATCAGGCGTATACAATGAAAACACAAACAATAACATGATAAAAGCGAATAAAATGACAGGAAACATCAAAAATATCATGATAAAATCAGGAACTAATTCTTGGCATACATATACAAAACTATATAAGTCCCTCCTGATCCCTGCACTACTGTACGGTTCCGAAATTTGGGGCTTCTACAAATACAAGGATATTGAAAAAGGACAGGTGCAGTTCTTCAAAAGCATGTTACGATGGCCAAAATCAACACCGAATTATATTGTTAGAATTGAAGCTGGTCAACCAAAGTTAGAACTCCTCATTCTTCAAAGAATATTGAAATGGTGGCAAAAAATACTCATGATGCCAGAGGATCGATACCCGAAGGTTTGCTATGAGAGACTAGTTCAACTTAAATCAAATGAAGCAATCAGTAAAGAAACTCAGAACAAACTTAATTGGACAATTAATTTGGATTCAACTCTCACAAAAGCTTTCCACAAGTGGGTGTGGACCAAACAAAGCTGTACTGTCGTTAAAGATGAATTTGATAACATCCTGTCAGCTTACAATGACGTTCTTTATAAAAGAGATATTCAATCTATAAAAGATTCATCATACAACCCTAACTTTAAATATTTTAGCATTCATCAAAATTATTTTACCCTGCCTGTCCCATACAATATACTTACCCTCCTCAGCCGTCTCCGTACGTCAAATCCTGAATTATCATTCTTTAATATAGAGGGAGCATATCACACATTTAATGGCGCGGAAATCTGTGACATCTGCAATACATTTAAACCAAACAACCTATACCACCTCCTATTCGAGTGTCCTATTTATAATCCTCTCAGAAGAACCTTCATCCTGAAGCATACCACCCAGGGCGGCCAGGATGTCTTAGAAGCTTCCCAGAACATAAGGACCCTCCTAGGAGAAGTTTCCGTGCAGAAGATGTACGACACATATAAATATATTAAAGCAGCACTAAGACTGCGTGCATTTATAATAAATATGTAAATATCAAATATAAATATTGTAATCATATATAAATGTAAATAGTTTTAGTAATATTTTAATACCAATGAAATGAAAGCACTTTGCCAACTCTTTTGTACAGAGATGTATTTTCTTTTTTCTCTAAACAAAATATATTATTATTATTATATTTTATGAATAAATTTATAAAATTATCTATAATTTAAATCCCAGAGCCTACGCTTTAAACAAGTACAACTCCTTGGTTACACAGTTTATATCACAAATGTATGTAACTGACAGATAAATGTCACTGTCATAAAACTAATCATATCAAATTAATAATAGTAACGTTTTAAAAAGAAAATAGTAAATAGAACCATAGTTATATGGAATGGATCTTAACACAGTTTCTAACATAACTAAATATGTATGTATACTTAAATTAATAATAATTAAATAGCGGGAGGTATTGTATTAACCACATCTGATTTTTATATTATATTGTAGTATATTATATAAAAAAATTAATAGCATTTTAAAAGTTTTGTTGTGGGGAGGGGGGCATAATATAGTTGCCTATGGGCGAAAAAAATCATAATCCGGCCCTGAATAATAGACATCTCGGAGATAGACTTTTTGGATATCTTAAATGTAATATCTCTTTGATATGAAAATTTCGACGTCTCTCGCATATAAAGTTTGCACATTATGGAAATTTTGGTGTTTAGAATTTCATTTGAGTTTTGTTAATAAATACTTGTTATTCCTTTCATTTACAGAATTTAATACAATATTTAAATTATAATGATTTTTACATTATGTATTTGTATTTTTCATGGATACGTACTACATTTTGTTTGATAGGAAACCCAAAGATGTAGAGCGCATACTAAATACGCATACGTTCTACGTGTTTACGTTTCGTTAGCCAACAGCCAACGTTCGCACTGATAGTAACTAGCATGTTGAGTGTTAAGTGCGTAGTTTGCAAAGTATTAATTAAAATTTTGTGATAAATCAGGAAGTACCATCTTTCTTGTGCTATATAAAAATACTTTCGTCAACATAAACAGTTTTGTGCAATTCAGTTATTATTTTAACAGTAGTAATTATTGCATTTATTTTTATAAGTAGTATTACATTTTCTACCAATGTTTTTTCCTGTTTACCTAACATAACTTCTATAGAATATGTATTAAAAATTGATATTTGTAATATAATTCATTACTGGGTACAAGTTAAATGTATATATTTTTTCTAAACCTAATTTGAATATATTTTTGTACTAAATTTACAGGTACTGAATACTGATAGGTGTACAATTTAGAATGAGTGAACCAATAACTAAAATCAGTAATATACAATCTGAGAACAACATGGACACATCTAGTCTAGTCAGTTTAATGAAAACAATTCTAGTTATACATAAAAGGTACTGAAACTTTTAATATATTTTATTTTAATTTTATAGCTAAGTCCAACTTTCAATCAGGTCCGTGAGGCTGGAGTCCCGAAGTAGAAAAACAGGTCTAAGTATATTTCTATAATTTAATGCTAATAATATGCTAAATTTTGCTGTATAAATCAAATTTTGTGTTCTTCTCATTTTTGTGTTATTTGCTTTTATTTAAATGGTACTCCAAGTTCACGCCTAGTACCGTGTGCAACAATATCCCATATTTCATAATACTATAATTTTATGCTCATTTAGTGCTAATTATTGCTATATTACACAAATTTTGTGTGGTGCTTAAAGTTTACGTCTAGTATCGTATGTAATCATTTCCAGTATTTCATGATTCTATATTATACTGTTCGTTTAGTGCTAATCATTGATTTATTAAACAAATTTTCAGCTACCTGTATTATGGAGATCATCCTGTTTTTTCAATGGTTCTCTAAGTTCACGCCTAGCACCATATGTAACAATTCCGGCATTTTATAATACTATAATATTATGCTCATATAGTGCTAATTATTGCTATAATAAACAAATTTTGAGCTACCACAGTTATGGAGATATTCCTGTTTGTCAAATGGTACTCTATGTTTTTGCCAATAGTTTGGGCCAAATAGAAATGACCTGCTCAAATGTTTAAGAAATTGACACACGTGGGGTCTCAATTAGCAAACTACATTCTCGACCTAAAAACTGTCACTTACAATTCATGGTATAGTTTGGTTAACATTATTTGGAGATGGTTTTCGCAGGAAGATTAAAGAAATTTATGAGATGTTGGAATGTCATACTTCCAAATGAAATCAGCGGTTAGTTAATATCAGTTGTTTATATTAAAGTTTATGTTCTTAATTTCCATGTATGTGATAATATTATATAGGTATATAAAAAAAATATTTTGATATGTTAACAACATAAATTATATTTACCGGTTTCAGAATATTAATCCATTGTTTACATGTACAAAAGTAGGCTGGTAACTAAGTAATAACTGTATGTGTGTATGGTAATATTATTACCATACTGACTTCTCAACAACGGTCTACAAAATCAAAATAAAATAAAAAGAAAGTATAATGCTCTTCATTAATACTGTGACGCCACCCCCGTGGGCGGTTGCGTCATGTTGGCGTCGTCTTCTTTGTTTCGGCGGTTAGTTTGCTCGGGCGCCTTTCTTGCGGCGGTGGTATCTGAAAAGAAGACGGCTGGGTGCCGGAATTGCTCTAAGTGGTGAAGGGGCTAGGGGATTACACAGAAACGCACGTCGAACTTATTAATGTTTATTATAATATAAAATGTATGATACGGACAAAATAAACAAATAAATAAATGAAACCCTTGCCCAACTGTGACCATCGGTACTTGGATGATTCAAATCTGTGCAAAGTAAGATAATGAGACACTACATTGACTATCACCATGAAATATAAGGTATGATTTAGTGCATTAAAAATTATAATTAACAAAATTTCTGGCTAATTAGAGGCATTACATTTTCTAGAAGTTCCGGCATATATTGGATGATTTGCAAAGTGGTGATTCTGTGTGCTCACTCTGATTGTATAGCTAGCTGGCAATGTAAATGCTCTTAATATAATTTTGTTTAATATAAAATCACTTTCATTGTCCTATTTTTTAACATACGCAACTAAATTACGAAAACATAATGGCCATGTTCATTTACATTATAAAGACATGTATTTTAATTTAATACAATCGTGGCCAAAGAATACTTGTAACAACCGTAATATGGGTCTATTTGTTATTTTTTTTTTTAAATATGAATAAATTTGTAAACTAAGATTAGAAAATAAAAAAAGTTTAGCAAACACTTTATTTATTAAGAAAAGCTCCTTAAACAGGAAAATTAAGTAGCAAATTTCTTTTTCTTTATTAATTAAGTTTTATAGCTAAGGTATAATTTATTTTCAGTAAGTTATGGTGCGTATTGCCTCCCCGAGCTGTAAAGACTTCTACTATATGGTTTGGTAAACTTTCAATACAGTTGGTAACTCTTCGTGTTAATTATTTTTTCATTCTGCAGAAAGCGGTGACGATGAATGATTTTTCGTAAGGATTATCGATGCTGAACGCTTTGCTTTAACGTGATCCCATATTTTTCGCAGGAATTTAAGTATTTTAAATACTGCTTTGTTATATGTGCAAAGTTAGGACGCATGTTGTCAACTTTAAGATGAAATTCTCGGGAACAAATGGAGCAAAAGGTACTACAAAGTCAACTGAGCATTTTATAATTTACAGAACTGCCGCCAAACCACTATATTTAACCAAACACGCTCAATATTACAATACATCGAAATACCAGTCCATACCATTTTACCACCACTTTCAAATGGCGTCTTTCAGGATATGAAATATCCTGAAAACGATTCTCCTGACCTTCTAAACGCGCATTCTTCTTTATCTAACGAACACGTTCAGAAATGGCTTTTATACATGAACAATAAAGAGCTCCAGTGCTCTATATCGTAGTTCCTATGTTCTCGTGCAAAACAGTCAATATTCTCAATGTGCCACGAGCAAAGTTGGGCAAGCAAGGGACATCCTAAGGTTTTTAGACAATATTCCCATAACCTTCGGCGAACGGTGCGTGCAGAAATTTCAATTCTACGAGCATCTGCCACTTCGAAACAGACAACAATTGATAGTAAGCCCCATTCTTGCAGTACAAATATTGCTACACTCGATGTGTCAACGGGTTTGTAATGCATAGTGTTCCTGATATTCGTTATCTGATGTAATCCCCTGTTTGATAATAACGTCGAGTTATATTTTGGGCATTATTTCTGAGAATAATCAAGGCTACAGCGACGTATTGTATAATATGATCATCTTCACCTAAATTTTCTGCTCAGGCTATATTTTCCGGCTGAAATGTTACAAATTTATTCACATTCAGTATTACAAGTACTAATAGTACAATAAACTACCCACCAAGAGTTACTAACCTACGATAATTGAAGACTTTATTGTCATGATTGAATTTTTGAAAATGGATAATTTTGCACAAATTTTGTTTTTTTTTCTTTTTCTACATTTTTTTTTATTTTCTAATTTTACTTTACATAGCAGTTGTTTATATTTCAACATAAAAAGTAAACCCATATTTCGGTTGTTACTTGTCGGCAAAAAACTTTTTTTTTGCGTCCGGATTTTTTTGGCCACGAGTATATTATTTTTTGATTACTCAAGACGTAATTTTCCCTTAAAGGGTTGCTACACCCTAAAATGGGTATAATGTGTTACGATACTCCACCTGGATGTTCGGTTGGGAGGCCGCCAGCTTTTAAACAGTGGAGAAGGGCAGGGCTGATAACCACAGGAATGGTTAATTAAAGGGAAAAAGGGCGCCACGTAATTTTTAACCTTAAAATTACGAAAAGGACAGTACCACGAAATACTAAAAGGAATGTTACCTACCGTGACGTTGTTACCTGAAAACGACTGGGGCTTGTGAAAAGAAAAGCAAAAATTGGTAAAACTGAATTTAATAAACTGCCGGTTAATACGTGCAGCGGGCACGACACAAATAATGGTAACAAAATGGCAAATGCCACAACCATGAAATTGACAAGTGAAAATAATAAAAATATACACTCTAGAGATTAACCCTATACCCGTAACCCAGTTCCGGCTACCCGCAATACATCTACACGATCGTTTTTGGTACCAACAACAAGAGTGGGCCGTATAAGCCAGTTGACGCAGGCAGACGTCGCCAGATTACCAGCGGCAACAATGAGTAACAATACTAGGTAACTTAAAAATATTGTCAAAAATAATGTTACAAAAAATAATAACTCACTTGACAGTATGGAGCTGAAGGCTCTGATAGTATGGTAAATCACAAAAGTTTTTTATTTGTCCAAGATATGAACTAAATAAGACGTGAATATTTGACAGTAAAGATTCAAAAAAGTACATTTAGCAATGTCGCACAACTCAGTAATAAATCAAACAAGAAAAATAAACGAATGTAGCAACGAATCTTAATAAACATTACTTTACTACACGCCTGGGTATAAATTACACTGCTCATACGAGTTAACCCAGTCCTCAACGGCAACAATGACTTTGCACGAGTATAAGATATACTCGGGACAAAACGGAATAGCGATGGTAAAATAACATTAGGTACTTAACTCGGTGACGTATTCAGGGTTGATAAAGGGCGTTGGAGGCGGCGGATGTCGATGGATGAAGTTGTAGATGCTGGATGTCCCCAACCACACATGAGCCAGGGCAGAGCGACCAAATCCTCTCTCGAAGATATGATGTCCAGACGAAACCGTAATGCTCGGGAATCCACCCGTCTCACTACCACCACACACAACTGGACAGTCACAAAGGCACTTCGACGTCGTCAAAATCCGCGCAAGGCGAAACCAAAAAAAGAATCTTAATGGATTTAAAAAGACGAGCTGTCGAACATTCTGTGTTACACCACTTCCAAAAAAACTTGATTAAAACTTCACATCAACCATGGCCTCGTGCCAAAACCCCGTTCCAAAAAATTACGTCTCGACCGCGCAACGTGCTAACCAGCAATCTCCATCTCCAGATTTTTTTCAGGAAGACCCCAATGGCTACCGGAAATATATTCCACCAACATAAGGGAAACAATAAAATCATGAAGAAGAAACACTAACAAAAAGAAGAAATACCTTTAGAAAAAATAAACGTACGCCGCTGACACTAATTAACCGTTCAAAACCTGTGAAATAAACGTGAATAAAATTCAACGAGGTCGCCGTCAAACAAAATATAGTAGTATAGTAGTACGAAACAGGGATTGTAATATACTAAATGAAATATAAATCGAACAAAACTACTGAAGATATGAATACCAGTAAGTTACAAAGTACAAGTGAGACAAATATTACATAAATAGTTATAGGTACAAATAAAACACACAACATAACCAATAAACGAAGAGGAATAAAGTGCAAAACATGCAAGAAAAATAAATTATTGGACAACACGAGCTGAAGGAAATATAACAATGAAGGAACTATAGAGATATAAGGAGATGACAGTGACAATACAAAAATTAAGAAGAGGATAGTCCAGATTTAGAACGAAAGAAAGGTACGTACACGATAGAAACTTAGAGTAAACTACAGAAAAAGTCAGGGGGCAAAAATAGACCGTAACATACTTTATAAATATCTACAATATTATATTCATCCTAATTTTACTTTCGTAAGATCACTTCTCTTTAGCGTACCTAACCATTTTAGTCTCTTTTTACTCCTAAAGTTATAATTCTTTCTCCAAAATCATTTTCGGATGCAAAACTATAAATTGATTATCGCCACTACTGTCACTCTTTTGGAATATCCGACCATAGCACAATATTATGACATTTTAAACATATTCCTATACATCAGGCTTGTTTTTTTGGGACACCAAGCTGAAATTTTTAAATACCCGTGACGTCACATGCATGCACTCTATATACTCTTAATTGATGCATTTTATCTAAAATAATTTGGAATGCATTGCGCAAGGAAAACTGTTTTCCCATTGTTAAACGCGTAGGTTCCTACATTAGTGTGCCTTTCCACCCGGTATACCTATAAATATCTACATATACCGGGTGTTTGTGGCCGCCGGACACAGGATATTAACATTTGAAATCAGTTAATTATGAATAGTATCTAGAATCTCCTCAGTGCAATGTATTAATTTTAAATTTTTAATACTTATTGGATACTAATACTAGTCCAAATTAGTCAATTTAAATGTGTAATATTATTAAAAGTTATGTAAATTTGTTGAATATCCTGGATTGTTGTTCATATCCCAGAAAAATAGTTTTCAAGCACCAGTTCAGATAGCATATTGGTAGCGTGCGTGTGCGTTTTGTAATAAACAAAACGCGGAGGGACTTGGGGTCGAATCCCGCCAACAGCATAAATTATTTTGACAAGTAAAAATAAAAAATAAATTATGCTGTGGCTGGTTCCAAACCTATGTAAGTCTCTCCCAGTTTTGTTTATTACTAAGGGCACACGCTAATACTATGTTATATCACCTGTTGCGAAGTTATCATTTTTCCGGGATATGAACAGCAATCCTAGAACTTCGATGATTTTTTTTAACGTATTTAAATTGTGTTGTAATCCATAGAATTAGTATACTTTAGTAAGTATCTATACCAAATTTCAACTTAATATATTGCACTGGAAATATACTATTCACAGTTAACTGATTTCATATTTTAATCCCCTTTGTATCGGTCGGCCTAAGACACCCGGTACACAGGTGTATAATAGAATTTATGACATAAACGTTTTAAAAAAAGGACGTGGTCACACTGAACAATCAATATCGATCGAGCACGAGCGAGTAAAAACAAACCTGAGTTTAATAATGCACACGGTTACAGTGAGCACAGTATAGAGAATACAAGCAGTAGCGACACTCTTGTCGGAACCTTTGATGTTTCGTTCCAGGCTGCTCGGTGTGCAGGGGGTAATAATGAGGAGCGCGAAATTTGGAGAAAACATGAAAATATATATTTAATATTTGTTATTTAATATCAAATGATAAATGGTAAAAATAGATTAGTGAAATATAAATATGTAAAAAAAAATTAAAGCCAATAATATTAAAATTAAATAATTCAATAACCCAGTAATAAAAAAAAGTAATAAAAATAATTATAAAAATACGTGTATTACAGAAATAAATATTAACAATAACCAAATCACGAGTATGTCTGTGATCGTAGTATGGTGGTAGCGTGCTAGCTTCTTGTTCCAAAGATTGTGGGTTCAAACCCCCAGGACACTTTATTTTTTTTTAATTTTTATTTTTTCAATTTATGTTTGTGTTTTTATTTATTTTTATTTGTTTCTATTTATTTTTATTTGTTTCTATTTATTTTAATTGAACAAGAAAAAACAGTAAAACTACAATAAATAGAAACAAATAAAAATAAATAAAAACAAATAAAAAATATTAAACAAATAAAAACAAAAAATAAATTGACAAAATTAAAATTTTAAAAAAATTAAAGAAGTGTGCTGGGGGTTTGAACCCACAATCTTTGGAACAAAAAGCTAGCACGCTACCACCATGATACAATCACTTGCATGATAAGCTTTCTTTTATAGGTAATAATAAGTATCACATTAAAATTGCCATAACATTTTCTTATTTTACTTAATTATTTTTAATTAATTTTAAACAATTTGTTATTAATATGATGCAATAAGTGTTCCCAAACATGTGTTTTACTGCAATAAGTTTTAATGGGATGCAAATATTCAAATTATTCTTATTTCCCATGTTAAATGCCTATGTAACGGATTTCGAGCGCCACCCGGTATAGAATAAACACTTCCAAGACCTGTGCCTAATATTAAAATATATATTTTTTTATATAATTATAACAAATACATGATAATTATTACAAATACAATGAATATGCACGTAATATATTATTTGAATCTGATTCAAAGTCCCGCTCCTCATTGTTTCCCCCTTCAACCCGAGCAGGTTGGAACGAAAATCAGCGAAGTGTCGCTACTGCATATTCTCTATACTGTGCAGTGAGTTCGAGTACATATCACGCCCCATACTTCTTATAACTCATACTTCTCATAAGTCATACTACGACGACAGCCGAACACGCTTCGTTTTCTATCGGAAAAATATTTAACATCCGCATTACTCAACTAAAATTTTATGCAGGGTGACAGATCTTCAACCTTAAATATAAAATTAACAATGTGATGATACGGATATGATGTGATATGTTTCCATTAGATTTATTGATATTTTAAGAATAATAGAATAAGGGATATATTATACTAATAATAATCACAATAAACAGTCAAATAAGTGACATATTTCAAAAATTAGAAGGTCACATGCTATTTTCACAAATATTGGAAAATCAGCTGACGGATGTCGTCGTGGTAGCATTTAATTTTCAACGGCGAAAAAAAAAGAACAAAACGTTAATTTATTTATATACTTATGCAGTGCACAGCCACAAGATTCTGATGTTCTGATTTTAGCTGATTGGAGAAATAAACTTTAAAATATTGTGTTTTGTAAAACTGATGAGCTACTATACCGAAATACGAGTACAAAACCTATAACATTGTCTGTAATCATCTACAATTGATTTACTGTAAGCAGAATCTCAAAGTATTTACACATCAATAAGAATATAAGAAACGGAAATTTCAGATAGTTTTGTTCCAGTTCTACAGTATTCTTACTAATATAAATAAAATTTAAATAAACATGTGTATTGTACATGTATTTATCAGTTTTTCTATGTTCATTTAAGCTAAAAAAAGTGAATTGGTCTTATATTTGTATAGGTACTACAAATATTTGCCTACTTTACCATTTTATTAATTGTTGAATACTATATTACATCTTCATTCAATTCCAAAAGTATTTAAAATGTAATAATATTTTTTTAAGTATCTGACAGATCGCTAGATAAATATCTTTTAAGAAACTAGAGAGACATCTATTTTCGTAATGTTGAACCTATCGTTCTACTGCATATGTATTTTTTCCCAGTGTATATCGAACTTTGCCGAGAGGACCCGAGATGAGTATGGCTTGTGAGAAGTATGAATCGTGCAGAGTATGAGCTGTGAGAAGTATAGATTGTGATATGCTCCCGTGAGTTCGTGCATCGATGATATCGCGTAAGATCGTGTACCGCCGACGGAAACACAAATGCGAAGTTGCGTGTGTACAGGCGCAGTGCTCTTTGAAGGAATAGATTCTGATAAATTCTAATCTTTTGAGATGTTTGTTTCCAATACCAAAAGCAAAAATGCCAGAACAGTGGACTGTCTCCGATATTGATCAATTAATAAATTTAATTCGCTTCTATGAAGATCAGGGTACAGTAATGTTAATAATATTGACAAGCTATTGTAAATAAATTCATGTTATGTAAAGAAACTGGTTTCTTTTTTATTAATCACTTGACAACAAACTACAAATATCAAAATAGCACCAACATTTATTAGAAGTGACATTTCACTTCTTACCATTCGATGTAGTATTGTGATTACTCACAAGAAAAAACGGTTGATGGTAGTCGATGCGCGTGGATTAGTGAATGTTGATCAATGTAGTGTGACCCTTATCTAACATGTGAAAATATTTTTTTCAAACATTATTTGTGCCGTAAAATCAATGCCGTAACTAGGGCGTGGCAAAGTTGGCACACGCCACGGGCGTAAAATTCTTAAGGGCGCAAATTTTAATCATTTATATGGTTTTAGATCAAATATTTCTAAAATCTATTTTCTAAATTTAACAAATAATTATATACAGATTGGCCAGTCGGGGATCAGTAAAGTACGCACGCCCTATTTAAGTACAAAAGATATATTTTTTATGAAACATTAGTATCAGATTTGTATTGTTTTGTAACACTAAAACGAATGTAGCAAGTCTTATCATTTTTAAGATATTGCGTGTGGCAAATGGCGCGCTAACTTCACACCTAGCACGCCCTTGTGCAGTACTAATGATAAAAGATATAAATGTTGTATGAGGGAACCATGTTGATAATGTGCAATAAATAAAAGGCCTTCAAGTTCCAATATTCCTTATTTAATTATAATGAGGACGTTTCGAGCTAAATCCGTTCATTATCAGCAACTAACAAATTTTCATGTTGAGAATAATTATTAATAAATACATAAATGTTTATAGTATTGAAGCAGAATTACGTTGTTGTACATCATCGAAAGTTGTGAAATTACATGTGAATTATATTCAACGTAGTCAGATGGAGCATGGGTCCCCAACTCAACACTGCAACAAGCCGCTGACACGGCCCATTAACAACTGAGCAGTTGTATTTATTAATAATTTTCTCAACATGAAAATTTGTTAGTTGCTGATTATGAGCGGATTTAGCTCGAGACGTCCTCAATATAATTAAATCAGAAATATTGGAACTTGAAGGCCTTTTATTTATTGCACGATAAAAGATATACTATACGTTAGTATTCATTGAGAAGAGTTTTGTGACGATTCTAAAAATTTAACCCCACCCACCCCTTCTTTCTAATTTCGTATTGTAAAAGGAGTGCTTACTTCATACTTAGCACGCCCTTGTGTAGTACTAATTATAAGAGATATACTATAAATTATTATTTCTTGTGGTGAGTTTTGTGACTATTCTAAAAATTTTATGTAAGCAATATTTGTTATATAACATTTTTTTCTGAAGATTGCTGTAACCAGAAATGATATCACACCCAAAAATGGATGTAGAAACTAACTTAGATCCACCATTATAATTTTCCATATTGTAAAACGTACACTCAATAATCACTAAACCAGTACAAGTATTCTCCATCGAAAATATTTAAATAAAACCTAACTCTTAAATTGGGGGGGGGGGGGGGGGGGGAGCTTGCAAAGTCAAGCCATCCTAGTGTAAATTTGTTATTCGAAAAGCTAGCTACGGATACTTCAGATCCAGCATCAACTAGCTCCGGCGGTATCTGATGTAGCACCGTATGTTTATATTCAGGGACCGAAAACCGAACCGAACCCGAACCAAAAACCGTTCAGAACCCACCTTTTTTGTGAAGGTATTGTCTTTGGTCAAAAAATTCGGTGGTGAGTTTTTGACGAATAAGCACGTTTTAGGGTCCCTAAAATACGATTTTACTATTTTTACGATGATGTTTGTAGGTTGTATGTACGTATGTACGCGTGTGTGTGTGCGTGTGTGTGTGTGTGTGTGTGTGTGTGTGTGTGTGTGTGTGTGTGTGTGTGTGTGTGTGAGAGACAAAATTTTCTAATGCGATAGCTCTAATACTACAATTCCAAAAATTATAATTCTTCCGTATTCCTCTTCGTTACATCCATGTGAAGAACTGATTAGATTTTGCTTAAAATTGGTCAACCGGAAGTTTGAAGATTTTAATAGTTTTTCTTGAAAAAACGATATTAAATATAATTTTTTTCACATTTAATATTATTATAAATATTAAAGAATATTTTATTCTCTATACGATTTGAATGTATTTTACACTTCATATTAAATGGATATAGCGTTAAAAAATTAATATTAGAACAATTCATATAATTTTATTTTTAATGTACCGCGCATTTCGATCAATACAAATGTCAAGTTGATGTGAACACTCCTGTAAACTTACAGTTTTACTCCATCTACATATTGTTATTGTGTCTCTAAATTACACTAATGCGTAGATTATACATTAATATAATTCACTACAACATACTTGGTTTTGATTGCTGCGAATCGGATACTAATTTCACCCTTATCTCCGTAGTGTACTTTTTAAATTTGTGAGCGCGCGAAGTATCTATGTACATTATGACATTGTATTCCTACCCCATGCCTTGACTTGAATTAAAATACTACGTTCTTGTTTTGAGCTTGTCTTATTGTAAATACAAAAAAAATCAAGAAATTACTTGATTCTTGTAAGCCGGTGGCGGTTATGGAATATCTGGCCCTAGCTTTTCAAATAAAATTCATTTGTATAGAGGGGCTAATAATTATTAAGCTGTCTGAGTTATAAACAGATAGCGCTAGATCAGTTGCCACTGGAGCTAGTTGGTGCTAGGGCTGCAATATCCGGTACTAACTTTTTAAATTAAATTAATTTGTATACGGGGCTAGCAATTACAAAGGCGTCGGCGCTAGATCAGTTACCACTGAAGCTAGCTGATACTTAGATCTGAACTATCCGGAGCTAGCTAACTATAAAACAGATGGCGCTAGATTGGATACCACTGGAAGTAGCTGAAGTATCCGAAGTTATATTTTCAAGCTATTATTAATACGTTGAGTTATAAACATATGGCGCTGGGGTTGACAATTATTATCAAGCCGTTTGAGTAGATATAAACATACGGTGCTGGATATGAAGTATACGGAGCTAGCTTTCCAAATAAAAATTTTACACTAGAAGGGCTCGACTTTGCAAGACCCCCCCCCCCCAATTTAAGAATTAGGTTTTATTTAAATATTTTCGATGGAGCATACTTGTGCTGGTTTAGTGATTATTGAGTGTACGTTTTACAATATGGAAAATAATAATGGTGGAACTAAGTTAGTTTCTACATCCATTTTTGGGTGTGATATCATTTCTGGTTACAACAATCTTCAGGAAAAAATGTTATATAACAAATCTTGCTTACATTAAATTTCACAGGGGGGGGGTTGTTTGAAACTTTTTCCCAAATGTTTTTTATGACTCTACGCCTGAAACAATTTCAAATGCTTCCCATTAAATTTTTAGAATAGTCACAAAATTCACCACAAGGAATAATAATGTATGGTATATCTTTTATAATTAGTACTACACAAGGGCGTGCTAAGTATGAAGTAAGCACGCCTTTTACAGTACGAAATTAGAATGAAGGGGTGAGTGGGGTTAAATTTTTAGAATCGTCACAAAACTCTCCTCAATGAATACTAACGTATAGTATATCTTTTATAATTAGTAATACACAAGGGCGTGCTAGGTGTGAAGTAAGCACGCCTTTTACCACACGCAAGGAGTAGAAAGGCTTCAGGGGAGATAAATTTTAAGAATCATCCCAAAACTCTCCTCAATGAATACTAACTTATAGTACATCTTGTATAATTAGTATTGTACAAAGGCGTGCTATGTGTGAAGTTAGCACGCTATTTACCACATGTATTAATTAAAAAAGGTTGAGGGGAGATGTCTTTTTAGAATCGTCACAAAAGTCTACTTAAGGAATACTAACTTATAGTATCTCTCTTACAATTAGTACTACATAAAGGCGTGCTAGGTGTGAAGTTAGCACGCCATTTACCACACACAATATCTTAAAAATGATAAGACTTGCTACATTCGTTTTAGTTTTACAAAACAATACAAATCTGATACTAATGTTCCATAAAAAATATATCTTTTGTACTTAAATAGGGCGTGCGTACTTCACGGACCCGCCAATCGGCAAGGTGTTTATTGTGGAAATAATTGGTGACAAGGTGGCGTGAATTTTATTCTCTTTAATGGGACCTCCAAAAAAACATACTAATTTTGCACTGTATAGCGACCCCGGATTTTGCCGCCATCTTGGGTGAAAAGTGTAAAAAATGGATTTTTGACCATGTTCTTGAAAACAGTGACCCGTATCAAAAATTTTCAAGAATAAATATTAAAGCTCGTAATTTTCTGTACCTACATAAGAGGATTCTTACATTTTTTGCTTAGGATGAACTTTCAAAGACATGCTAAAATATAGTTAACTAGAATAACAATTTACGACAAATTTAAATTACTCAAAAAAAATCTGATGTGGCCAGCACATGCCCCTCCGTCAATCCCATGTTTAAAATAGCAATGAGCTTTAAGTAAAGTATCACTTCCGGTTGATCGTTCGTAAACAAAATCTAATTTGTTGTTCCAATAAATTGAAAAGTCTGAAATACCAATTTTGGATTATATTTTATTGTTTTTCTTCAAAAATCTGTTAAGAGCTCCAAATAAAGTACCTCTTCCGGTTTATCACATAGGTATAGTCAAAATCTAATGTTTTTCAAATTATACCCGAGTTTTAAATACCAAATTTGAGAAGTTTTGCATCATGTTTTAATATATTTTTAACGAAAATCTATTTAGAGCTTCAAATAAAGTATCACTTCCGATTTATCAATTTTAGCCCAAATCTAATATGTTGCTCCCCTTCATATAAAAGTCTTAAATAGGTTTTGAATATATCAATATATTTTTCACGAAAATTAGTTCAGAGCTTCAATTAAAGTATCACTTCCGGATTATTAATTTTAGAAAAAATCTAACATGTAGTTCTCGTTAGTATAAAAATCTTAAATACCAAATGTGAAAAGTTTTAGAATATATCGCAATATATTTTTCACGAAAATCTGTTGAGAGCTTCAAGTAAAGTATTACTTCCGGATTATCAATTTTAGCCAAAATCTAATATGTTGTTCTCCTTTATATAAATCTGTTCAGAGCTTCACGTAAAGTATCACTTCCGGTTTATTAATTGAATAATTAAGTGAGGGTAAAAAAGCGCGAAATAAAGTGATTTCACGTTTTGGATTGTAATTTAATATAGTTTTTCATTAAAAACTGTTATGGGCTTCAAGGATACAGTCACTTCCGGTTATCCAATTTTACTCAAAATCTAATCAACTCTTTACATGAAAGCTTAAATACGGAAAATATTTGGACATGCACGCACGCATGCAAACGCGCACGCATGCACAAGCGCACGCACACGCGCTCACGCACGCACGGTGTGTGTGTGTGTGTGTGTGTGTGTGTGTGTGTGTGTGTGCGTGTGTGTGTTTATTTTTTTAATTCATTGTGAGGTTGGGAGGGATAAAAGCAATTGCATTTTCATCCATATCAAAGAGAATGATTTAACTTTGATTACACACTAGCATATTTTCCGTCTTATTGATTAATATCAAAGATATTGTTTAAGTAATGAAATATATGATTACTAGTTAAATTAAATTGATATTTACCGGCGTATTGTAGTCATCGTAAAAGGTCCAGTTGAGCAACTCCGAGCCCCGGCAGCCCAGCGTGAGGTTCGAGTATGCATCCACAACGATATCAAACCGTTTTGGGTATATCACCGGGCTTTTACTGCCCAACTCCCACAACCACACATCTGAAATTAGATTTAAAAAATTAGGTTTAACTTAATATGATGTATAAGACGGTAGATATGTTATTATCTCCTGCTGAAACATTTTTAAAGTAATTAAGTATATTAAATTAAAATTTAATATTTAGTGTAGTGTGTCAATTCTCCGAATATGGTTAAATAAATCGAAGCCGACCAACGACAATATTATTTGAAATTCTAAATGTCACTAAAGTGACCCTTCCATGCTTTTCAAGGTGACGTCTGGCACTCGTCCGCACGGTACGAATATGTCATCATCATTATCGATATCTTTGATCTTTATAACATCTATTTTTTTCGGACGTTCCTCAATTTTTATATTTAAAAAAAAATTCTTCTATATTTTTCTCTTTTATACTAAATTAAATTTGTAAAAGAAACTGCTTCTGCTTTAATTAACAGAATATACCGTGTCTACTTTCTATAAATCATAGGAAATACAATGGTAAAACTTTCATTTATCTATAATTTCTGCCATATTTACAACAAAAGTGCAAATATAAAAAAAATGCTTTTGGATCATATTATTAAATGCTGCTGCTTTTGTACATGGATGGTTGTTTGAACAAAATGGAATTACAGTATTTTTTTATGTATTGTTTCTTGTATTTCAGTTTCATATTTACATATTTTAAGTTCTGGCCTTGCCTAGTAACAACTTTAACTATATTATTCATATATTTTTTTTATATTCCTTGTTTCTTGATTATTTATATAACTAAATTCTTGATATTCAACATGTTTTCTTTGGAAAAGTTCTACTTTATATTTTATATTAAAATCGATTATATTAATAATACTAAAAATTAAATTCATTGTAATAATTGTAAAATGTTTTTTCAGCCCGAAATCGATTGTTTCTATCTTTGAAATGGAATAAAATTATTTATTCAATACCAGTATACTTACTACACACCCTACCATTTATTATATCACGTATACTATCCTATTTTGTCAAACGTATGCAGATACTGAGTATATTTCTTTCCAAAAAAATATTTAAAAAGTAGCGTGCAGTCCATATGTGCAAGATGTGCATCCCTGCGAATAATTTCAAAATTAACAGTATTAAATATAAATTATATGATGAATTTGATCTTAATAATGATATAGGAGTACAAAATATAAAAATATTGAAATAATTATGGAACAATAACGTACAGAAGCGTGTTTGGTTGCCTATCATAGACGAATGTGCGAATTTCTCTTGTACCTGCAGGTCTCCACGTTGCACTCCATGCGCATGACTTAGGGAAGATAGCAGCAACTGTGTATTTGCACAGACAGAGATAAAATATTAGAAATCCGTTACGTGGTTCCCGGAGAATTCATCGCGGGTAAATTGGTCGCGGTAAATTTATCGCAGAAAATTCATCGCGGGGAAAATTGATCACTGGTAAATTGATCGCCGGAAAATTAATCGCGAGGTAAATTGATCGCTGGTAAATCAATCGCGAGGAAAATTGATCGCCGGTATATTGATCGCGAGGAAAATTGATCGCCAGAAAATTGGTCGCTAATATAGCATGAGTTCAACGTCAAGAAAATTATAAAATTAATGTATACATAATAAATTCATCATATTCAATGAACACCGAGGGGTTAAAACGACGGCGGTGGTGACTATTGTATTGTAGTTGTAATCTTGTAATATAAATAAATCCCTAAATTTTGCTAAGATATGAATGGGAATTCTTAGACTTTGTTCGCAAACAAAGTAAAATTATATTATTTTGTCCACCTGCACAATTTTGTGAAGTTGCAGCTGGGATGGAGAAAATAATAAAATAAAATATAAATAATCAAACTGCCGATTATCAGTTGTAACAGTTTTTATTAAAACTTGTTACCTAATTAGTAGTTACACAATACTTAACCCCAAATCACTAACCGTCTTCTTCTACTATACATGATAGTTATTGTCATTATCATCTCCTAATATTTTTTTGTATGTCTAAATAAAATAAGCCTAAAACAGATCTAGTTAAAAAGTGAAATATTTTAATAGGTAGGTAAGTTTTTGTAAACTAAATTATTTGTCTTATAATAGATAAACACAATAAAAAAATTAAAATAAAGTCTTTAAACCAATTGTTTTGTTATAAACATTATTTTTTGTATACATAAATATCCTTTTTTGGTGATCAATTACGAGATTAATACATCGGCAATCAATATATTGTGCACGTATCGTCTTAAAATTACATTTGGTAGTGAATAGACAAGTTTAGACACAAAATTTAATTATTTTAGTTAACTACGAGTATTTGATACATAATTTTATATTATTTATTTAACTTATATTTGTATTTATGAAAATTTATAGAATGGAAATTGTATTTGAGTTACTTGCGGATTTACTTACTAATCCATTTTCTAGAAGAGACAGCATCAAAAAATAAGATAATACAATTAAATAGACCCACACCGATATATCATTGTCTCCAAAATAAAAATTAAAGGTTAAATATGCGTGCGTCATTTTCGAAAATATATTAAAAATCTAAATTGATTACTGGCTGCTCCAAACAAAATAAATTGTGTTGTTGGTCATGTTTGCTATTTATTAAAAACAACAACGATAACCTAACATTCCACCTACACACTATTTTTTTTAAATTCTGCACACCCAACCCAAAAACGTACCGCACGCTTTATTTTTACCTTCCGTCACCTTTAGGTAAGGAAGGTATTGTCTTTGGTCAAAAAATTCGGGGATGAGTTTTTGATGAATAAGCACGTTTTAGGGTCCCGAGAATACGATTTTACTATTTTTACGATGATGTCTGTATGTGTGTGTGTGTGTGTGTGTGTGTGTGTGTGTGTGTGTGTGTGTGTGTGTGTGTGTGTGTGTGTGTGTGTGTGTGTGTGTATGTATGTGTGTCTGTCTGTGTGTGTGTGTGTGTGTGTGTGTGTGTGTGTGTGTGTGTGTGTGTGTGTGTGTGTGTGTGTGTGTGTGTTTGTGTGTGTGTAACAAAATATTTTCGTCTACGATAACTTCCATACTACAATTCTAAAAATTATAATTCTTTCGTATTTTTCTTCGTTACATCCATGTGAAGAGCTGATTAGATTTTGGTTAGAATTGGACTACCGGATGTACCCTCATTTGAAGATTTTAACAGTTTTTCTTGAACATACTATGTTAAATATCATTTTTTCACATTTAATGTTATTATAAATATTAAAGAATATTTTATTCTCTATACGATTTGACTGCATTTTATACTTAATATTAAATGAATACAGAGTTTAAAAATTATAAAGAAATTAAATTTTATAAAGTAGCCATAGCTATGGAAACAGTTACTATATTAAGAAAATTTTGATTTAAGATGTCAGTGTCAAGTGAAATTGACATAAGGTACGTTCTATCGGTGTCAGAAATATTCCTACTAGATTAAGAATATTCTTAAAGCAATAGAAAGCTCAGTGACAAATAACTGTCAAGTAAAAAAAAAATACGATAGAACAGTGGGAGTGTTTATGTGTTATTGTTAGTTAACAACTAAAGCTAACTTTGTATGATTATTTTGGATCTTCAAAATGTTGTTATTACAGAGATTATAATTATATAAAAATATATTGAATAATAAAAATGTAAAGGAGGTATTTCCTTGAGCACAGTCTAATCTGAACATTGACAAATGTAACAGAAAGGTACGCGCGACAGTCGGCTAGTACAATTTTGAATTTATCTCCAATCTTTATAGCTTCCAACCAGCGCTTCCAGCTGTGAAGTTGGAATGATTCGTAGGAATATTCAGATTTTTTGACGCAAAAGAACGATCATTGAGGTTCTACTAGAAGAAGTAGTAAGATTTCTGACACCGATGGAACGTACCTATAGTGTGTTTGTCTTATAATTTTCCTGGAAATATAGGATCTTTTGCTATAAATTTTCTGCTTGGAATTTGCATAAAATACATGCAACTGCCGGAAGGTAAAGTACAAAAAATATAATCTTTAGCAAGGAACTTTCTGTATGAAATTTGTACAAAATACATAGAACTGACGGAAGGTAATGTGCTGGCCACATCAGATTTTTTTATATATTATTGCTTTCAAATTTTTTAATTAAAATTGTAGTTTTGAATTTTCTTTAGGTTCCAATATTTATGAGACGGCGTATAAAGGTATGTTCAAACAGTCGGATAAGTCAAGGTTAAAGCTTTTTTGCAGAACTGTATGTTCTAAGAAGCATTTGTCCGTTAGACGGTTTCTCAGTGAATACTAATAGTTTTTATAATAAACTAAAAGCTGTTTCGAGTTTTCTGTATGAAATGAGTCGGAAAGTAAAAATTTGAAGTTCACTGGTTTCCACCCTTAAATAGTATATAGTCAGAGTCAAAACTCTGACATCTTTATATTATTTTGGACTTTTTGTATGACACATCTTTTGTTTGTCATGATTTTGAAATTGAAAATTCAATCCTTTCTGTTACATAACTATATTGTTGTTAGAATTCTGTAAGTACCTACCCATATAAACTTTTAACTTATAGACGAGTGGTAAACAATTGTTGTTATTATCAAAACAAACCTAAATAAACCAAGAAGAATTTTTTATTGTTAACAAACGTTTTGCAAAAGGGTCGGGCACCATGAGATAATACAGAATTACAATTTTTTCTTAATGTTAAACAAATGTTAATTTTGACTGAACGAACCTAAATAAACAATAAGCGAACAATGAGCCGATTTCACATTTTTTAAAAAGTATTTTAAATGGAAATTTATGCAAGATTTTTCATAATAATAAAAAAATCTGATGTGGACATCACACGACTTCCTTGTACGCAAGACCAACGTGTAATATAGACCCAATTATAAAATTGCACATATTTAACGTAATTTGACATTAACATTAATAAATAGCAAGCTTTATTACAAAAACCAAAAATGTATATAATTTTATTAATTTTTTTACAAAGGGCTAATTTAATAATATTGGTTGTGCTAGACGCAGAATTTAATTATCTGAAACTATTATTTGAAGCATTTATTTCTAAAATCAAAATAAAACAATTTTATTGAAGAAAAACTGTTAATAACTTTATTTTAACCAAAATCTACTATATTATTCCCATTGACATAAAAGTCTTATACCCAATTTGAAAAGTTCTGGATTATATTTTAAAATAGTTTTTCATTAAGATCTATTATAGGCTTTAAGTAAAGTATCACTTCTGGAAATTATGTAACTACCAAAAACGGAGGTGCAGAACTAGATGTCATAATAGTCCTAAATACAAAATTTCAACTTTCTACGGCTTACCGTTTTTGAGATATACGAGATACGTGCGTACGTACACATGCGTACGTACGACGTCACGACAAAATTAGTTAAAATGGATTCAGAGATGGTCAAAATGGATATTTCCGTTGCAATCTGAAAATCGAAATGTTTCGTAACTACAATACAAGGAAGTAAAAAGAACAGGCCGATGAATCACCCTGTATAGAGGTCGATGGTACAGGAAAAATATTTGAAAAATTTGAGCGGTCTCTGTGACCGGACCCAAGTGGTTGTGAAATAGCAAAAAAAAACTAAGTGTGCGCTTTATCGATATAGTTATTAACGTTATAAGACTGATATGAAGCAAATAACAGACGAGGTTGAATATTGTGTAATCCAGGCGATAGCCGAGATTTCACAACCAATCGAGTCTGTTATTTGCATATCAGCAGTGTGATGTTTAGTATTTTCGTAATAACATAACAATACTTAATGATACTGCAATTTTTTTTAGAAACTCTTGATTTTTAATAATGGGATACTTGCGTAAGTGACGTTTATAAATACGCATTTTTAATGAAAAAAAAAAAAATTAAATACAAAGTAAAATAAAGTGTCTAATCTTAATCTATGTAGAAATCAAATAAAGCAATATTTAAAAATTATATTTCCTAGCTTTTTGCTTTGAGAAGTCTTGTAAAATATAATCAAAACCTAAATGCCGTGCTTCTTGATTTTCTATGGAAAGAATCGCTAAATTATTTAGCCTATCTTTGCTCATTGTTGACAATTTTTTATTAATTTTAACTGTGAAAATGTTTTTTCTCCAGAAGAAATGGTTAGTGGTATGGTTAAATATATTCGAAGAGCAATGTAGAGATTGGGAAAAGCTGTAACTCGGCCATTCTTAGCTAGAAATTCAAACATTTTAGCAGGCTTTCCGATATATTCTGATGAAAGAATAATTTTTAAGACTTCCATTTCTTCGACCAGCATATTGCCATCTAAATCCTTTACGAAATCAGAAGATGAGTCTTCTTGTGTAGTCAGAGCAATTTCTAATTGTGCTGGATGCTTTTTTAATTCGTCTTTTTCTATTTTTCGAAATTTTCCTAAAAATCCAAATAAATCCATATGATTTTTTAATTGTTTAAATCGAGTTTGAATTTAAAAAAATCTGATGTGGCCAACACATGACCTCCCGTAAATTCCATGTTTGAAATAGCAATGAGCTTTAAATAAAGTATCAATTCCATCGTTTGTAAACAAAATCTAATTTGTTGTTTCAATCCAATAAATAGAAAAGTCTGTAATACCAAATTTTGGATTATATTTTATTGTTTTCCTCGAAAATCTGTTAAAAGTTCCAAATTAAGTATCACTTCCGGTTTATCATATAGGTATAGTCAAAATCTAATGTTGTTTCAAATTATACACGAGTTTTAAATACCAAATTTGAGAAGTTTTGAATCATGTTTCTAATAATGGATCAGCAATTAAAATTAAAAAAGAGATTTAATAAATGATGTGTACTGTACCACGAAGCTTACGAATATTATAAATAAGTTAGGGAAAGAGGATCATGACAAATGTCAGAGAAGTAAATAAAAAAAATGGAACTAAGAAAAGTTGTTTGTTTAATAAGTTCTAACTACCAGTTTCGGGGGTCGTAAGAAATTAGTACACATGCATAATAAAATATGCATGTTTAAATTATTTCAATCTGCAAGTGAATTATAATTAAAAACCAAAAAATTAAGAAGATCAGGAAGTACACAGGCAGAAGTCAAACACATTATTGATATCCAGTCGAGGGAGTGAAAGCTTTTTGAGAGCATCCTTATAAAAAAAAACCTTTACAGATAAATTAACCTAAAAGTCTGAGTATTCAAATACCTTAACAAAATTTCACGTCACTACACGGATAGCTAAGGACAGCAAAGGCGTATCAGGTGGATGCCAAAGTCAAACACATACTGTTAGCCAGCACAGGCATTAGAATGTATGCTTATAGAAAATATTACAGATATTAACATAAAATTCGGAGCAACTAAATACCTTAACAAATGATACATCGCCGCCCGGACAACTAGCGACATCTGGTATCCACAGCTAGAATTATAAAATTTCAATACAATAGACACAATATACCTATAAAATTAAAGTATACTGCTGATGCTCCATCTCTCACTTAAGAGGAGTCTGCTATAAACATCCTTGTAAGTTAGTGTAAGAATTTCCCTCCCGCTAGTTCCCCTTTACCGTTCTACACCAATATAAAATCAAAGCAATCCGGCACTTGCGCAGAGCTTTTCTTACAGAAAAGTGCAGCTATATTATGTTTGCACTCGTCCAATGTTAGTCTCACAAATCTCACTCCCACCAGCAGTTTATTTTAGTTTTGTAGGTATATTATAGACACCAATCAGCCATCACAAGAAGAAGGGTTGCCTCGCCCAAAGCCGTAGAAAAAGTTGATGAGTGTAACACAAAGGGGTAGGAAGGAGTATAGCGTCGTAAGGAAACGTGAAGAGGAAGAGGAAAGAACATTTAAAAAAAGCTAATTAGTCAACAGGTCACTAGAGAAAATAACAAATAATAAACATGGACGCTATATTAAAAGGAATTGAAAATACTATCAAACAACTTTGTTACAAGTGAAAAAAGACATTGAACAAAGTGGGCAAGAAATGAGTACAAGTAATAAAGAAATGAGAGAGGAGATGGAAGCATCATATAACAAATATTAAGCAGTATGGATAAAATAAACACAGACATGGCAGAACTTAAATCAAAAGAAGTAAAGTGGCAAACTGAGAAACAGGATATGCAAAAGAGAATAAAAGAATTAGAAAAGAAAGGAGTAAGATCAAGAATAATTGCGTAATTACAGGGCTACAAACGACTGGAGAAAATTTAAACCCAGAGAAAAGCATATATCTTAAGAATAAATTAGGAGTATATATAGAAGTAAATAAATCCCGTTATATAACGTCAAACACAAACAAAGTTAAAAGAATTATCATTGAAACACAGTACGAAGTTAAGAAATCTAAGATATTTGCAGCCAAGAACAAGTTAAGGAGCCAGAAAATAGCATGAACTAACCTGGACGGAAAGAAACATACAAAGAAAAATAGCCCAAAAAGCAAAGGAAGAAAGATAGAAAGGAAATACTGTGAAAAATTACTACAAAAAAATGAAAATAAATGGAAATATATATATGCTTGGGATGAAGAAACAGAAGATATTAAACTATTAAAAAACTAATCGAAGAAAATAGTGAAACAAGCACAGTAGTAAACAAAAAATTCAATTTGGGTTTTGGAACGTGCAAGGATTGTTAAGTAAAGAAAAAGATTTTTGGGAGTTTATACGGAATTTTGATTTTGTTAGTATGACTGAAACATGGGTAAAAGAAAAAGTGGCATAAATGTGAACAAATACTGCTAAAAGAATTTTAATGGAAAAGTACATATGCTACAAAAATTTACAAAAAAGGATAAGCAATGGGCTGGATAATAACGGGAATAAGAAAGGAGTTAAAGGAAATACATGAAAATAAATACGGTGGATCAATTCAAGACAGAAATACAGAGATAGGAAATGAAATATTTAATATATTTACAATATACAACAATGGATATATAATGAAGATATTTGATGACCGAAATAAAAAAAACAGAGGAAGAAAATTTAATAATTGGTGGTGACATGAATGAAAGAATTGGAAACGAAGGCACAATCTATTTAGCAAACAACGTAGAAGATATAAAAAGAGAGTCGAAAGATAAGACAAAAAACAAAGAAGAAGATACCTTACTTAGTATAATAGAAGAAAAGGAGGAGTATTCTAAATGGAAACAGGGAGAATACAAATATATTGGGCCAAATGAGGCATCAGTTATTGACTACGTGATAACAAATCAAACAGCGTTATCGGCTTTGAAAAGATTCGAAGTTGGAGAAAGGATAGAATCAGATCACCAGCCAGTATGGACGACGATGATAAAAAAAGATTCAAGAGAAGGTTATGGGAAGAAAAATATATTACAATTTGGACAGAGGAAACAATAGAGAACTTCATAGAGAAAGTAAAATAATCTAAATGTGACGAAGGCAGCCCAGAGAAAGAAATAGAGGAACTAACACAAAAGTTAAACAAAGCATTCACAAAAAATTGTGTAAATACACAGATAAGGGAAACTAGGAATCATTGGTGGAATCAAGAATGCAAAATAAAGAAGTACGTATATGTAAGGAAAGAATATCATGCATTATGTAAAAATAAAAAAAGAGCAAACAAGAAGAAGAAGAAATAAAACAAATACAAAATGAGCCTGAGGTATGGAAATATAATCGCCAAGAAAGAGGTAACAGAAGAACGAGAGCAAGTGGCCAGATAAAGAAAGAACAGTGGAGAAATCATTTCATAGAACTACCACAAGTAAGCAGTGAAGAAGAAATTAGAACCCCTAAAACGGAATTAACAGAGACAAATATAAATATTAGAGAAGAAGATGTAAAACAACAAATAAACAAATTAAAAAAGAAAAAGTCACCTTCAGAAAATGGAATCCCCAATGAAGCGTTGATTTATGCTGAGCAGCCAATACCAAATATAACCAATATTTTCAATAAACTGTTAAAAGGAGAAGAAACTCCAAAAAGATGAACAAACGGAATTATAACGCCTATTTCTAAACAAGGAAAGAAACATGAGACTAAAAACCACGGAGGTATAACTTTACTAAACACTTTATATAAAGTATACGCGATGGTATTAAACGAAAAAATTCTAGAAGAAGCAGAAACAAAAGGCCTCATCCCAGAAACACAAAATGGATTCCGAAGAGGTAGAAGCGCGATATACAACAAGAGCAGCATTCGATATGGTAGATGGTGATATACTGGTTGAAAGCTTATCTAAAAATCTTATGTGACCAGTACATAACCTTTCGCTAGATATTTTACCTGGTTGTACGCATAAAACGAAAAATATTTTTAAATACAAATACATATATTCATGTCTCACTACAAAATAATTCTCAAATATATTTGTAAAATCTATGGGATATTTTAATATAAATTATGTACAATACATACATTTTCTTTATATTCAATATCCTAAAATTTTCTTTTTCTACTTTCCTTTTCTTTTTCTATTCGTCATTTTTTCGCAAATTCGTTTTACATTCTTTTTTACGTATATTCTTTTGCGTTGTTAATTTTTTTTATTTTCATAATCTTCATAACGGTGTACAAATATTTTTGACAGTGGCATACAAATATTTTTGACAGTGACATTTATGTGTCAATTACAAACATTTGAATGTCTTGCCTTGAAGTAGTTTGACCTGAGACTTTTTACATCAAATTATTTTATATGCATTTCTTTATCTCTAAATCTATAGAAGATATAATAATGAATTTATATTTATCAAATAAAGAATTTAATATAATAATAATATAATAATGTATTTATTTGTTATAAGGTCATTTGACCTATACAAATTATCACAATTTTACATACACAATTTTTTACATATATATACAATTATACAGAGATATTTTTAGTGCCCTCTGTTGACACCCTCGTTACATGCAGAGTAGCTTATAGTGACCTCTGCTGCCACTCGGACTCATCGGGGTGTGTTGGTTTTTTGATTAAAAACTGACTCGTGTGGGAATCGAACGCGGTCCCACACGAGCAACCTTGTATGCCAGGCGAGCACTCTTGACCACACGACCACCGATGACCGTAAATAAAGAATTTAACGTTCTTTAATATAAATATTTACACAAATTTTCGATAAATAATATTTAGATGATTTTTTTCTTGTAACTACTACTTCCGGTTGTCCAAGTGCTACCAAACCTTAATCAACTCTTCCCATTATTGTTAGATTGAGGAATCCGTAGATGAAAATGTCTTAAGTCTTATAGTATTTGAGAAATCGTGGATCCAACTTCCACACACACATACTGACATCATCGTAAAAATGTTATAATCGGATACTACGGACCTTAAAACGTGCTTATTCATTAAAATCTGGATATGCGATTTTTAGCATGAATTCAATACCTCTCTTAGCGACAGGTAAAAAGGGGTATAAACTAAAAGTTTATTTTGGCAGTAGAGAACATACATAATTTAAAGAAAACTTATGATGTTCGACTCATTGATAAGAAGCGTGATGTTCTATGGAGTAGAGATATGGGGGTGGAAAGAGCAAACAAAGGTGGAAAATATCCATGAAAAATATTTACGATGGATATTAAAAGTTTAGACATGCAAACCACAAATTATATTATTCGTGAAGAGAAAAAACCAAATAAAATGAGAACTAAAACGCGCCATGAAATACGAATAAAAAATAAGAATGAAAGAAGAACAGTCATAATTAGCACAATGTTAAAAAGAGATAAGAAAAAAAGAAAATAATAATTAACATTTAACAAAATGGGAAGAAAAAAGAAAAAATTACACAGAAAGAAACGGTAAATACACCACAAGAAGTAGAATGATTGAGACAAGATGGAAAAAATATAAGCATAGAATATAGAGATAAACAATAGAATAATAAACTCGAAATACAACCCATTATATAAGAGGATACTAACTTACGGAACGCCAAGATACCTACTCAAAACAGAAAAATAATAGCACGTTTCATGTGCTGAAATGAAGAGAATGTGAATAAAATCTGGATGACGGAAGAAAGTAGAATGTCTACGAGGAAAGACCAAACAATGTGGCATATAATGTATGAATGTGAAAAAGGAATAAAAGATAAGAGAAGATTGGAGGATATCTTAGATAAGTCAGGCACAGGGCAACAATGGCTGAGGTATATTTTAGACAAAAGAAGAAACTTAAATGTAGATAGTCAAATGTATTTATAAAATAATAAGTTAGGTAACTTTTTGTGCAGATTCTAAATCACTTATACCCGGTTGCGGAAACGTTCATTAACACATTGTTCAATTAACAGATCGTCAAAACTATCGAATGCAACGCGATTTTTGACAGCAATAATAAGCACAAGGAAACTAATTCGAATTTGTTCATTTTGATGATTTGTTAATTAAACAAAGCGTGTATGAACGTTCCTGCAACCAGGCATTAGAATATCAAAAAAAATAAATCAATTGCCTTTATGAAGCATATACGGAGTTCAGGGGAAAGAAAATTTCAAATAATCTCAGAATAACATGGATGATGTTTGAAACCGTAGTCAAAAGTATATTACTCTACGGGGCGGAAATATACGAATTGGACAGAATATAAACAAATAGAAGACATGTAAGTACGGCCTATAAATGGATTTTGGGCTTGAATAGATGCACACCAACCAATGTATACAGAATGTCCCAGGACGAGCTTACACTATCGCTATGTTAAAAACTATTCAATATTATTTTACAAAATTTGGTATCTAGGGATTTTCCGGCATGCTCGTTTTAGCAATAATATTTTCACACCAGTAGCACTTCCGATTTAACCGGAAGTAGGCCCTAACTTTCTTATTTTATATATGTCATTTTAGATCAATATGTCCACATCGTTATTGTTGTCAACAGACATAATCCTATAGAAATATACGTTAATTATGAATTCAAACAGCGACATCAGTAGATTAGAAAAAGAAACAGTCTTACACATTTGCGATATTATTGAATTTTTTTTCGTTATTACTATTTGAATTAAATTCATCCGTTATTAGATTCCATGTTTCTTGTTTGTTTTGTACAGTTCTCCCGTCTGTTTTCTTGTTTTCAATAATATTAATGTTTTGAAATTGTGACTATCAGAAGATATATTTTTGTATTTGTAAAATTTCTTCCTTTTACTCTTAACACCACCACAAGTACTCATTTTTACAGAGAAAGTGAAAACAGTAACACTTGACAGCTCGATTGACAGCTAAATTTCTTAGATTTCACTATTTTTCATTACCTTGAAGTTAAAGTTAGTATAGCACCCGAAAAGTTACTAGAAAATTAATTAACACTTCATTACGAAACGACCCGTTAGATGTATCTCGTTATTTTTATGAATACATGTTATACCTTAATGATCATTAAACTTAAAATTATATTCATTTTGTTTACAATAGTATAAATTAATATTCGACAATTTTTGAATATTGTAATTTATACACCAACGTAAATTTGAAGTACACAAATTTCAAAAAACTAATTTTTTTAAATGGAACACCCCATTTTTTATTATGTAAATGAGTTCTATGTTAAAAAATAAGGGTAGTTTGTATGGCTTGTCATACGTTGAAAGTTGATAAATTTTTAGTAAAATGGAAAATATTTGAATTGCATTTATTAACATTAAATTTAATAATAATAATAATAATGTTTATTATTTGAGGAGTAGCCAAGTTTTAAAATTATTCTAATCAGACAAGGGTTAAAAAAATTGAGTTTTTTTGAAATTTGTGAAATTCAACTTTACGTAGACGTAGAAATTACAATTTTCAAAAATTGTCGATTAATAATTTGTATTTTTGTAAACAAATTTTTCTTTATAAAATAGTTTTTACAGATTATAGAATTTCGATTCCATTCTCGATATAGGGCGCGGGCAAACAGCTGTTTTAAGTGTCCTTGAAAAAATATGTGCTGGAGCCCTACTTGTCAAAGTGACAATACAGTCATTTTGTTATGTGTTGTGGTCTTGCTATCAATTTCTCCAAAACCGGAAGTAATAATATTGATCTACTTTTAAAATTTTATAGAGGAGTTAACATACTATAATTTATGTTTTATAGTAAAAATCGCTAAAAGTAATAATGAGCAATATATTTTCTGGTTTATTTATAGACGGACACCCTGTATGTATGTATGTATGTATGTATGTATGTATGTATATATATATATATATATATATATATATATATATATATATATATATATATATATATATATATATATATATTAACAATAATTTTTACCTTTTCGACTCAAAAAATAAAAACACTAAATTCTGTACATTTTGTTAAAACAATATCAAAACTGTTGCAAAATTATTTAGAATGAGGACATTTCGACCTTCCAACGAAGATCCGATTTTCATGGCTGTAATGCTTTCATCTTAACCTCAACAAGTAGTAAGTTAAATATAATAAACTTGTAACCATTGCTTGTACAATATTGTAAAATAACATCGTTGTCATATTGTTTATAGTGCCCCGATGAAGGAATAAATTATTTTCCGAAAGCTTGGCAATAACTTAAATGAGTGTATTGATTTCAAAAATTCCATCTCCTTGACTGCTACACCGTTATCCATTTAATTGTTATCTTAACTGATCAGTCGAGATCACAAAAAACGTATATATATATATATATATATATATATATATATATATATATATATATATATATATATATATATATATATATATATATATATATGTTGAAATTACTATCACTATGCGTCACTTTCGGCGCATAGTGATAGTGTTTTCAACATTATTTTTTAAATACTGCTATATCTCTTAACCTATTCATTTTAGCGCAAAAAAGGTGAGAATATAAGTTGTTCAGAAATTAAAAAGGCATCCTATAAAGGCAAATTACTTACATAATCTTTCATAATTTTTGAGATATTAATTACATAAAATTTAATGTTCTTTTAGAAAAATTGTTAAGAGTGCCTTGAAAAAGAAACAAGTAACCTGAATAAAATATTCACTTATAATCTCCCCAGAGCATTGATTCTTTCCGGAATTTTTTTTCGAGTGCATTCCAACAACGTATTAATCACCACGAGTGGAACATAAGTGCAGATTACGTCGTTGGAATTCACGATAAAAATTTCCCGGATATGAATTAATGCTCGTGCGTAGATTCGGTAAGAAAATCGTAACGACACCAACACCAAAGTAAAATTAATTTAGATTTTATATTTTGTTTAAAATAATCAAGTTAGGATAGAATAATATATCCATGGCAACGTGTATCAAGTATATAAAATTGGCAATTAAAAAACAATTTTGTTGAAAATGTCACGTTTTGGCACCGAATCGTTAAAAAATGTCAAGGAGCACCGAAAATGTAGATAAAACAGCCAAATACAAAAAGAAGTAAATCTTCTGTATGGGCTCAGTTTTTAACATTTTGTGAACAAAGCAATTACAAGTTTGATGCATCAACTTCTACAGAGAAATTGGCGAACATATTAAAGGACTGGGGGTTTAATATGGAACACAAAAATGGTGAAGAATATAAAGAGGGAGTAGTAAAAATAATATGGAATTCTACAGCCAAGCATCTCCGGGAAATGTACTACAATAATTTTCACATCAAATTCAACCCTTTTTTGTCAGAGTTTAGTGGTACTAGAGCTGCAGAGATACTGAAATTAAACGTATTATTTATTTGTAAAACATGTATTTCTGATACAATGACAATTCAATATATTTGCTAAAAATGTCAAACTGACATTTTTGACACTTCACACTTATTAATTTTGCTTAGGTAAACTAAGCAATGAAAAATTTCCAAGAAATTTTTATATTACCATGGTAACCATGCTTGATACAATTTTTCTATTGGCTGTTAATCAGTGTCGTACGATTTTTACATTAACATTTTTTATTTGTTGTGTAATTTCTTTTAGGTATAAACTCAATTTGTTCATAATTTATACAACAAATATGAAAGTGAATGTTTTATTTTGGTTACTTGTTTCATTTTTCAAAGCGCTCTAACGATTTTTCTAAAAGAACAAAAAAAATTATTTAATTATTATCTCGTTAAATATGAATGATTAAGTAAATAAGATATATAAGGTGCTTTTTAATTTCTGAACAACTTATATTCTTACTTTTGCGCTAAAATAAACAGGTAAAGAGATATAGCAGTATTAAACATATAACATTGAAATCGCTATGCGCCACTTTCCATTTCCACACCCGGTGTATATATATATATATATATATATATATATATATATATATATATATATATATATATATATATAATTTTTTTTAAATTCCTTCGATATCAGAGAGGCATTCACTTATAGGCCATATATCATATAGCATCTTTTGATCGTAATGACCCCCGGAATATAATGTATATTTGTCGGTCGAGTCGCGGTACATTCTGTATATATATATATATATATATATATATATATATATATATATATATATATATATATATATATATATATATATATATATAGAGTGTCCCACTTAAGGTACGAATGCATTGGGATCTCGAGAACCGTAAGAGCTACGAGGTTGGTTAAATTAGACAAAAGTTGCCCCATTAGGAGACCATTTTAATGGTATTTTGTTATTTGCGAAAAAATGCATAGGTCAGTAGATATAGGCGAAAATGTAAATTTTGCACTTTTTTATTTTTGCAAATAACTTCGAAGTGTGAAATTATACTGGATTTTGGTTTGCACATCTTTAGGGCACTTTTTTATGTTCTTTCGACTGGCGATGCTCAATTTTTTTATCATTATTGGTTTTCGAGGATTGATGTCAAAGTTTTAATTTTTATGTGGACGCCACATTGGAAAGTTACGCCATTGAATAGAGAATTTTTTAGCTTTACAATCATATAAAATAGTAATAATTTATTTTTATAATTAACAGAGAAATTAACAAAAAATGTTATTAATACTAAAATTTAATTGAAAAAAGTAATTCGAAGGCTACTTAAATACGGATACTTAAAAAATAAACTTTTTATTCGGGAATATCAGAATGAAAATGAATTAAGAAATGCCGCAGTAAGAATCCTAAATCAAATTAGGCCAAGAATGCTGAGAAAAGTTATAAAAGGAACAGAACGAAGGCGCAGAAGTGCGTAGAACGAAATGGCGGGTTAATAGAAAATTTATTGTGAAGTTTTTGTAAATTATGTTTGTATTTTTAACATTATTTGTTTATTAAGTAGTTATTTTCTTAAATAGCAACCTTCGATTTACTTTTTTCAATTAAATTTTAGTATTAATAACATTTTTTGTTTGTTGTTGTTTTTTCAAGGTGTACATAGGAGATTAGCATGGGAAATCATTTTTTGCAAACAGTTGCCCCCCGTTTTGACTTACGGCGATGGTTGTGATGTTAATACAAAAATAAAAAATTCCCCATCCGAAAATACCAAATACATGGAAATTATTCAATATTTTAGGCCCATAAATTAATTTTAAAAATTTTTCATTTTCGTATTAATGTCATGCCAAATTAGAACCAAAAAATAAACAAATGCTTAACATTTTATCTGGTCAGAATAGGTTAATGTCTCTTGATAATGTCAATTAGCCTATTGTGACAGATAAAATGTGAAGCATTTGTTTATCTTTTTGTTCAAATTTGGCATGGCTATTGCTTTAAAAGGAAAATGAATAATTTTTAAAATTAATTATGGGCCTAAAATATTGGACAATTTTCATGTATTTAGTATTTTCAGATGGGGAAATTTTTTATCTTTGTCTTGACACACAACCATTACCGTAAGTAAAAATGGGGGGCAACGGTTTGCAAAAAACTGATTTCCCATGTTAATCTCCTATGTACAGAGTGTCTCATTTTCGATGTTTTTTTAAAGTATCTCGGGTAATATTAATGATAGAGCAAAACCGTTTGCACATTCCATGGTGAACTTTTCTAGAAAAGTTTAATAGTCACCACAGGAATTTTCCATCTTCTTTTGTATCTGAGCTACAGGCAAAAACTAGTTTTTCGCCCATTTTGAAAATATATCATATCTTGTTTGTTATGATAGTTACAGAAAAATTGTTTTTACAAAATTTTTACCGTTTTTTAAATAGAATAAAACGGAGTAATTGGGTTTTTTGAAAACTTAATAATTCTCGAGATGCATCACAAACTTAAGATTTTTTAAATGGGAACCTATGTTGAAAATAGGCTCGCCTTTTTCCTTGTTTTATAAGCTTTTCAATGATAACAATAACAAATCTACATTTTATTGTTTTAAACATTAATAAAAGACGAATTATTAATTTGAGGTAAAAATATTGGAAATTATTAAGAAACAAATGAAAAAATTTATTACAAATCATCATTTGTTTATTTTGATTCTATATCTATTAATTATGTTCTCAAAATTATTCTTAACCAATTATTTTTGCGTTAGTTAAATCTACGTTACAGTTGTCTTTGACACAATCCGAAAAAAATGATTTGTTGCTTTTGAAATAAATAAATTGAAAAAATTAATAAAACTGAAACAAATACTATTAGAAATATGCAAATGATGATCTGTTCACCCCAATAAATTAATAATTCACCTCTTATTCAAGTTTAAAACAAAAGAATGTAGACTTGTTATATATCATTGAAAAGCTTATAAAATAAGGAAAAAGGCGAGACTATTTTCAATATAAGTTCTCATTAAAAAAATCATAAGTTTGTGTTATATCTCGAGAATTAAGTTTAAAAAAAATAATTACGCCATTTTATTCAATCTAACAAACGGTAATAATTTTATAAAAACAATTTTTCTCTATCATAATAAAGAAGATATGACATATTTGCCTGTAGCTCAGAAACAAAAAAAGATCAAAAATTCCTATGGTGACTATTAAACTTTTCTCGAAAAGTTGACTGTGGAATGTGGAAACGGTTTTGCTCTATTAATATTACCCGAGATACCTTAAAAAACATCGAAAATGAGACACCTGTACAACTTGAAAAAATCATCCCGTATATCAATCCATACGATGTCCAATACCAAGGTATTTACTGGACGAACAGAAAAATATCAAGATGATTGCCAGATTCAGATGTGGTAATGAAGGGAGAAACAACAAATATTGGTTATCAAGTGAGGAGAGAAGGTGCGGGCTATGCGGAAGAGAAAACATTTAGGCATCTAAGGACATTGTGCAGGGAAGTTCAGAGAGAAGGAATAAATTAAAAGGTTCTTCTTGACGACTAGGGTCAGGACAAGACTGGATGAAAGAAGTCATCAAAAACGGGGGCTATTTTAATATGATGTATTACCAATTGTAAAATAAATACAAATAAACTACCTTTATGGCGCTTTTTTTAGTAGCAAGGTGTGTTATTGTGTTGGGTCTCGAAAATCGTGAAAATTGTAGAAAAAAAAATTGAGTGGTAGTGGCATGGAGTAATGAACAGTGACTAAAATTAGTACTTGGACTGAAATATCTGGAAAAAATTGAGTAAAAGTTGAATTTTTCGCCGGTCGAGCTAACATAACCTCAGATTCCAACGGTTGAGATCTATGATCTATGGTTTATTGGATTTATCCATATTTACTTCATCTTTATTTATTGTTATTATTGTTCAAGTGTTTTTCTTTTGTACGTAAAAACTTAAAAGCCTAATAAATATAATACAAAGTGCAATTTTGACATTTCCGGAGATCATTTTGCAAGATCTAAAATCCAGTTCTAAAGTGTCCAAGATCTAAAATTTTGGGATCTAAAGTTTTATTTTCGGATCTAAAATTTCGGGATCTAAAATCACGAAATCATTATCATCTAAAATTATAACAACAAATACGGATAAAAATTATAATAAACAAATAATAATTATAATAAATAATATTAATAATAAAAAATAACCAATTAAAAATAATTAAAAATCAGTACTTTAATAATAATTTATATAACAAAAAAAATAATAAGAATTATAATAAATAATTAACAACCGTGTGCTTTAATAATAATAATAATAAAAAATAATAATAAAATAAATAAATATTAAAAAAAAATACATCAAAAAATAAACAAATAATAATAAAAGGAAAAAATAGAAAATAAATTCGCCTTCGTATATGTAACCGTTATTTCGCAGAGGGGAGGTGAGATACTGCTAGGCAGGCGTAGATGGAAAAAGAGAGAAAGTCTAGCATCACAACATATTATAAAAGGAAAAAAGCAGATACGTCTTTCGAATCGGATAATCCATTCGTAAAAAGCACGAAACTAGAGAGAACCCCACCAAAAGAACCCCCCACGGCGAAGCTAGAGAGTACCCCACCAAAAGAGCCCCCCACGGCCGGAAACAATATGGATCAGAAAATAGATGAGCTAAATCAAAAAATGACCGAAATAACGAATATGTTTACAACAGTGATAGGAGAAATAAAAACTATACGAGACGAGAATGCTGAATGGAAAAACGAGATTAAAGAAATAAAAGAAAAATTAATACAAAAAGAAGAAAAATGGAATCAACAAGTAGAAAACTTAGAAAATAAAATAGAAAAACTAGAAAAAAAATTAGAAAAAAGGGAAAAACACGAAAAAAGAAATAATTTAGCAATAAAAGGCCTTAATATAAACGAAAAAGACGGAAAAGAAGAGATAGAAAATTTTTTAAAGAAAGAATTACAACTGGAAATAAATTTGAAAGAATATAAAATAGTAGGAAAAGAGAAAAAAGTAGTAATAGCCACAACAAATACATGGGAAGAAAAACAACGTATAATGGCAAAGAAAAGCATACTGAATACGAGAACAGAAACCGGAAAAATCTACATAGATAACGATATGACAGAAAAAGAATTGATGATTCAGAGACGTGTAATAGAAGAGGCAAAAAATTATAAGAAAGAAGGAAGAGAAGTTAAAATAGGATACCAGAAAATCCAAGTGGATGGAAAATGGTGGTTTTGGGACGAGAAGCTAGAAAAATTAATCGATACAAAAAACTAAACAGATACAGGACAGAAACAAAGGATACCGAACATACGCAAAGAAACAGGCCACGAAATAGTCACAGAGACGCTCACAAGGGTATTAAAATTGGATTTTGGAATGTAGCGGGTTTAAATAATAAAGATAAAGATTTTTGGGAATTTTTGGAAGAATTTGATGTGGTAGGGTTGACAGAAACATGGGTAGAGCAAAAGCAGTGGATTTCTATAAAAAATAAATTACCGAAAACGTTCAACTGGGTCGCGATTCACGCAACAAGAACCCATAAAAAGGGCCGAGCGAAAGGAGGTATATTAACAGGAATCAAAATGGATATTAAAGAAATACAACATGACATAGAATATAAAGAACAAATACAAGTAAGAATAATAAAAATTAACAATGAAGCATGGAAAATAATAACTTTGTACAATGACAATAATATTCGAAACGTTCTAAATGAAATAAATAACAAAATACAGAACACGGAGGAAGAATATCTCATAATTGGAGGGGATTTCAATGCCAGAATAGGCGAAGAGGGTGGATTAGTAAATGACTGGGAAGAAAACATCACACCAAGGAAATCAAAAGACAAAGTAATTAACCCACAAGGGAAAACAATGATTCAGATCCTAGAAGAAAAGGGCTGGAACATATTAAATGGAAATTTTGATGGAGACCGGGAGGGAGAGTTTACTTACCATGGCCCGCAGGGAAAATCAGTTATCGATTACATAGTAACAAATCAGAAAGCGATCAGTAAAGTAAGAAGAATCGAAGTCGGAATTAGAACAGAATCAGATCATGCACCCTTATGGACCACGTTAAAAGAGGCAAAGGAAGTAGTCCAAAATAAAAGAATAAAATATATCTCAAACTGGTCCAATGAAGGTATAAATGATTTCCAACATAACCTGCACCATAGTTTAAAAGATACCACACACGAAAATATAGATGAATTAGTAGAAGAAATAAAAAAGTGTATAATAAAAAAGAAAATAATAATAAAAGATAATTATACCTGGAATAAATGGTTCGATAAAGAATGCCTCCAAGCTAAGAAACAACTCAGAAAACAACTAAGACAACTACATCGGGGACACATATCACAAACTGAGTATAAAATACGATGTAAAGAATATAACAATCTATGCACGAAGAAAAAAGAAGAATTAAAAGGTAAAGAGGAAGAAATTATAAAAAATATAAAAACAGAACAGGAAGTTTGGAAATATTTGAACAAAGAGAGAAAAATAAAGGAGGAGATAAATACCAATATACAACTAGAGGAATGGAAAAATCACTCCATGAAATTACTAGAGGGGACAAATGATAAACCGATAACGACAATACCAGAGAAAGATGCTGATAAAAGAGAGGAAACTATAGAAGAAATCACGTTAGAAGAAGTAAAAGAACAAATAAAAAGACTTAAAAAGAAAAAAGCGGCAGGAGAGGATGGCATAGAAAATGAAGTATGGTTAAACTGCCCAGAAGAAATCATACAAAAAATTACAGATCTTTTTAATAAAATCTGGAGAGGAAACGACTTACCAGAAAGCTGGAAGAAAGGGTTGATTGTTCCAATATATAAATCAGGGAATAAAAATGAAGCAAAAAATTACAGAGGAATAACCCTGTTAGACAGTATATATAAAGTGTTCGCAATGATCATTAATCAGAGATTAAAAGATTCCATTGAGGAAAAAAGGCTATTGCCTGATACACAAAATGGATTTAGAGAAGGGCGAAGAACGACTGACAATATCTATATGCTAAACCATATAGCGAATAGAGAAATCTCAAAGAAAGAAGGAAAATTATATGCTTTCTTCGTTGATCTGAAGGCCGCTTTTGACACAGTCGACAGAGCAGAACTTATGAAAGTATTGGAAAATAAAGGTATAGACAATGCAGTCATACAAAATATTAAAAAAATCTACAAAGAAACAACATCAGTAATTAAAATCAAGGAACAAGAATCAGACAAATTTTGGACGCAAAAAGGACTACGACAAGGTTGTCCATTAAGCCCAACCCTGTTCGCATTATATACGTCAGACCTGGAAAGTTACTTGCAAAGAGAACAAATCGGAGGAGTGGTAATAGGAAGGAGGAAAATATGGTCCTTAGCATATGCGGACGACATTGTAATTCTGGCTCTGACAAAGCAAGGGATGAAGAACCAAATAAAATTATTAGAAAAATACCTTGATAAAAAGAAATTAACTCTAAACAGTGAAAAATCGAAGATTATGACGTTTAAAAAAGGAGGGGGAAAAGGAAAAGAAGAAAAATGGAAATGGAAAGAGAAGGACTTAGAAGAGGTGAAAAAATTTAAATACTTAGGCTATACCTTCCAGCGTTCCAATATAGAAGAGGAGCATATAAATTATCTATCGAAAAAATCCATGGCAGCGATGGCCCAGATCTGGGGATTAGGACAAAAAAAATTCAAAAACAACTTTCCTATCAAAATAATGCTTTTCGATAAAATGATTAAACCGATAATCATGTACGGCGCAGAAATATGGGGATGGACAGAACAACAAAAAATAGAGCGGATACATCAAAAATATTTACGTTGGATTTTAGGGGTAGACCGTAATACCCCCACATACATATTGCTAGAGGAGACTAAGAGATATAACATGAAAATTGAAAGTGGAACGTTCGCAACAAAATTTGAGGAACGGATAAGAAATTTAGAGGAAGGTAACTTGCTAAAAGAATGCTGGCGGGAAATCAGACAAAAGGAAAGAAATCAACAAGACACCTCCAGATGGGAGAAAGCCCGGAAAAGCTTCTATGAAAGGAACGGGTACTCGACAACTAGTATAGAAATGATGCGTGAAAGAGGAGAAAGTGTGGTAAAGATACTAGAAGAAAAAGGAAAGCAAATACAGACACAAATACAACTAGGCAGAATAAAAGAATCGACATATTTTCCACTATATCAACATCTAGTAACGAATGATAAGCCTCCATATTTATTGAACTCAAAGGCAGAAAGAATCAAATTAATTGCACGTTTCAGATGCGGGAATGAGACCTCAGAAAATAAATCGTGGAAAACAGAAGAAGAGAAAAAATGTAGAATATGCAAAATAAAAGACGAGTCAATTTGGCACATATTCTATGAATGCTCCAAGAGGAAAGAAGGCAGGAGCTTAACAGTACTCTTAGACGAAACAGGCTCTGGAGAGGAGATCATGAGAATCATTCTCAAAAGAAGAAGAGAAAAGGGACACTGAATCCCGCTGAAAGACAAAAGACGCAGTGGAGGACAGCTCAATGATAGAAGAAAAAAAAAATGAGAGACACAATACTAACATAAGGAGAACTGAAGAATACGAATATGCAACACCCAAAGAAAGACGAAAAAAGAAGTTGACGAATACCCGGAAGGAATGGAGACGAAAGAAGAAGAAGAGCCCAGCTGCAATTACTCACCTATTTATAATGTGTGATATGATATATATATATATATATATATATATATATATATATATATATATATATATATATATATATATATATATATATATATAAGACAATGCAAATATTTAAGTAAATTGTATTAAGATTCAAAGCCTTAGGGCAAGAATAAAGTTATCTATCTTGTAAAATGTAGATTCTAAGCCAATTTGACAAGAATAAATTTAATAAAATCTAATCTAACACCGTTAATAAAATATATTTTAAAATATATAAAAAAATAAAATTTTCTTAAACTATGACGTATATCGTATGACTGGGTGAGGTGGATAGCCTATAATTACATATTTTGGTTACGTCATGAAATATAGTACATGAAAATTTTCATAATTTGGGAATAAGTATAAGATAAAACTTACCCTTAAAGAATGTGTAGATGATTAAATAAATTAAAATTAAATATATTTTCATATTGGTAGCACATGTGTAAACTGTTATAGTCCTACAATAACTAGAAGATATTAACTTAGTAATATGTTATATATCTTGGTAGGAAACCACAATATTTTATACCGCAAGAAAGGAAACCGCTAACAGATATTTGTTTGTAATTTTTTATTGATTTTTATAATTTTATTGTAAGTAATTATCATCAATTGCAATTTGTAGAATGTATTAGTGCCTATATCTAAATAAACCTTTGTTGGATGAAATTGTAACTAATTTTGAGGATTCTTCAGTCAATAAAAATTGTTGGTATGCTTCAATTAATTCAAATTTTTAATTTGTTTTTCAATCTTTTAATTTTTTGAAAATATGTATATTCAATTCGCGGCGAGGAATAATACACATTGTTTAGAACTGTACTTAAAGCACAGTTAAAACCACAGCATAATTGTACTGACATCTGATTTAAAAATAGACGTGGCGAGTGTCCCGGCGCGGAACAATATTCAAAAAATTAAAATCCCGAAGAAGCGTGGATGACTTATTAAGTTACGATGGGGCGTGGTTTAGTACTAGAAACGTTCGAGACGTGTAAAAAATAGAAAACCTGAACGAGGAACCGTTGTTGAACACCTTACTTGGCTTGTATATTTCTCTAAAAATAAGACCAATAACCTGTATCTAACGCACAAAACCGGACTTTAGTTTTCCAAGCATAAATTTCATATGTTATGTTAGATAATGTTAAAATGTATTTAAAGAGATTGGGTAAACCACGCCTATTTAGGATTTTAATTTTTTCTAAACTATCCCGTATTAGGGACTGTAGACACTTTCTTTAAAAATAGGTACAAATAGGGGTTGCCCAGTTAGTCGTTCCCTATGTCCGTCACGTTTAGTTTGTTCATATTTCCAATTTTTTCCACTACAAATAATTTGTGCTTGATTTGTTCTATTTTTTTTTCTCAAATTGTAGAATTTATTCTACATACACAATCGAGATATGAACGCACATGGGAAACCTGTCGTGATTAGGGTTGCGAAAAAGATCGATTAATCGATCTTGATAGATGTTTTTTTTAAAAAAAATCGGATTGATCTTTTATTTTGAAGAGATATTGACAATATCGATTAATTGAAAAATCGACTTTTTTAAATATATTGATCGATTGAAAAATCTATTTTTTTCAAAAAGATCAATCAAATACAAAACATCCGAATTCCGGAAAAACGATTTTTCTAAAAGATATCGATATTCTAGATTCTAAAAGATCGTTTTTTTAAAGAAAATATTAATCCCAAGATAGATGGAAAAATCTTTTGTTTACCAGTATTTGGCGTTTCACGCGCGTTAGTTGTTATTCCTGAATTGCTTCGTAATTTCCAGTGCGTTAGGCTTGCATAGTAGAAATTTCATACCAATAAAAATCTATTAATAAAATCGATTTTGCGATTTTATAATTATAATCGATCTTGCGATTTTATAATTATAATCGATCTTGCAATTTTTTATTATATCGATTTTTTGATCTATTGAAATCGATGTTTTAATTCTTCATTAATATCGATTTTTTATTATTTATTAAAATCAATTTTTACCTCCCGCTACCCTCGGTAAGGGAGGTATAAAGATCGTGCTATAAATCGCATATCGAGATTTTGATAAATGACCACGTTTTAAGGTCCGTAGAATCCAATTTTAACATTTTCACGATGATGTCTGCCTGTATATGTATGTATGTATATATGTATGTATGTATGTATGTATGTATGTATGTATGTATGTGTGTGTGTGCGTGTGTGTGTGTACATATACGTATGTATGTGTGTGTATGTATGTGTGTGTATGTGTATGTATGTGTGTGTGTATGTGTGTGTATGTATGTGTGTGTATGTGTGTATATGTGTGTAGTTTGTGTATGTGTGTGTACGTGTGTGTGTGTGTGTGTGTGTGTGTGTGTGTGTGTGTGTGTGTGTATATGTATTTGAGTATGTATGTATGTATGTATGTGTGTGTGTGTGTGTGTGTGTGTGTGTGTGTGTGTGTGTGTGTGTGTGTGTGTGTGTCCACCATTCTAACTCAAATACTATCAGAAAATTTTGAAACCTTGTATTTCTACCTTATTATAACATGGGAAGAAGCCATTAGATTTTGATGTAAATCAGTTAATCGAAAATGGTACTTTACTTGAAGCTCAAAATAGTTCTTTTTTCCGAAAAATATCTTCATATGCTATTTTTCGAGAGTGTGTTATTATAAAAATTAAAGATTATTATATTTTCTACAGATTGGCATAAATATTTTTTTATATATTTTATGGATAAAATTATAAAATTATGTATAATTTAAATCCCGGAGCCTACGCTTTTAAACAAGCACAACTCCTTGGTTACACAGTTCATATTACAAATGTATTTAACTGACTGATAAATGTCTCTGCCAAAAAAAAAACTAATTATTTCAAATTAATAATAGTAACGTTTTAAAAAGAAAATAGTAAATAGAATCACAGTTATATGGAATGAAACTTAATAAAGTTTTCAGCATAACTAAATATGTAAGTATGTACGAGTATATTTAAAATAATGAAAATTAAATAGCGGCAGGTATAGTATTGGCCACATCAGATTTTTTGATATAGTAGGAATTTCGATTTCAGAAAAAGATCGAAAATCGATATCAAATTTCTAAGATCGCACAGTCATAGTCGTGATGTAATTATAATGTGATGTAAATTATGATATACACTGTATTCAAAAATATTATTTTATTTTTATCTATGTGATATTACAAGTATTAATACATAGATTGTGACGATGGTCACTATATTTAGATTTAATTTTCGTGTTTAAAATTGTAGTTTTGTGGTTAACAAATTAGTTTTTTTGCTAAAGTTTATAAATTCAAATGGAGGTTCAAATCCCACCAGTAAAATGTTGTTTTACATTTTTATTTTGTATTGGTTGAAGTTACGTATATAGTGTAATTGTTTAGTTATATTTTATGTCGCTCGTTGTAAAATGTATTGATGTTTTTTTTAAGTTGCTAATGTTTATAAATTTGTTGTTTACCTGCGCGGTCGATTGGCTAGCATGCTCGACCAGCGCGATGGGGATCGTGGCATCGTGGGTTCGATCCCACATGAGTTAGTATTTTTTTAAATATTTTATAATTTAAAATAGCAAGTAGTAACAGGATGATTAGAATCTTGTTTAAACTCATTTTCGTACTTTTACCGGTTTTTCGGGGTATAAATACGGGCTCAAACGATAGTTTTATTCAGAGAGAGAAAGAGAGAGATAGAGAGAGAGAAAGAGAGTGTGTGCTCTCTCAAGAGAGCGTTAGCTCTTCATCGAGTCTCAGAGAGAGTGTGTGCTCGCTCGGGAAGACGGTGTCTGCCGTTTACCACGAACCTGGTGAGTGCCGGGCAAGCAGTTTGTTAGGACCTTGGCCTCTGACTCAGTGCTGTTGGTTTGTGCCGGCAGCTCGTGAGGGAATGCAGAAGGTGCAGTGTACGGCTACAGGTACCGCCGTAGCTGGATGTTTCCGCACATTGGAGTTTACCACTGTTTCCTGTAATCGCAATTGTTGATGAGTGTTGTCGAGTAACAATACTGTTACCGTTTGTTTTTCAACTTTGGGGTGTGCCATTGTTAACGGTTTGTGCAGTGGTCCCGTAACTTTTGTGTGTGCCACAGTGGCGGTGCGTCAGATGAGGCCAGGCCTCACCTCTTAAATTCAAAACATTTGTAAAATTTTTTAACTTTATTTTTCATTTACAATGTATTGAAGTAATACAAATCTACAATATTTGAACTCATAAACAATCATTGTTACTATAATATACCAAATAACCATGCAAATAGTGTTATTTTCACGCGAATTTACACATAGAGGCCAAATTATACTTTCCTCATGGACAATAATAGCGCAATACATAAGTGCGAGTGAGATGGAACGATTTTACCCTCTCTACGCTCTACATCTACACTACTGCAGATGCAGATGAGCCAAGCGATGAGTTGGCCTCTCTCGTTCCGAGCAGAGGACACGTAAGCGCTTACACAAAAAATGCTTGTTTCAAAGAAGTATATTTGTATTATTTCCAATTAGTTTTTCTAAAAACGGTTTAATAATTACTATTTATTGTTACTGTTGTTATTTTTTTATGTTTTCATAAATTTGAAACTATTATTTATTTCTATTTTAATTGTACCTACTGTTACTTATCACAGTTATTTAAATCAAACATTTATACACTATTAAACAATAATAAATCATGTATTGTAGAAATAAACAAATACCAACAACCAAGAGACAAAACAACAGTTCGAACTACTTACAACAATGGGAATAATCTAATTGAACTGTTAAGAAAAAAGTTAAATAAATAAATAAATCATCACAATGATTACTTTTGCATCTAATATTTTCATTATTAGTTCTTTTGAATTATATAAATATAAAAAATATAATCTTTCAAGCGCAAAAAGCAAGATAAAAGCATCGGAATAATAGGTGAGGTTAAAATTCTTGGCCTCGGTTAAATGGTGGGGAGAACCAACTAGGTGCTGCTTGGGCTTTACGCTACCGGCTACACGCTGACGCCGCACAGCTAGCCAGCTAGCTATTACTCAGTAATATAATATATTAATTTAATGCAATATTGTATTTTTAGATTTTCTGTTTCTGTAGTTATTGCTTATATGCTCACATCTCGCATCATAATTATAATTCAATTACTAAATGTCTTTTAATGAATTCGTAAATTTTATTGGAAAAAATAAAGACGCAAATAAAAATTGATTGGTAGCTTTAAAGTCGCAAAAGAAATATAAATTTAAAAATATTTTTGAATATTTAAGACTGACAATGTTACTTTTGTTATAGATTTTTTTAAAAATTTTATGTTAATATTTTATTTAAATGAATTATTCATGTAACTGTTTTCTTACAATAAAATAAATTATTAGTTTTTGACTTTAAAACGATTTTATTTTTTCAGAATTTGTTTTATTGTAAAAAACTCTATATTATCTTACTTTGCATTAAAACACGTTTGACCTTGAAAATTTTTTTCTAACAAATTTTAAATCCATCGATATGTCCCGTGTTGTGATATTATAAATCTGGCCTCACCTCATTCTAAATTCACGCACCGCCACTGGTGTGCCATTGTTACTCGTTCGGGTTCCCACAACTTTGGTATGTGCCATTGTTGCCCGCCCATTATTGACCGTTTCTTTTATTGGAAGAATCCTACAAGTGTCGCTGGTTCATTTGTATTAGCCGATTATATGCTAGCTATTGCTAGTTTCATTTGTTTTGTTATTATTCTCGTTTTAATACAGATAGGAGAACTACAGAGAACGTCGAGTAAAAGTTGAGAGGCCCGTTTGGCCATTGCAAAATGGCGCCCGAGCAGGGACTGTTGACTTTGGGTCATTACAAGATACATACAATTTATTTACTTAAAATATACAGGGTGGTGACTTGGACGACGCAGCATAGGGGTTTCAATGGTAAAATCTTAATGTACAGTTATTTGCTCTCCTAATTATTTTAGAGCAAAATTGAATTTAGATTTTTCTACAGAAAAAAAATATTGCACCGAATATGCTATTGTTTATAATTTTTCAATTTCCGGAACCGTAAAAATAATCGAAAACAATAATAAGATTTTTGCAAAAATCATTGGTGTCAAGGACCAAAAATTTTAACAAAAGCGCAAACATCTGTCACAGATTCTTGACGTTTAAACTTATTATCAAAACGAGGAAAATGAAAACATCTTTATTGTAGTTAATGACAATGGAATAGGAGTTTCCACTAATTTTTAATTTTTTTATATGTTATTCCTCATGAAAACTTATATCTATTAGAATAAATAAAACATTTTTATTATAACAGGTTTTCTGTAAAAAAATTATTGAAAACAGTATTTTTTGCAGCTCGTTTGAACGGCCATTTTTACCGCCCCGGCAGCGCGTAAATGCCCGGCTAATGTAGCCAATGCTTAACAGATGGTGTATGATGGTCTGTGCTCTAGAGTCAGTAGTGGCGTCATCTGTCAATTGATGGTGTACTAACACTCTCCTATTACAGTTTTCTTGAACAACGCATAGAGGTGGGGATGGGAGTTTTCAAAATATTTATATATTGTTCATTTAACAGTATGAAAAATATGATTTACTGATAATAACTTACTTTATACAATATGTTGACGCTGTGCTCGAACGTTCTAAGTTTAAAAATCAATTCTGTAATAATTTTAAGAAATGAAGTAATTGCACCCCCTTGCACTCGTCTCCAAGTCTATAGGAATACTAACTTGTTTACAAAAATTTTTAAAGGAAGAAAAATAACAGGTAGTGAAGGCTCTCACCCTCCCCAAACCTGACAATTCTTAGAATTATAGAACTGAACTTCGAATCTTTCGAGCACGAAGTCAAGACAATAAGACTTACAAATTATTTGGAAAGGTAAATTATACCATACAAAAGAAAGTTGTATACTTTGAACCTCAAAATAATAAAAATAACGAAATTTGTTTAATCTAATTAAAAAATTGACAATATCATCACGTAAAACAAATAGATCTGTCTGTTTCTCCGTGTTAAATAGGATTACTCTAGTAAAAATTATGCCATTTGGCATGGCATGTGTTTGTTCTTTAAGGCTAAACATATGACCAGTATTATTTACTAAAAATTTTAAACTAATTATCATATATTGGTATGATTAAAATGCAAGGGAATTTGTTAGTTTATTCATAGTTTAAACGAATCGCTCCTGTAAATACTACCAATCATAGATAATTTTATATTAATAATAATAAATTACATGACAAAGAAAAATATTTTTACACACAAAATAGATATTTTTCAAAGGAATAAGTTTCAAGTATACTAGCATACATAATTTAGTTTGTTACGAACCTTAGTCAAAAATTCCAAATCCCTCGTCGACTGAACATCTGGGTAATATTAAGGCTTTCTTTCGTGGAATATTTGTATCCTGGTTTTTCCACAAATATTCTTTTACGGCCGTTTCAAGTTGTAAATAACTATAGGCAAAGGCATAACTTCTGGTAATCCCTTGAATACGCTGTTGGAGATTTACTAAATACCTTACAAATATTTAATCCACGAAATACAATAATCTATTAAATACGTATACCTTAGAAAATACTTTATCAATATAACATACGGCAAACAATAATAATTGTATTGTATTCACAATTTTAACTAGTTTAGAATATCTACTAACCTTCAATATTTTTTAAATATAATGTTCTAATTTGAATGTGCTGCCATCTATTATCACATAGGAAGATATTGAATGTATTTGATGTATGTAGGTAAAATCGAATATTGTAAACTACTCCCATCACACACACATATATTGCCGGATAACATAGAAACTAAAATCGATCCGGACCGTGACGTCACTGGCTGGCAGCGTTTCAAGCGTAGTAAATTGTTTTCATTCATTTTTAAAAAATTGGAAACATATTTAACCATTTAATTAGTGTTTTCAGAAATGTTTTATGATATATTTTAGTGTAATAGTGTTATTTTTCACTATTTTGATTACGGTGGAAACCCCCATTGTTGATTATGACAATGTAATTTGACGAGAACGAATATGATTTCTTTAAAAAGTGACTATGAATACGACCCTTAACTTATTTAAATTAAAAGACATGAAATGTATTGGGGAATAGGATTCTTATTTTACAGTCACAAACATATGAATTTATAATATAAAATAACATATCACGAACCACCATTTACCATTAAACAATGCCCCAAGCTGTTGTAAAATTGTCTGACATTTGCTAATTCTTTATGTGATATTTGTTTAAATTTTTATTCCATGACATCAATGATTTTTTCAAAAATGTTATTATAAACAATATCATATTCAGATGCAGTACATTTTTCTGTAGCAAAAACCTAAATACAATTTTTCTCTAAAATAATTAGAGGAACAAATAACTGCACATTAAGATTTTACCATTGAAACCCCTATGTTGCGTCTTCCAAGTCACCACCCTGTATGTATATCATCACGGCATATTACCCATTACTGGGTGTGCCAAATTGATTTATATACAAATATCGAAAATGCATATTTTTTATTTTTTTTGCATATGTTACCTGTTCTTCTATCTTTTACATAGGTATTTTATTGCGATGTGCATATTTGCTCGACTTTGTTTTCTAAAATTTCTATTAAATTTGCATATATTCGAAGAACATTGAGGTAACTAACATCGCCGTACCTGTCCTAATCCTACAGGAATTGCTCTAAATTTTATTTATGAATGCAATTCCTTACTATCTTCACCACTAACGATGAATGTAACGGTCAGTCTAGCATTAAATATTTTTGCCGATTCCATAGTCCAAGCCCATAATTGTGCCATAGTCTAGAAAGAGAGGAGGTAAAAAATGTTACTTCACTTTCAATTAGATTTTCAGTAACATTTTTAAAATAATAACTTCCGAATTATTCACGTGAATTCGTCCCTACCCGAAACTGTCTTCAGATAACAAAAGTTTTTTCTGTAAACCCCGTGTGAAGTTGTTTAAACTTAAAAATGCATTTAATTATCATAAATACTCATATTAAGTAAATATGACTATATTTATTAAAAAATAACTTTGTTTAAAACATTATTTGGTCATATTTTACATATATTTATGCATATGTCGGACATCTTGGTGCATATTTTCCAATAAAATTCTGCATATTACTCCTATTTTTCTATCATCAAAATCCGAGCTTTAATGATGACAAAATAAGAAGCTTGCGGGCGTTTACCAGGCGTCACCACAAAGGCACTCATTGCTGGCGTGGAGAGTGAACCAGGGGAGTCACTTTTGTGCCATTTACAATACGAAATAATTTTGGCGTTGGTCGGGATCAAATAATTTAAAATTAGCGATTGTGACTGTAGGAAGTCATCCGGCGAAATAAAGGATTAAATGATAATCTCTTATTCAACCCAATACGAATCCGCAGTTTTTCTTTTAAGCAATTCACCTTTGCCATAAGGCCTGAATGCTCAAAGTAATAATTAAAAAAAAAACATTTGTAAAACTTCGCAAAAACAACTTATCTTATTTTACATAATTATTATCTGATTTTTTTCTAAAATATGTAACCATACACTTAATATGCATTTTGCATAATTTTCGAACTCATGTAATCTATATTTATTTATACAGCCGCCATTTTGAATTGGTTAAAGTAAAACATAAGCTCATAAGCATTGTGAAGCTAATTTTATGTACATCCTAAAAAATAAAAAGCTACAGATTCCCTATGCTATACTTGAATTTGTGCCTATTTCCGCTAAAATTGGAAGTGAAACAAAATTCGTACTATCATCACCTTATGAGCCCCTTTATCTAATTTAAGTTTTCTTATTAACATTTTCCCGTACCTCTCATAATAAACGAAATATTTTAGGTGCCGGACTTACGCCAAACATCCTGTATACCTACATATTAAATTATAAGTGGTGTGACGCCACCTCCGGGGGCGGTTGTGTCATATTTGCGTCGTCTTCTTTGTTTCGGCGGTTGGTTTGGTCGGGCGCCTATCTTGCGGCGGTGGTGTCTGGAAAGAAGACGGCTGGGTGCCGGGATTGTTTGAAGTGGTGAAAGGGCAAGGGGATTGCGCAGAAACGCACGTTGAACTTAATGTTTATTATGAAATAAAATGTATGATACGCACAGAATAAACAAATAAATAAATGAAATCCTTGCCTAACTGTAACCAGCGGCAATTGCAAGTAAGTAAAAATCAAATTAAAACAAACGTAAACGAACTATTCAAATTTCTCGCGAACTTTAACAACGATCGCGAGATCGGCGATGCTAAGTTGCGCCTAGGTGACGGTTCACCAAGACTAACTATCGGCGGCAAAGTTGCAGGAAGGCCACGAACTGAACTCTTGACTGCGAGACTTGTTTCGCGTTCTGCTGGTGAGGAGAGCCAAGTACTAAACTATCGACTGCTGTCGAACTGATTCAATAGCTGTATGTGCCGGCTTTTATATCGTGAAAAGTGTGAATCCGGATAACATGGTTTCACCAAAGGTGGGAGAAAAAGATGTCGCTGTTAAGTTTACAATAAAAATTATTTCTCCGAAAATTCTATAAATATTGCACGGTTACAATTAGTGTTCTAACATCAGATTACATCATGTTACATTTTTATAAATCGTTTTTACACAATGTTCAAGCGAGCATTTGCTCGGTAATCTTCGTTTGTCTCCGTTTCATCCCCACTTGTACCTATCTTGTAAGTTTACCTCTGTAAATATATTTGTACATATTCAGTGAGTCTAAAACTAACAACAGTCAAATAAACAAATAAAACTAACCAAGTCTTTTTATTCAATTCAAATAACACGCAAACCTCACGGGTACAAACATGGTCCTTCGAGCCGAATAAACAAACATTAATCAAAATCTATTGTTTAAAATTGTGGATAGTTAAACGATTTAAATACAAGTGTGTCCAACAGACGTCAAAGACGATGACTAGGGCAGTTGCATCCATCACCTACATTTTTGGGCACTCATCAGCATTATCATCTTCAAGAGCTCCACGCCTGGCCTGTCCGGTCAAGATTCCGGTCAAGATTCCGTCCAAGCGAAGACTGACGTCCACCATCACCAGGTTAGTGGTTGCCATTTCCTTGAATTCGATCCTATCCAATCAAGCAAGTCTTCATAGCTAATAAATTTAATTTCGCATTTCACTTTAATCAAAATTCAAAATGACAAAATTAGAGCATTATCAAGCGCAGCGTAATGCTAGATATAAAACTAAAGAGAATCGATGATTTCATAAACTCTTTTGATACAACAAAGCATAGTAAAAATCAGTTAAATGAGTCTAGAAATTCTCAGCGATGCACGCAAAGATTTCGATCAACTTCAATACGAAATAGAACAATTAGACAAAACAACAACCGTTGATGAACACATGAATAAGCGCGGTGAATTTGAAGATAAATATTGCAACTTACTTTCAAAGATATTCTGGATACCCATCAAATATTGCACCATCTCCGTCCTCGTTAAATATCGCTTCAGCAAACAATCAAATGAAAGTCTACGTAATTTACCTATTATCAATTTGAATACATTTAGCGGTAATTATAAGGATTGGTTAGAGTTTTCAAATAACTTCAAATCCGTTATAGATGAAAACAAGGCGTTAAACAATCGATGTCTTCAATATTTAAAATCATGTTTACGAGACGAAGCGTTACGGGCTGTAAATTCCCTAATAATAGACGAAATCAATTATGAAAAGGCCTGGAATATCTTTTTTTTTAAAAACACGCGGTTGATCGTACAGGATCACATTTTTTCAATAATGAATGCTCCTTCTCTTACAAAACAATCAGCTGTAATGCTACGCGAATTATTAGATATTGTGACCACTAATGCAACGTTGTTATAAACATTAAATATTGAAATTGATACTTGGCATGCCTTAATAGTACCCATTATAAGCGAAAAATTAGATTTCGTCACAAAACGTGAGTGGCAATCCTCTTTAGAAACCGAAGTACCGACATATCAACAACTTATTAAATTCTTTGAAAAACGTTGTTTAGTATTAGAGTCTTTAAATATAGCGCCAGTAAATTTAAACAAATCTGCTTCAGCCGCAAATGCTAACACTGGTGCAAAAATGCAAAATCATAACACGTATAAATCTCGAACTGTCTCTTATGCGACTGTATAAAACAAAAAGTATTTTTGTTTATTTTGCAAAAATACGACACACATCAGTCAATGTGATAAATTTTTAAAACTCAATTCGACAGAAAGATTAGATGAAACAAAAGGTCTCAAATTATGCATCAACTGTCTTAGAAACAATCATTTACTGGCAAATTGTCGCTCTAAATCGAAATTTCGTTCCTGCAATGGAAAACACCATACACATTTGCATTCCGATAATGAATCATCAACTATAAATTCAGCAGCTACAATTAAGCCAAAATCTACCGTGGTTAATTCCGTTCTTTTGTCCACGGCAATTATCTTGATAAAAATTCAAAGAATGAATATCGGCCATGCAGGGCATTTTTGGATCAGAGTTCGATGTCAAACTATATTATTAATTCTATGGCTAAGGAGTTGAATTTAAAATTAACCCCTGCTCATGTGAAAATTAAAGGATTAAACGGTACAATTAGTTCAACAAATAAACAATTGTCTGTTAATATCAAATCTAATTATAATTCCTTTTCTGCAAATATTAATTGTTTCATTGTGGAAAAAATAACGGAAAATTTTCCACTAGCATCTATTGATCAAGCAGCCTTGGGAATTCCTAATAATTTATTACAATAACGGGTAATAACCTTTTAGAAAGGCAACTACAAAATTTCTTTGAAAAAGACAATATAAATAACGGCCATAATATCTCTAAAATTCTCACCCAAGAAGAAATAGATTGCGAAAAACATTTTCAAATGAATACCCTGAGAGACCCAGATGGTAGGTTTATTGTTAAAATTCCATTAAAAAACGACAAAATGGAACTAGGTGAAACTAAATGTCTAGCTTTAAAACGTTTCTACAATATTGAACGGAAACTAAACAATAACCCTGAATTAAAAACGTAATATTCAAAATTTATTGCAGGTTCAAAATTTAATCATATGAAACTGGTTACGGAGTCATTTCAGGAAAAGATCACGCCTCACTCTTATCTACCTCACCACGCGGTTTTTAAGGAAACTAGTACCACAAAAAAACTCAGAGTGGTTTTTGACGCGTCCTTAATTAGCAAAAACGGTCGTAGTCTTAACGATAATCTGATGTCCGGGCCTGTTATACAACCAGATTTATTTACAATAGTCATACAATTTAGATTACATCAATACGCGTTAAATGCGGACATTGCAAAAATGTACCGTCAAATTAAAGTATATCCTGAAAATGCGAATCTCCAATTAATATTTTGGCGGGATTGTCCAAAAGATCAAGTCCAAACATTTAAATTAACCCCACTTACATATGGTACTAAACCCTCGAGTTTCCTAGCAACTCGTTGTTTAAAACAATTAGCAGATGAGAACGAAATTAATTCACTAAGGGCTTGCGAGATAATACGCAACGAATTTTATATGGATGATCTTCTAACCGGTGCTGATTCGGTCTCAGAAATACACGACTTGAAAAATCAAATAACCGATATTTTAAGGCAAGGTGGTTTCGAACTTAGAAAATTCGAATCAAATTATAAAGACATTTCTATAACAAACGATAAGCAGACCAATAACCACGAGGTTAGCCTTTGTAACGACGAATTCTCCAGGGTATTAGGCCTGTATTGGAATTCAAAATTAGACATTTTTAAATTCAAAATTCAGCTAAACTCAGTACCAAGTAAAATAACAAAAAGAAATATCTTATCAACCATGGCGCAAATCTTTGATCCTTTGGGATTAATTGGCCCTGTCATAATCAAGGCAAAAATTATTCTACAACAGTTATGGGCAATTAAATTAGCTTGAGATGAATCAGTACCGCCATACACATACAGTTTGGGAATCTTTTTTGAACCAATTAATGGCATCCAGGACATAGATTTTCCAAGGAAAATAATTCCTTTTAGTTACCCAAATTCAGTCGAGATACACGGGTTTTGCGACGTGTCCATGCAGGGTTATGGTGCAGCAATCTATATAAGGTCATTGAATTCGGAAGGCGTATATGAAACTCGTTTACTTTGTTCGCGGGTAGCTCCCTTGAAAACCATTACACTCCCTCGTTTAGAACTATGCGGTGCATTACTATTAGCACAATTAATTGAAAAAGTCTGCCAAGCAAATTTAAACATTTCACGTGAATTTTTGTGGACTGATTCGAGTATAGTATTGGCCACCAGCTTCATTAAAAATTTTCATTGCAAATAGAGTTTCAGAAATCACTAATATAACGAATACAAACAGCTGGCACATATTAGGTCCGAGAATAACGCAGCGGACATTCTGAGCAGCGGAGCACTACCGTCAGAATTAATAAATTATAATTTATGGTTTACCGGACCAGAATTCTTAAAAACCGATGAATCACTCTAGCCGCAGTCAGTTATTAATAAAAACTTGGAAATTCCGGGAACACGAGTCAATATGCACTCAATTTCATCAAACCAATGTTAATTACAGAGTTTAAGCCTGGGTTCTCAGATTCATTCATAATTATAAGCATAAAAATAATAACAGATTAACAGATTCCTTGTCGGTTGAAGAACTCGAAAACTCTACAATCAGTCTACTGCGACTAATTCAAAAAAATGATTTTCATAATGAGTTAAAAAATCTGAAAGAAAGAAAAAACTACCAATTCATCAAAATTATTGTCTTTAAATCCCTTTTTAAATGAATCGGGCTTAATTCGAGTAGGCGGTAAACTGAAGAAAAGAAGAAAATAAATTAATAATAAGACAAACACATGAGAGATGCCGGCCCCCAGGCCACGTTGGCTGCAATACGCCAGCGATACTGGATCACATCAGGAAGAAGTGTAACTAGGCAAGTTTTATATCATTGTACAAAATGTTTTAGAGCAATCCCAAAAAATTCAAGCCCTAAAATGGGTGACCTTTCTGCTAATAGAGTACAGCCATCACGTGCCTTTTTAATATCGGGTGTGAATTATGCTGGACCAATGCTTATAAAGAATCGCGAGGTCGCGGTAAACGTCTTATAAAATCCTATATCGCTGTTTTTGTGTGTTTTTCAACGAAGACTGTCCATATTGAATTGGTACCAGATTTATCGATTGATGAATTTCTAGGCGCCTTTAAACGATTTATTGGACGCCGCGGTCTCCCACGGTCTCTCCACACATGGGAGGTTTATGGAAAGCTGCGTGAAATTCATTTAAAAAACCACTTAAAAAGAACCGTCGGTAACGCGAATTTGACTTTTAGTGAAATGCAAACCTTTTTAGCTAGAATAGAGGCTTGCTTGAATTCTCGTCCTCTGGCTCCTCTTTCCCCTCACCCAAACGACCTGGAACCTTTAAATCCGGGACACTTCCTAATAGGGCAACCACTAACGGAAATACCTGAACATGACCTCCTGATGGAGGACAACATACCACCGCTCTGCTGGAAAATCGGCCGCGTCGTCGAAATCCATTCAGGCAAGGATAAAAGCGTGCGAGTGGCAACTGTGCGCACCAAACAAGGGACATTTAAACGCGCTACCCGAAAATTGTGCATTTTGCCACTGGAAAAATGTGAAAGTGAAAGCGAGGGGCAATAAATCGTAAAAATACGCAAACATGAGAATGCAATGTTACGAAACGTTTAAAAAATACTGTTCAGTGACAGTGTTAGATATAAGGCAATATAACTTTTATTATGTCTGTTTTTTATTTTTATGTTTAATTATTTATCTCACTTTGTCTTATCGCTATTTAAGGCACTTATTTTAATGTTTCTTTGTATGCTTTGATTTTCATGTTTTATAATACAATAAATAACAGTTGAAGCATTCCCTTCAACGGGGGCAGTATGTTCAAGCGAGCATTTGCTTGGTAATCTTCGTTTGTCTCCGTTTCATCCCCATTTGTACCTACCCTGTAAGTTTACTTCTGTAAATATATTTGTACATATTCAGTGAGTCTAAAACTAACAGTCAAATAAAGAACTAGAACTAACCAAGTCTTTTTATTCAATTCAAATAATACGCAACCCTCACGGGTACAAACACACAATATATAAATTATATCACAAACATCAGCGCTCCTTGCGCCCTTGATTCGTACTAAATCGCTCTTGTCAAGAATGCGGAAAACAGAGCACATGCCTTTTATATACAAGTGCATGAATATTTGTATAAACAGTGAAAAACTTCATACAGTGCATAGATTACAGGTAAGTATTACTTGCAACTATTCTTAACATAGATGTATTCAAGTTATTATATTTTCAGTTCATTCAGTTGTGTGTAAAAATTTCACCGCTGACAAAGTGAGACTACATCAAAATGCAAGTATGTATAACTTGTATAATTATTTTACAAGTATTACAACATTTCTGTATATTGCAGCTAATACTCTTATTAAACAATGTACTACTACTGAACTTCTGATACATTCGACGCGGCAGTAGCAGCAGCAACAGCATGATCAAATCCAGCTGCACCAGCTTTTGAACAAACAGTTGGTTCCACAACAGTTGAATGGAATTTACCAGGCCTAGAGGGCTTCTATCATCACAAGTGACTGACTGGTTTATCAGCGCCCAACCTCCGTCTTTGGAAATATAAAATTTGGAGGATACGTTTCTTTTGTAATGTAGGAACACACTAAGAAAATGTTTGACTTTTTCGTCTATCAGAATTCGTTATAACCCATAACTTGTGCCAATTAAGTAATAATTTTTTATGAAAGTAATGTTTTCACACAATTTATGTACATTGTTTTGTAGTTATTTTTTACCTCTCGTCATATCGTAGGTAAGGGACGTAATGTTATCGGTCTAAAAAGTTCGATGGTGAGCTTTCAGTGAATAAGCACGAATTAGGTTCCTCACAATACGTTTTTACTATTTTTACGAATATGTGTGTGTGCGTGTGAGTGACGATTTTGCGTCCACCATAACTCTTAAAATGAGCTTCCAAATATATCTATTTCCCGTATTTTTAAGCTTTCTTTCATATAAAGAGTTAATTAGATTTTGGGTAAAATTAGATAACCGGAAGTGATACTTTACATGAAGACTATAACAGTTTTTAATGAAAAACTATATTAAAATATAATCCAAAACTTTTCAATTTTAGTATTTAAAACTTTTATAGGAGAACAACATATTAGACTTTGGCTAAAATTAGTAAACCAGAAGTGATACTTTACTTGAAGTTCTCAACAGATTTTCATGAAAAATATATTGATATATTCCAAAACTATTCAAATTTGGTATTTAAGTTTTTTATAGTAATAAAAACGATATGTTAATTTTTTTCTAAAATTGATAAACCGAAAGTGATGCTTTACTATAAACTGTGAGCAGATTTTCGTGAAAAATATATGATATAATATTAAATAATATGATATATTCCAAAACTTGTCAAATTTAGTATTTAAGACTTTTATATAAATGGTAGCAACATATTAGATTTTGGTTAAAATTGATAAATCGGAAATGATACTTTATTTGAAGCTCCGAACAGATTTTCGTGAAAATAAATTGATACATCCCAAAACTTTTTAAATTTGGTACTTAAGACTTATATTAATGAGAACGACATGCTAGATGTTTTGTAAAATTAATAAACCGGAAGTACTACTTTACAAGAAGCTATATACAGATTTTCTTGGAAAAATATATTAAAACATGATTCAAAACTTCTCAAATTTGGTACTTAAAACCCGTGTATAATGAAACAACATTGGCTCGTACCACGAGCACGGTTTTAACTAAAACGCTGTTTTAAGAAATGTCAAATTCAAATTTCAATATTTAATTTCGCCCTTATGTTTCAAGAACGATTTTTTTAAAAGTATTTGTATGAATACATACTGTTCTGCTTTAAAATCATATTTTGATTAATTTGATATTATTTATTATTATTATTAAATAATGAAATTTGACATTTTTTAAAACAGCGTTTTAGTTGAAAAATTTATCGCATTGAAAACAAAATCTGTATTATAATGATAATTAATATGTATCGAAATTAAAATCTATATCTTAATGAATATCATTCAAGTACAGATGACATATATATATATATATATATATATATATATATATATATATATATATATATATATATGTCGCGGGGTAGTATCGCCGGCAAACTCTATGTCGACCAACACTATTTCAGAACCACAGCCATAATATAAACGTGATGATCTCAGCGAGGCGGACCTGCACTCACTCCTGAGTACCGCTACACACTGATTCCATCCAAGCATTATAGCCTAGAATGCTTGACGTTTCGATTACGACAATACAATTAAAAGATTATAATAATAATAATAATAATAATAATAATAATGATTTATTGCCCAACAGTTAAAACCATTTACAGGACAACACATAAAATAAGTAATGAATACATTTAGGATACGCATGTACATGTACCATAATAGACATAAGAAAAAAAATATTAAAATTATACAAAAATTACAAAAATATATCCTCATATAAATTGTTCGCATTTTTGGAAATTATTGTTATGGGGGCACGCTGGACTACACTCGACTGGGATGAAGGAAGTTGAAATGTCCTAGAAAACCTGGCTGCCTGACGTGGAACGTGAATCTGGACACGCGACAAGAGAAAAGGCGCATCTATTTCACCACGTAGGAGGAGCCACAGAAATTTAGCACTGCTCATCTCTCTTCGGGTCGCCAGGGATGGCATGCTATGACGTTGAAGGAGGGCCTGCTGATCTATACCCCTTGGAGGATAAACTCTATCTAGTTTGAAGGACAAAAATTTCAAAAACCTGCGATAAATACGGTCAAGTGCCAAGTGTTGGTAGGTAGCGCAAGAAAACCATACCGTCATTGCTTACCCAGCAATGGAACACCCTTCCGTCATCGCTTAACCAGCTCGGAAAACCACACCGTCATTGCTTACCCAGCAATGGAACACTATTCCGTCATCGCTTAACCAGCTCGGAAAACAACAGCGTCATTGCTTACGCAGCAATGGAACACTATTCCGTCATCGCTTAACCAGCTCGGAAAACCACAGCGTCATTGCTTACCCAGCAATGGAACACTAATCCGTCATCGCTTAACCAGCTCGGAAAACAACACGACAGAGGCACCTAGTTAGCATGTTACCTTCGGCAGAGGTGTCACAGTAGCATACCGAAACACCATGAGAGAGGCATCCAGTAGCATGTCATCTTCCATCACGGTTAATATTTTTAAAGAATTTAACGAAAATGTCCAATGTCCAGACCAACGCCTCAATTGCTCCTTAGCCACTTTTGTTATAAAAGTTTGTCGGCTCTTCAAAGTTTTAGTCACCCCTGTGGATTTTCAACGATGCACTCGATTAGCCTAACTAAATTGTGGTCTCAACCTCCAGAAGGTTCATTATTGTACGCATGACCCGCTCTACTTAAAAATTAGAACATGGATTCATGTGTTATGTAAATAATACTTAAAGCTATCAAAATGTTCTAAATTTGTTAAATAATTCAAACAGATAGTTCTTCTTTTCGTTTTCCTAACTGTATTTTGGCTTAGTGTTTTTTAGTTAAATTTTTTGACAAGTTGGTTTTTGCTCTTTTTGGAGGTTAGTAAGTTTTAGTCAGTTGACCTTACACTGTCACAGGTGATGCTGTCCTTTATAATGTTTCTCGTTTGGCCTACATATCTCACAGGTATTTTATAAAAAAAATTGTTGTTTATTTAAACTTGTTGTTTATTATTGCTTGATTATACTCTGGAAAACGATTGTTGTTGATTTGTGTCAAATATTTTTATTGTAGCACTTGATGAAGGTAAAATAATATACCGAAACGTTTGCAAGAGGAGATGTAGAAACAATTTTTTTTCTTCCTTTATATCCATCATCCGATGAACTTTCTTCAATTGAATTTATCCTTGGATACGATCAAAATATTTTAAAGCAATTTGTTCCAGCGTCCATCACGCTGCACTTAGGCGTCCCAAACATTAAGACAAACATTTGAAAAGCAAGTCCCGTCTTGTCAGACTTCTCTGCTTCCAATGGCTGACAGATTTCTGTTGCTCAATTGTTTTTTAGGTAAAACAGTCGGCTTCGCAACCGTGGCAGGCTCCAGTCCGGGCACCAGCTGTCCTGTGCAACTCCTCTGCGGATGATCTAGCTTGCCACAATTTAAACAATCAACAAATTTACAATTTGACATAACTCGCATGGTCACCCCGAAAACGGTCACGAGGAGCCTGATCGGCCACAGCCCCATCAAAACCAAAACGCCAAGTTTTATAGCTACGACCATGCTCACCGGAAATTTAATAAAGTCATATAGTATGTTCTGGGAATAGACTCAGGGACTATTTCAAACCTCTACCATATTTGTACCTAAATTTCAATATTCATGAAAGTTCCATCCGTAACGACTCAGGGTTTTGGAACATGGACGTGCAGGAACTTGAATAACTTCATAAAAATTATACTATGAACAATTGATAAAAGTTCACTCAGATTTGAACTGTCTGCCCAGCGCTATATTATTCACGCTAACACGGTACATCCAATACATTCTCTCACTATCAGTGTTACACATCGCCTCATTCGTAGATCTTGGGCAGGATGCTCGCCCATTCTGGCTTATTATTTCGAGACAGACTGGTACAGACTTCGTCCATAATTACAGCTCTCCCGCCACTGTCAACAATATTTTATCCCAAATAGCATCATCGTACGGTAACTGATCGAATGCATCGATCTCTCACTTCAATCACATTACCCTTAATGTCAACGCTGATACCTGAAACCTGAATACTCAAAAGTCCACATGCAATTTATACATTAACAAAATCATCACAACAAATCCCGTAGCAGCCTCGGACACAAGCCGCTGTCCTTCTAGCAAAAACTAAAGATTGCAGGCAGAAACAAACCACTGGCCATACATCACCGTATTTGGACCAATGATCACTCATGCATCGTTAGTATGGCGGCCAAAATGTAACAAAACACAGCACAAGCGTCTTTGCGGAAGCGCAACGATAGTTTTTTCTTTGTATCACATACCACAGGCGCTATGAATACCTGTCCAAGTGCAGTAATGGAATTGATTCTGGGGCCAACGTCTTTGCACTCTGCAAGACAAAAGACTTCAAGCTTGGAGATCTCGTAGGCCACTCATAATTTCTAAAACAAAAAGCTACACAAGAGAGTTTTTGGTAATCGCCTTCGGTGGACAGTAGTAAGGCCACTCTTCCAAATAGACTCTCTGTCCTGGTTTACGGATATTTGTAAACTAGAGTCAGCAGAAACTGAATCGATTTTATTTGATCCGTGCTGCCAAATAAAGGAATCCATACACAACGGTTTCATTATATCTCAAGCAATAAATCTGTGTGCTCAATAAACTTAAACAAGCTCTCAAAGGAGAAGCAATCTACATAACGTCAGATAACCAGGATGCTTTCACTTGTGAATCAAAGCTAAAATGGGTACCGTAGTATAAGTGAGTCTTAGGCACTTCCTGTGGATACTTCAAAAGCCATAATTCATAGCCTGGAGATATTCATTTCACCCTCGACGATAAACGTTAAACTGCTATTAGCTCTCAACAAAAGGGACTTTGAATTATGACAAGTATCTTTACTAGTCATTGTTCTATAAAATACCAAATTTCAGTTCATCAAAACTTTGGAGTGGCTTCCAGACATTCAGTCGAAACACGCTACAGCAGATCTTACTGGTCGCGGTGACAAAAGTCACCAGCGTTTAAAGCCCTTAACCTAATAATGATAATAACAATATCATCTATCTACAATTTGTAGCTCAGTAAACTTTATCTGCAGTTAATAAAATATTAATCTTTAGCATAGTTTTCTAACATATTTCCACCTTTATCTATCTTCCCTGAAGATCTCCAGTGAAATTTTCATGTTATAGTTTCTATTTCGGTACATCATGGTTCTGCACCCGCATCGGTCATATCTGGATAAAAAGTAAGTAACGATATATTAGGTGCCTCAAGGTTGCAGTGTACCTACTCAACGTGTCTGTTAGTTTGCGAAACTTGTACAATGAAAACATTTTACAATATTTCTTAACATTCCGAAACGCTTTAAGGAATTTGTATTAGTTCGTTTGTTATTTCACAAATAACTAACTAAATCGCAAACTGGTTGATACTCCCGATCTGTGACTACTTGACCTACATTCAGTTTAATAATATTGTCACGTCGCAGACGATGTAAAGGAGTAGAATCAAGCTACCAAAAATTAAATACTTATTACGTCATACAAGCTCAATGACAAAATATCAATCAAAACATAACAACTGCCATGAACACCTACTGTAATGAATAATATCTTAAAGAACATATATGGAGATCGGTAATCCGGATCATCGGCCATCACAATATCATAAACAACAAACTCGACTTCGTCTCTCGTTTCTCAGCAAGCAACTGACCTAATTGCTTTTATTACAACAGCAACCCAATTGCCACCAACATAGCTCACAACGATATCTTGAGCTTTGTAATAAAATCTCTTACCAGTATTGGAAGACCGGTTAACATAAATTCAGTACTCATCACTCACGGTTCTACTTAACGAGCTCTTGTAATTGCGTCACCACTCTCTGGGTGGGACACAGACGGAATCCTTGTTACTGGTCAATGCCCTATGATGAAAACCTGCAAAAATTGCTAGACGGCCTTTCCATCTTAATCTGCTTGGCCCTACACTTCACTTTATAATTCACCAACAGAACACAAACCCACATACAATATTGTGGATCGTAGGCGAATCCCACTTCTGATGTCGCGGGGTAGTATCGCCGGCAAACTCTATGTCGACCAACACTATTTCAGAACCACAGCCATAATATAAACGTGATGATCTCAGCGAGGCGGACCTGCACTCACTCCTGAGTACCGCTACACACTGATTCCATCCAAGCATTATAGCCTAGAATGCTTGACGTTTCGATTACGACAATACAATTAAAAGATTATAATAATAATAATAATAATAATAATGATTTATTGCCCAACAGTTAAAACCATTTACAGGACAACACATAAAATAAGTAATGAATACATTTAGGATACGCATGTACATGTACCATAATAGACATAAGAAAAAAAATATTAAAATTATACAAAAATTACAAAAATATATCCTCATATAAATTGTTCGCATTTTTGGAAATTATTGTTATGGGGGCACGCTGGACTACACTCGACTGGGATGAAGGAAGTTGAAATGTCCTAGAAAACCTGGCTGCCTGACGTGGAACGTGAATCTGGACACGCGACAAGAGAAAAGGCGCATCTATTTCACCACGTAGGAGGAGCCACAGAAATTTAGCACTGCTCATCTCTCTTCGGGTCGCCAGGGATGGCATGCTATGACGTTGAAGGAGGGCCTGCTGATCTATACCCCTTGGAGGATAAACTCTATCTAGTTTGAAGGACAAAAATTTCAAAAACCTGCGATAAATACGGTCAAGTGCCAAGTGTTGGTAGGTATAATTGGGGTACCAGATAAGACTAGCGTATTCAAGTTTACTTAATACGTAAGCATAAAAAAGTGATTTCATTGCATCCGTATTCCCAAAAATGTTGGTGATTCTTATAATAAAACCAAGCATTTTGTTAGCGTCGCGCACGACATTATTTATGTGCTCAGAAAAAATGAAATTGCTTGAAAAAGTGACACCTAAATCTTTAAATGATTTTACTTTATCAAGTACTGAAGTATTTATATTATAAGAATACTGCATAATATTAATTTTGCGGGTAAATGAAATTGTGCAGCATTTTTGTACATTTAGAATGAGTTTGTTAATTTCACACCACGAATACATAATATTAATATTATTCTGTAGCAATTGTGCATCATTAACCGAATTTATTGACGAGAATAATTTTATATCATCGGCATACGCTAATGAATGACAAGTAAACATGGAAAGTAGGTCATTGATATAAAGTACGAATAATAGTGGGCCTAAGTTGGATCCCTGGGGTACACCAGAGGTAGCTATGAAGCTGTTTGATGAAAAACCGTTATAATAGACGTAACAAGTTCTGTCACTAAGATACGAGCTTAATAATTGGACTATTTTTGGCGATGCTCCGTACATACTTATTTTAGATAGTAGAATACCATGATCAATTGAATCAAATGCACGGGACAAATCTGTGTATATGACATCTACCTGGCCACGTTTATCAAGAATTTCAGCAGTGAACTGAGAAAAACAAGCTAAATTCGTAGTGGTGGATCGACCTTTTACGAAACCATGCTGCTCATTAGATATGATAGAGCTGGTATGTCTGTAAATACACTTATGCATTATAATTTCAAATATTTTTGCGAAATTATTAAGTATGGAGATTGGACGATAATTTGAAATGTTAAATTTGTCACCTTTTTTAAATACTGGAGTAATTCTCGTTTTCTTCCACTTTTCAGGAAATTTACAAGAAGAAATAGACAGATTAATTATAAAAGCAAGTGGTTTAGCGAGAGCAAAACGAGTGTCTCTAATTAAGAAGCTTGGAATCATATCCTCCCCTGCCGAATACTTATTTTTAAAAGTTGACATAACTGATAAAACATCATCCTCAGTTACCGAATTTAGAAAGAATGAGGAGTGATATGGATTTTCTTCCGATTTGTCTTTATATCCAGAGCTCGTTGAAAAATAGTTCACAAAAGAGGACGCAAAGGCATTGACTATGTCCTGAGGGTTATCAATTTCGCCTATTTCATTATACATTTTTCCTGGTATTCTAGAAGTACCCTGTTTTTGGTGTGCAAATTTCCATAATTCAGATGGATTTGTTTTGATGTTATTTTCAATAGATAAAATGTAATCTTTATATGCTTCACTTATTTGATTTTTAATTAATTTACGTACTCGTTTAAATTCAGAAAGATAAAATTGTTCTTTATATTTTATCCATTTTTTTCTAAAATAATTTTTGGTTTTTAAATTATATTTAATTTCTGTTGTGTACCATGGAGGATATCGGGAATCATTGAATGACGATTTTGGGACTGATTTATTGAATTCTGTGTATAACGTTGAATAAAAGATGTCAAGTGCTACATTTACATCTTGAATATTATCCAAATGGGACCAGTCTAGCTTACATATATCATCGTAAAGTTGATTGAAATTAGCTTTGCGAAAATTATATTGAGTATTTAATGCTGATGGAAATTTATTTTCACAATTCACTGAAACTACATTAAATTGAACTGAGAGAGTTGGATGATAACGATCTTCTGGGACCAAGGCGAAATCAGATCGCTCAACTACAGGAGAATCTAAGAAATTTGATAAAACAAGATCTAGTTTCTTGGAATTACAATTTAGCACGTTACTGTATTGAGTGAGATTTAGTACATTCATGAAGTTCTTAAACAAGAGAGATTTAGTATTAACTGAATCATCATATAAATGAGGAAGATTGAAGTCACCTAATATGAGTAAACGTTCGTTAATAAAAATTAATTCTAAGGCCTCTAGAAACGTGTTAAGATCGTCAATATTTATATCTGGCGGTATGTATATGGCACATATAATAAAGGAAAGGTTGGTAAAATAACATTTACATACAACTATATCAATAACTGGCGTTAAATTTTTTAAACTAGATATATCTATAATATTAAATTTGATATCATTCTTGAATGAAATTAAAACCCCACCGCCTGTAGAGCGGCTAACTAGTGAAAAATTTCTGTCAGAACGAACAACATTATAATTTGGAGGAAACAATTCAGAACTGTTTACTGAATCATTTAACCAAGTTTCAGTAATAATTATTATTTTAAATGACGCGGACAAACAATTAGTGTAAAACAAATGACATTTTGAATTTAATCCCCTAGTATTTTGGTATAAACAATCTAACGTAACATAACTGTTGGGCAATTCTAGTTTTCCGACCTTTTAGAAACAATACGGGGCATATCATTTATGTATTTGATATGAATATTAGTTTCACCTTTACTAATTCTTTCCTGTAAATCTGCTTTAACAGATTTATAGAATGCAATCTGTTTTCTCGTACGATCTCGAGAGATTGATAGATTCGGCCATTTATTGTTTACTTTTAATTTATTTACATTTCGAAAAACTTTACTTATATCTCCAGGAGAAGATAAAGCAACCCTTAAAGGCCGAGACCTGGAAGATGATGGATCATACCGTCCGATTCTTTGCACATTAACAATTTTACAATCAGCTCCAATATCAGATATTATATCCTTAGCCAAACTCTCGTCGATACCACTCTGCTCGGTTTTTGATGAATTAACCTCATTCGCGCCAAATATTACAAAGTTACGAGAACGTTTTTCTCGTTCTGAAATTTCACAAATGATATCCTCAGTTACGTACAGTGAAGACAAATCGGCCTTATTAACATTAGAACTTTTAAGTTCTGCGATATCTTTCTGCAGTGACAATATAAAATTTTTGAGACTATTTATATCTTCACTAATTTGAGAGCAATTATTAAAAGTGCAGTTCCAATTCAGACCACTATTATTCATTTTTACCTTACGCGCTTCTGCTATCGTAATATCCACACAGGAGATACTGTAACTTTTTTTACATAAAGAACACATTATCGATCTGTGTTCCTCCGTGGATTTACGGCAGCAATTACAGATAATATTTTCCATTGATACAAAGATTGAAAAAGAAAAACAGAAAAAAAATAAATAAAAAATAAATAGAAAAACACCCAGTATGTATTTTTTTAGCGATCACCAAGTATAAGTGTCTGAGATATAAGTTGCTAAGTAACTAATTAAGCAAGCGTAAACACACAACTGAACCACGTTGACAAATGAGAAGAATTGTCACCGGGAATTCAGTGAAAAAATTAAAGAAACTCACCCCTAGAGCACAAATTGAAGAAACAAACTACACACCAACACAGAACACTAAATTCCAAACACAACCATAGAAATCACAATATTAAAGACTTAGAAAAAACCAACAAAATTAAGTGTAAAACAGCAGCAAAATTTTTACATCCAAATGTATTCTTAAGAAAAATATAAAATTATATTATTATTATAAGTGATTCATGTAATACTTGATTCATTAAATGATCGTTACGACATGCTTTGATATTACAATCTCCGACATATATATAAATATATCATCACGGCATATTACCCATTGCTGGGTGTGTCAATGTGCTTTGTACGCAGATTTCGGTAATGATGACATATTTATACCGTGGGGGCGTTTACCAGGCGTCATCTCACGGGCACTCATTACTGGACACATATATAATAAGTATATTAAAGAATAGGAGTAGAAAACCAATATTTATCTCACTTATTTATTTATATAACTACGTTTATTTATGTTTACTACTCGTCGACTATTTGCTTATATCACCAACTATTCATTTCACGACGCATGTTTTAACAGGGCTTATGTACTCCGGTGTTTGTATTCGAGTAATTACTAGAACATTATTCTCGATAAAAACATAAAATAAAATAGATCACGTCACCCAAGTAATTAAACAAGTCTGAACAGTTGTTTTTACTTTAAGTTGCCGCAGTGATTGCGTCATCGCCAAAAATAGACACTCGTTCATCGGCGGTAACGCTGTGGCTGCGACAAGGCGCGATGGCGACGTTCGTTGTCCGTTACATTACTTTACTTATCGGAACGTTTCAGCTCACTTAACTGATAAAATATCGGAAAATAAACACTATGGCTCGTACCACGATCACGGTTTTAACTAAAACACTGTTTTAAGAAATGTGGAATTTCATTATTTAATAATAATAATAATAAAACTAATAATAATAAAAAAATAATAATAATAAAAATACTAATAATAATATTAATAATAATAATAATAATAATAATAATAATAATAATAATAATAATAATAATAATAATAATAATAATAAACATGAAATTTATCAAAACATACAGTAGAATCTCACTAACGTGAACATGCACTAATATGAATATCTCGTTAATGTGAACGCTAAACATTTTCAATTGTAATCCAATGTGACAACCGCATAATTCGATAATATGAACAATTCTTTTTAGCTAATTTCTCTTCAATTCTAGGGGTTTCCCCGAATTTTATGGCTAACGTAGAATTCTTAGTAACAAATCGTGCAAATATGTTCTCTTGTTTTGATTGAGATTTATCAGCGGTGGTGTGTGCAAGTAGTACATGAAAAAGCAAAATTGCTTGAAGATTATGAAAAAGGTTTGAGTGTTACAATCTTATTAAGAAAATACGATATAGCAAAGTCAACAGTGTGCTCTATTAAAAACAAAAAGAAAAATATCATTAATGCTGTGGCACATTCTTCAACTCGAAACAAAAAACGTACCTTAGGAAAAGCAGAATTTCCTAAAATGTAAAGAGCTCTATACCGATGGTTTTTTAAGCAACGCAAAAAAATGTGCCAGTAACTCCAGAAATTCTTAAACAATAGGCATTATTCTTTCATGAAAAAATTAATCAAAGTGTAGGTATTTTTATTGCAAGTTACGGGTGGCTGGCAACGTTTTAAAAAACGTTTAGATTTTCGATACCTAAAAATAACCGGAGAAAAATTATCTTCTACACACAAAAATGGAAGAATTTAATTTAAATCAATATCAAATATATAATGCTGATGAAACCGGCTTATTTTGGAAATACTTTCCCGAAAAAACAAACCTTAAAAGATGCTATATTAACTGACTCAGGTGCGTAGAATAAATTAGACCAATCAATCATTAACAAATGCTGGAAAAATATATTATCTAATAATACAGAATTTTAAGATAAAGATAAACTTTCTCTAAGCGTTTTAAAACGCCAGTGGAATGAAAAAGCTGCTACCATAAGTGAAAAAATTGCTTTACTCAATAATTTACAAAATGAGTCTACTACCACCGTTGAGTTTTCAAAAATTGATGTTGAGGAATGGAATATAGATACCCTAACCAAAGAAACTAAACCGATGAAGATGACAACGATGATGAAAAACTACTTGATGATCAGGCTGTTCAAGTTAATGAAACAGTGTCACATTCAGATGGTATCAAAGCACTAGATTTGACTTTTTAATGGGCAGAAAATAACGGATTAAGTACGGAAGATACAATTACTTTAAAACGAGTTCATGAAACAGCAATTTTATTAAACTTAAGTATCAAAAAAACTCAAACTAAAATAACTAATTATTTTTCTAGTAACCCTTTGTGAAATCTTTGTTGAATAAATAACTTAACACATACGTATTTAATTTTTTTATTTATTCGCTAGCATGAATATATTCGATACTATGAAAACCCCGGTTGTTTATTTGTTCCCAGTTTCGTGATTCTACTGTAGTTTGTATTCAAATTAACATTTTTTTAAAAAATCGTTCTTTAAATATACGGGCGAAATTAATTATTGAAATTTTAATTTGACACTTCTTAAAACAGCGTTTTAGTCAAACTCGTGATCATAGTATGAACCTATTTTTCTATTTTGGTTGTTTAATATACACCACGAAGTATAAGTAGACAAATTGTTAGAAAAAACGACACCCATAATGTAACAGACGAGTGAAGAGAGAGATAGATATAGTTAGGCCGCGTTTAACACACAACGTATACAATTATATAGGAAATCACAAATTATTTTACATTGTATTGAGGAGTTATTGTGTTATAAGTAATATTTAGATACTTACATATATTTTTATATCTAATTAAATTGAATTGAATGTTTTTGAGCGTCATATCATTTGTTGTAATCCACTGTTTTACAGTTATAGCCTGCAACATAACAATGCCAGAAAATTATACGTTTACCAGGATATTTATTTTACTTTTTTCTACTAAATTCATTTTTGGATTCATTCCTGTAATCAATATTCTTGAGCTATAATCAAAATATTCTTTGTTGTAATCAACATCTTCACAATTATTATTTCAATATATCAATGATAGAAAAATATCGGTTTGGTAGGATAATAATCCTTTACAAATAAACCCAGTTTGCAAAAATATTACAATTATTTTTTATACACCGCCTTGAAATGGCACCCCTCAGGTACAAGGCACAATCCGTCCACCCACACGGAGCGGCCCTGACGACGTATAATTTCTTGATTCATGCATACGTACTTGTGCATAAATGAAATTTAAAATGTTTTATTTAGCTTAACATCTCCTGATTTCCATTCTTTTATAATGTCCTCTTCATTAAAATGCCTCTTACAAACATAATCTTTCATGCTTTAAAGTCTGTCTTTTCGTGATATAACATGATACCACTTATTTAGCATTTCCCCAGCTTTAGGGACTGAAAATAAAGAAACTTTATCACCACAACTCTTATGCCCATTCTTGCAGTTTGTCAAAAAACACTTTCTTTCCATTTTATTATTTCACGTCGTTGTGTTAGCTGTCAGACACCGCCGGCCATGTTAGCCCGACTCAACCTATCTCTCTCTCTCTCTCTCTCTTTACACTCTCTGTTTTTTATGTTAAGCCGGTATCCCACTGTAAAATTTTTTATAAAAATTTCTATATTTTCTTTTATAAAAACGTTCCACGAAAAGTACTGCATCCCACTGTAAAAATTTTTACGCGTTTTTATGGAGTGTTGCATAACTCATGAAAGAGAATTGGCGCCAATGGTACTACTAAACCTCATTTTGTAGCCGTTCTGCAGAGGTAGTTGCATTTTGTAATTTCATTATGAATAACTTTCCTTCAAATAAAAAAATGTTAGCTGCAATAATAGTTGGAGTAACGGTGTACACAGTTATACAAAAAATAAAAAAATCAGAACATCGCTGGTGGACTAGTCTGTGACTGGAGAAAAGAAATACAAATCGCAGTGTTTAATTATCAGACACGCCAAATTACGAATAGAAGATGAAATGAATTACAGAAATTTTCTTCGAATGAAAGACCATTTCTTAAAAATCATGGACATGGTTCGAAAGTAAAGTAAGAAACGTGACACTCATTTAAGGCAGTGTATTTCGGCACATGAAAGATAGGCATTGTTCTATCTAGTGTACACATAAATTTTGAAAAATTAATCCTTCTATCGTCACTACTTAAAGGGTACGACGCGAGTATATAGGTGAATAAAGTCCATCTTAAAATACTTGAACGAGGCGGATTTGTATGGGCTTCTCATTTACTTCATATATAATTTTTGCAAATTTGTATAGGTAATTCAAAATACACTTTATAAATTATAGATCAAGATATTTATACTAATACTACGTGAAATTATTGGTTGAAAAACTTTGTTGGTTACGATTAATGAGTATTCTAATAGGATTCGGACGGAAATGTAAAAGGAGAAAAAAGAAATGCAAAGAATAACGCATGTAAATATTAAATAACTTTTACTTATTTTTTGATGTTGTATTGCCTGATTATTATAAGATAATAACATTTAATAGTTGAAAATCGCACTTTGCCTGATGTATTTATTATAATATTCAGGCGATTTTGTGTGGTATAAAACCTCTTCATTTCTATACAAATCAAACGCTCACCGATGTTCAAATAATGTCAGGGAATAACAGCTGCCTTTAGAAAATGATTTAACACATGGTTCAAGCAACCACATTGCGCACGCCCGCATCAACATCCAATCATAACGCAGCTTTCAACAAACTGAATACAGACTGCTGTATTTATGTGACGTCACATCAAAATTTTTACGTGACGTCATGTAAATACAGTTTTCATAAAAATTCTGTCAAAACGGTTTTTATAAAAATATTTACGTCCATTTTTATCAAAATTTTTACAGTGGGATACCGGCTTTACATTTTAGATGACGCTTTTTAATATCGACTAGAAACGATTTGTCCACTCCTTAGTTATTCGTGATATATACTTTATGGAACTCATTTGGATGTCATTAAGTACTTCTTAAAAAAACTTAACCCTAATTTGTTAAGGTGGTAACTACATTTCTAGACAATTGTCATTTGAAAGTAAATATTGAACTATTGAAATGAAGTAATAATACAAAGTATATGTTTTTCATAAATTAAAAAATGAAGTAGCACATATTTTAAAACATGTTTTACAAAAGCACCAAAATAGAACAAATAGTATAAAATACACGTTTCATAAGATATTTTAGCGCACTTGTCCCTTAGAAAACACGTACGCTAAAATCATGTCTTATGAATCTTGAATTTAATAATAATAATAATAATAATAATAATAATAATAATAATAATAATAATAATAATAATATTAATATTAATAATAATAATAATAATAATAATAATATTAATAATAATAATATTATTAATAATATTAATAATATTAATAATATTAATAATATTAATAATATTAATAATATTAATAATATTAATAATATTAATAATAATAATATTAATAATATTAATAATATTAATAATTTTAATAATATTAATAATATTAATAATATTAATAATATTAATAATATTAATAATATTAATAATAATAATATTAATAATATTAATAATTTTAATAATATTAATAATAATAATAATAATATTAATAATAATAATAATAATATTAATAATAATAATAATATTAATAATATTAATAATATTAATAATATTAATAATTTTAATAATATTAATAATTTTAATAATATTAATAATAATAATAATATTAATATTAATAATATTAATAATAATAATAATAATAATAATAATAATAATAATAGATAAATAGATAGAAATATATTTGTCTTAAGATTTACATCTTTTACAAAGAGTTGACAACATACTTATAAATTGCAGTAGTTATACCTACATAAATACACAATAAATAAATAACAAAATTCAAGATCCCTAAACAGTATATGCTTATTACAAGGTTCGAGATCTATACATAAATATATAATTTCAAATAATAAAGTTGAGGATCCATGAATGGATATTTAATTCTAGTTAACAAAATTCCAAATATCAAAATTAGATATTCATATTCTAATAGAAAAATCTTATACCCGTGAAAGAAGTAGTATAATACAAAACAATAGAATGAAAGAAAATAACATATCTAGCAAATACTTACTAAGTACGTGGTTGAAAAATAGAATAGAAAAATCTTACACCCGTGAAAAATTTAATATAATATAAAACAATAGAATGAAAGAAGATGACATACCTAGGAAATATTTACCAAGTACGTTACTAAAAAGAGCAAAATATTAATAATATCATACTTGCATGTGAGCTATATTTTCAACATTTTCCATAGAAAATAAAGTGCAAAATATAGAAAAATACAAAAATAAAGTTTAATATAGTGCATCAATAAAACAAAGTTTAAAAAGAAATAAAAAGTTATTTACACATTTCCCATGCCTCATTCATTCAAACAAAAACTTCTAGTTTTAAGAGCACCGGTAGTGTAATAAAATATATTGCTTATTTTATCTTTAGTAAGATTATCGAATAATTTATAAAAATTTGATTGGTCCAATTTGTCTGCATTGAACATGTGCAAATAATGTTTCCTGAAGTGGGAATATATAGGGCATACAATTAGGAAATGGTAAAGGTCCTCCAGTGCGTTAAGGTTACAGATTGTGCAGTTAACAGTAGTGTCAATTATGTACTTAATATTATTAAAATAAATAATTACTTTATTCTTATTTGACATTCTAAGTTGAGAGATTACTCTAAGTTTCGTTATTGATATGTTAAAGGTTAGATATTCTGAAATGCCAAAGTTAGATTTTAAGAATTTGTAAAAATAATTATATGAACTTGTAATACAGCTGTTGACATCACGTGCAATAACTGAAGCTTGATGTTTTTCTACAATTTCTTTAATGTCATTTTGATTAATTGTTTGACTTTCCCAAACCTTCGCATAGCCTAAATTAAATAAGAAAATTCTTAACTGACTACACCAGTTATATTCTATTTTATTTACTTGTGACTGATCTAGAGCTAATAGACGGTTATATAAAAGTTTTGGTAGTCGTTGATCATCCATACGCAAAAGTTTAGACCACCAATTCAGTACCCTTTTCCAGATGTTAACCTCGCTATGAATGACCCCTGTTTTTATCCTAATCATAAAGTTTGGAGTACATTTAGGACAACGCATTATTGTTTTTAAGAATCTTATTTGACCCCTTTCGATTATATCTATTTTATGTGTTACCCAAAATTCTGTGCTGTATAAGAGTGTTGAATTTATTATTGAATTTAATAAAGTAATTTTAGTTGACCAATCATTTGTTCTACCCTTACACAATATATTGTTTACCCTCTGAATGGCTAAATTTCCTTTTTTGAGATTTTCTATTGCCGCGAGACCAAATTTTCCAGATGATGAAAAAGTGGTTCCCAAGTAATTAAATGAATTTACCATTTCTAATGCAGTATTGTTGTAGGAAAAATTATGGTTTGGTGTACGTCCTTCATGAAATTTAAGTATTTTTGTTTTATTTATATTGACTGTTAAGAGATTTTTTTCACAATATTCTTGCAAGGATAATAACTTCTTTTTTACATCAATAGCAGAATCCGCTAAAATTACTAAATCATCTGCATAGGCAAGGAGAACAATATCGTTGTATCCGTCAATATTCAATCCTCTCAGGTCTGACTTACGAATGTGTTCCTCCAAATCATTTATAAATATTGTAAATAGCAACGGGCTAAGAATTTCGCCTTGCATTACGCCCTCAGTTATTTGAATGAAATTAGATGTGCAAGAATTAGCTTTGATTTGAAGTGTAGCGTTATTGTATAAGTTTTTTATTACCCGAATTACTTTTGTGGAAATACCTATCTCGTATAGTTTTTCCCATAATAGAGAATGGTTCACAGAATCAAAAGCTCTACTGAAATCGACAAATATCGCGTAAGCGGAGGTTTTTTTTAAATCTTAAATATAAATGAGAAATGGACATTAACGCGAAAATATTATCAGATGTTCCTCTACCTTGCCCGAATCCCGACTGAAATTCCGATAGAATATTATTCTCCTCACACAATATTTGAATTCTATTATAGATAATTTGAGTAAATAGTTTGCAGATATTATTGATAAGAGCAATTCCCCTGTAATTTAGAGGATCTTGTTTATTACCCTTTTTATGTAATAGAAACAGTTGAACAGTTGACCATGAACTGGGTATTTGTTCTTTGTCTAAAATTATATTAAACAAATTTAAGAGATAGTGTTCCCAATTCGCTGGTAGCAATGAGAGCCTTAGCACAATATTTCTCCCGATAGGTTCGCTACTGGGCTAGTTACTTTGAACTTCAAAAGACTTTGAAACGCCAAACGAGCGTCAAACATAACTATTAATAAAAATAAAAATAATAAATTTAGACCACGTGTTTGTTAAAAACGTTTGTTTTATTGCACCTATAGTATAATATTGTATATTATTCTATTTTTTGTGTTTATATAATGTGCCAGACCTATGAAAAGTCACGGTTACACACAATAATATCTGTGTATTCTTACAAAAGTCTGTACATTGTAATACGTACTTACCGAGAATGTCCATATGCTGCCATCTACGCTAAGCTTTGCGCTAAGGGTCTCATTTATAAAATTCATTGTTTAGGTTGTCTGTTCCAGGAGATTTATTATTTTTGCTCTTTGCAATACAGAGTGTTTGTCTTATTATCATTATTTTTAATCGTGTTTCTCGTCATTCTTATATAATTATTTGCATTTTTACTTGTATTCATAATGAATGCCTGTAGTTGCTGTAAAAAAGCAGTAGAGAATCATAGATTTATTTCTTGTTCAATTTGCAAACTGGGTTATAATATTGACTGTGTTGATATATCTACTTCTGAAGTGCGGAGAATTCAGAATTCCAAAACTGGGATAAAATGGGATTGTCTTAGCTGCAGAAATAAAATAGGAAGCGACTTAGATGGTTTGAAAGCTGTAATAATTCAATTGCAAAAGGAAATCTTAGAACTTAAAAATGCAAATCTGAATAATATATCCGTCGAAAGTCTAGCACCTTCAGTTACTGAAACTATAATAAATGAAATTTCTGAACGGGAAAAACGTTCCCGCAACTTAAAGATTTTTGGTTCAGCTGAAATACACACTCTTGCTAAAGATAAACAAATAGAACGTGATAATAAGCTTGCTAATGATCTTTTGACGGCGATGGGTGTGAACACCTCGTTTGTAAAATTATCACGTGTTGGTAAATATGACGCTACATCCACCCGTCCACGTCCCATAAAAGTACAATTATCCACTACAGAAGACTTGTACACAGTTCTTAGAAATTCAAATAAAATGAAGGAAAACAGATCGTGGTCAAACTTATAAATTTCTAGGGATAAAACTTAAATTTTTTTAAATATAACAATAAACTGTTCAAAATCTACTTGTTTTCTTAATTTTTGCAAATCATTAGAATTAATTAAAACTAACACATTTCCTAAACGCTGAAAGAGATCTAGAATTGTGCCAATTTTCAAGAAAGGTGATAAATTTTCTCTTAAAAATTATCGTCCTATTTCTATTCTTAACAATTTTGCTAAAGTCTTCGAAATGATAATTTTTGATAAAATTTATAATCATACCAGGTCCTTAATTTCACTTAACCAGCATGGGTTTATGCAAGGACGTTCAACCACAACTAATCTCGCTTGTTTCTCGCAATATGTCTCTGAAGTCTTAGATATACGAGGTCAAGTTGATGTGATCTATACAGATCTCTCGCGAGCGTTTGACTCAATTGATCATAGTCTTCTATTGTCCAAAATAAGTTCTTTCGGTACAGCTCCCAGTTTACTGAAACTATTAGACTCATATCTCATGGAACGCGTCTGCTACATATATTATAATGGTTTTGTTTCAAAGGAATTCATTGCGTCATCAGGAGTTCCACAGGGTTCGAATTTAGGGCCTTTATTATTCATTTTGTTTATAAATGAATTGCTAGATCTTTTTACCTGCCCTGCATTGGCTTATGCTGATGATATTAAAGTTTTTTGCAACATAAATTCTAGTAACGACACTCAGTTATTGCAGAAAAATATTAATGATATGCTAGTATGGTGTAACACAAATAAATTAACGGTTAATATTGATAAATATAGTGTAGTATCATATACTCGCCATAATGTTTCATTAGAATATCCGTATAATATGAATAATATTTCAATCTCACGAAATAGATCATTTAAGGATTTAGGAGTCACTTTCTGCGTCAACTTCAATCACTTTGAACATATCAGTACTGTCTGCACGTCTGCAAATAAAACTCTAGGCTTTCTAATGAGAATATCTAAAATGTTTAATGATATTACCCTATTAAAAACACTGTATTTTGCATATGTTGTTAGTAAATTGGAGTACGCTAGCTTAGTTTGGTACCCCTACTACGACTATCAGTCTGTAGCTCTGGAGCGAATACAGCGTGGATTTTTAAAAAATTTATCCTTTAAAGAAGATAAGGTTTATCCACATAGAGGTATTGATCAAAATTCATTACTTGTACGTCATTCTGTAGCTTCTTTAACAGCCAGAAGAGACGCATATGCCGCTAGGTTTGCATGGATGCTGCTCCACAACAAAATTGCCGGGCGCCGCAACTACTATCCCGTATTCCACTTCATGTTCCACGCCCGGGGTCCAGACATCAGAGAACGTTCCACCTACCAATCTCCTACACGGATATTTTGCATCGCTCGCCAATTTTTATTATGTGTAATAATGCTGAGCTAATGTATGAATATATTTATTTTTTCGTAAATGATTAACAATTTTGTTTTTTTCCTGTATTAACCTATATATATATATATATATATATATATATATATATATATATATATATATATATATATATATATATATATATATATATATTGTAACGAACGTGGGTTTAGCAAATCTTAACCATTTATTTATTAAAACATACAGAACAAGAAGATACAAAATATAAATTACAAATCATCAAAAATGTCAGACGTCAATCCAAAACTTCTATCAACTGTCTTCTCCCGAAAAATGCATGGCTACATACGATGCTCGTTTCACTATTCCCTCCTTTAGGTCGTTTCGTCCCGGAACGATCTGGAATATATCCGTGTACGTCCTTTGTAGGTTTTCTCGAGTTCATCTTCCTCACTTGACGGATTAGTCCCTTCGTAGGGTGCTAATCTATTGGAGTGGACTACTTTAGGTTTTCCTCGAGGGAGTTTGCGAATTCGGTAAATTACATCGTTTATGCGCTTTATTATTTCGTACGGTCCCTCCCATGATCGTTGGAGTTTTGGTGATATTCCAGGTTGTCTTCTTGGATTGAAAAACCACACCAAATCTTTTGCTTGGAATCTACCCTCCTGCGCCCGCACATCGTATGCTGTTTTCATTCTGTCACTGGCATTTCTTATATTTTTTCGAATAAGGTCGTGAATTTGGTCCATTTTCTCCTTCAACCGGGTAACATAGTCATCACCAGCTACCTTCTGTTCGTGTGGTTTACTACCAAACTTCAGGTCACACGGTAAACGTATTTCTCTTCCAAAAAGCACACATGCCGGAGTTTGCCCTGTTGTCTCATGGACTGAAGACCGATAGGCCATTAGAAATAGTGGAAGATGTTCGTCCCAGTCACGTTGGTTTTCTGCTATGACTTTTGTAAGGAATTTCTTTAAAGTTCTATTCACCCGTTCAACCATTCCATTTGACTGAGGATGTAGTGGTGTCGTTCTGGTTTTCCGTATACCCAATACTTTACAAACTCTCTGAAAAACATCGGATTCAAAATTCCTTCCTTGGTCCGAGTGCATCTCTAAAGGAACGCCAAAACGTGAAATCAGTTCTTGTATTAAAATACTGGCGATTGTAACAGTTTCCTGATTAGGAAGTGCGTAAGCTTCGACCCATTTAGAGAAATAATCAACGATGACTAGAATATATTTATTTCCATCTTTTGTTTGTGGGAATGGACCCGCTACGTCTATACCTATTCTCTCAAATGGACTTCCTACATTGTATTGGTGCATGGGTGCCTTTTTCGTCCCTCTTGGTCCATTTCCTGCGGCACAAATTTTGCATTTCCTGCACCATGTTCTGACATCTTCTCTACAGTTAAACCAGTAGAATCTGTCTCTAACTTTTGATAGTGTTCTCTTTATTCCAAGATGTCCTCCCGAACTTCCGTCATGCAAGTGGCACAGGATTTCCGGAATGTTTTTATTAGGAACAACGGTCTGTGTTCTAGAAGATTTCCCATCTGCACTTTCAATGATTCGCTTCAAGACTCCATCTTCCAATTGCAAAGAGTCCCACTGTACCCAATATGACTTAATCTTAGTACCTAGTGGAGCAATATCTTCCCAAGTGGGTCGACGGTCTGTTTCTTTCCAGTGAATAATTTTACCGAGATCTGGGTCTTCGCACTGATTCTTACGGATTTCACTTGGCTGCCACGCATCGTCAATTACTATTATTCGTCTTGCCTGTCCAGCTTTTGTCTCAAGTCGAGTACAGTGAGTGCAATCTAATGGGCACGGTCTTCTTGAGAGAGCGTCTGCATTTTTATGGCTGGTTCCTGGTCGATGTTCAATATGGAAATCATATTCCTGCAGACGTTCTATCCAGCGAGCTGTCTGTCCTTCTGGATTCTTAAACCGCATAAGCCATTTCAGAGCCCCATGATCTGTTCGAAGTAAAAACCTTCGTCCATACAAATACTTGTAAAAATGTTCAGTGGCTTTAACTGCAGCTAAAAGTTCCCTTCTTGTAACACAATAATTTTGCTCCGGCTTAGACAGTACTTTACTGAAATAGGCTATCACTTTCTCTTGTCCATCCTGAACCTGGGACAGTACTCCGCCTATTCCCACATTGCTAGCATCTGTGTCTAATACGAACATACCATTGGTACAGGGATAACTCAAAATAGGGGTCGTGGTTAGCAATGTTTTTAGCCGTTCAAAGGCAGATTGACTGCAGTCATCCCAGGAAAAATCTCGTCCTCCTTCGGTAAGCCTGGTTAAAGGTTTTGCTACATTAGCGAATCCAGGTACAAAGCGTCTGTAGTAGGTACATAAACCTAAGAAACTACGGAGTTCTTGAACATTCTTGGGGACCGGCCATTCTTTAACTGCATGCGTCTTTTCGGTATCTACAGCCACGCCGTCTTTGCTTACAATGTGGCCCAAGTATTTGACCTTTTCCTGAAAAAGTTGACATTTTTTGGAATTCAGTTTTAAATTTGCACCTTGTAATCTCTTAAAAACTTCTTCTAGGTTGGACAAGTGCTCATCGAAAGACTTTCCAAGTACTATGACATCATCTAAATAAACAAGACATGTTTTCCATGTGAGACCTCGTAGTACTGTCTCCATTAGTCTCTCAAACGTAGCTGGTGCGTTGCACAAACCAAAAGGCATAACTGTGAAATGCCAAAGTCCTGTACCAACGGAAAATGCAGTCTTCTCTTTATCTTTTGGCTCCATTTCCACTTGCCAATAACCATTTTTTAAGTCTAAAGTGGAGAACACTTGAGATCCAGACAATGTATCCAAGGTGTCATCGATTCTTGGCAAAGGATAGCTGTCCTTGACAGTCATGTTGTTCAGCTGTCGATAATCAACACAAAATCTGGTCGATCCGTCCTTTTTCCTAACTAAAACGACTGGCGATGTCCAAGGACTATTTGAGGGTTCGATGACACCTTGCTTGTGCATGTCAGAAATCATTTTCTCAGCTTCTTCTCTTTTAGAAAGCGGCAATCTTCGAGGACGTTGGCGAATTGGTTGTGTGTTGCCAGTATTTATTTTATGTCTTACTACACTTGTCTTTCCATAAGAAGAAGTCTCAGTTGCGAAGATATTTTGATATTTAGCTAATAATGTTTCGACCTTAGTTTTCTGTCTGGGAGTCAGATTAGTCCTTGCAAGCTGTAATGTTTCAGTTAATTTCGAAATATCACTAGAATCCTTCAAAATATTCCTCGAAGTCTCCCCGCAAACTATTGTTGAAACTGAATTAAACCAGGCCACCTGTGTTCCTTTCTTTAAGGTCACTGGGAAATCATTCAAATTCATTATTCTGACTGGTGTGGATCCATTACCAGTTACAGCAGCTCTGCCTACTATTACTCCTCTACTAATTTCTACGTTGGCTGCTGGTTCAACGATCCCCGTTTCTTCTCGATCCATATCAACTAATTGCGCTACCAGAAAATTGTCGCTTCTGGGAGGAAGAATTTCATCGGTATTTAACACTATTCTAATTGCATCATTACTTCGTCCACGAAGAATAATTTCTTCGTTTTCGAATATCAAGCATTTTCGCTTCAGATCTATAGTGAACCCAAATTTAGTCATTACATCCATTCCAAGAATAACATCCTCCATAATATCTGCTATAATTACTCGGTGTTTAATTTTCTTGCTCCCTAAACCAACGTTAACAATCATTTCGCCATAGATGTTTACCGGTTCGCCTGTTGCAGTTTTTAGTAAAAGCCGTGTACGTTGCAAATCTCCTGCCACGGCACCTTTCTTGACAACAGTGGTCGTAGCCCCAGTGTCCAAAAGCATGACAAGAACTTTGTGATTTATGGACCCGTCGACAAAGAGACTGTCCGACTTTCTTTTGGACGAACTAACTCGAACAATATTCATCGGGGCACTAGGGCCACTCCACGATGCTCGCCCCTTAGCACCGGGCCTTTCTAGTTTTCCTGCGTTTTGGAATTCTTTTCGCAATGTCTCCTGATATGCCCAGGCTCACCACAGTCCCAACAATATATCTCTCGTTTTCGAGATAGTTCATTTTTGTTGGGTAGAAATTTTGATACGATTCTTTCTACCTTTTCATCTAGAGACTCCTCATCTTCCAACCGTCGAAGTCTGGCGTGTATTTGTGAAGTCTGGGTAGCCGCTTCGAACTCTAGTGCACGAGCTAACGCATCATCAAGAGTCTTTGGATGTGCTAAACGAAGAGCTCTTTGCAATTCTGAGTCGGTTATCCCCACAACAAAGGATTCCACAGATAACCGCTCAATGAAATCTGTTGGGGCTGACGAGTATGCCATGCGAACAAGACGAGAGATGTCTGCCTCGAATTCTTGAAGCGTTTCTCCTCGTTTCTGTCGTCTGCTGAGAAGTTGGCTGTGGTAAACTTGTTGGAGATGCTTATCACCATACCTCATCTCCATTCTAGCCACCAAAGAATCATAATTGTTTTGGTCACAATCCGGAATTGTCTGAAGGATATTTAAAGCGTCTCCTCTAAGAGAAACCACCAAACCAGTGGCTTTATCATTTGTGGTCCATCCATTAGCGATTGCCGCAGCCTCAAACTGTTTTCGATAGGTAGACCACGGAATTTTGCCGTCGAAAGTGGGTGGTTTCACGCGCGCACCCCTTGTGTTAATCTCTACATCTGGACTACTGAATTCTTTCTTCAGCGATTCAAATCTCTCTTCAATCGCTAGTATTTTACCTTCAACCTCTATCTCTACTTTATTTAACTCCTGTTTTACATTGTCAATGTCATTTTTTAGTTCTTCTTTCACTTCATTAATTTTTTTTATTTAACTGAGATTTAATTTCTGCGGCGAGGGTTCTACAGTTGGCAGTCAATTTCTCTTCTAAAATTACTGAATTTTCGGCCTGTTTATTCGAGCATTCTTCAATCTTTTCTCCCAATAATTTAAAATTTACTGCGAATTTCTCTTCCAGCGACTGCATTATATCTTTAACACCGCCCGCTATTTCGAACAAGAAATTTTCTGGGTCTTGCCCTTCCGCCTCTAGTGCTGCCCGAAGCCGAGACTGTAATATAGATTTAGTTCCAGTCGTATCTAGCTCGCGATCCTGCAATTCGCGCTTCAAATCGGCCACTTTCAAATCATCTATCTTTCTCAAAGCCATTTTTTTAACTATCCCACTTCTGACACCAGTTGTAACGAACGTGGGTTTAGCAAATCTTAACCATTTATTTATTAAAACATACAGAACAAGAAGATACAAAATATAAATTACAAATCATCAAAAATGTCAGACGTCAATCCAAAACTTCTATCAACTGTCTTCTCCCGAAAAATACATGGCTACATACGATGCTCGTTTCAATATATATATATATATATATATATATATATATATATATATATATATATATATAAATATATATATATTTTGTGAATATTATTTGTCCTGTAATTGGATAACTGTTGGACAATAAATTATTTATTATTATTATTATTATTATTATTATTATTATTATTATTATTATTATTATTATTATTATTATTACTATTTGATAATGTTGTTATATATTTTTTTTAAGTGACAAATATTCTTCTAATACGGTTTCATTATGATATTTGCGGTATAATTTTAATTTAATTTTGCACTGTTTTTTTAGAGTTGCACATTCTTGCGTAAACCACGGTTTAGAATTATTATGAGATGAAGTTTGATTATAATTTTTTGTAACTTTTGTCATACTAGTGTGACATGCTGCTTCTTTTAAAGCTTCTATTAAATTATTATTTATGTTATTAACATCCGTGTCAAAATAATAGATACGAGTAGATTTTTCTAAGAAGTGTTTATATTGTACAACTTTATCATTGTTGAATTTAAAATTAAAATTATATCCAGGCAATGAACCGAATAAATTGTCTGTTACTGTTGTATGTTCCGTTGGCTCCCCGAAAGTTATAAAACAAATGGCATGTTCTGTTTTAAGAGAATAAAGAATTTCAAATTTGTAAACATTTTCAATGCAATTTAAATTACCCCAAGCATGATCAATAGTACTCTTACCGTTTTTATTCATAAAAGTGAATCTGCCTGTTGTGTCCCCATTAGTACGCCCATTTAACACAGAATCCATGCGATTCCATTGTTTTCACTAATTTCTTCCCACGGTCATTATAGGTTATATGAAGTGAATTCCTAGAGTCCATTATATAATTAGATATAAATGTTCCTTCCGGCATTTGATTTAGTAAACCTATATGCGCGTTATAGTCACCGACTACCAAAACTTTGTGTTCGGCAAATATATCTGAAATTTTGAAAAGGTTAATGAACTACAAAGTGAAAAAATTAAATTACTAGAAGATAAACTTTCTAATAAACCAACTGAGTCTTTTAGCAAAAGTGTAAATAATAACATACAGAGGGCACAATTATACTCATCTATTGCTCAGGTAAATCCAAGTGCGGTAATTATTAAAAATAAACAAACAGGTACCGGGTTCTGCTAAAATAAATGTGACTGGTGAATTAAAGAAATGTGTTGACCCAGTGGCGGAGAAAATAAACATTTTAAACGTAAAAACAACTAAAAATGGAGATGTAATAATAAATTGTGGTAACTATAGATCTTCTAATAAAATAAAACAAATTGTTGAAAACAACGAGTTATTGAACTGTAAAATTTCTACAAATATCATAGAAAAGAAAAACCCAAGAATAATTATTTTCGGAGTTCATGAAAGTTCACTACAAAACGATGAAAAAATACTTACTACAATAATAACACAAAATAATTTAGATGAAGAGAATACACCAACTCTAAAAATTTTAAAGAAAATAAATTTGAAAGATACATCTTATTTAATACTAGAGATTGACTCTAAATCGTGGAAATTAATATTTAAAAACGATTTTGTATATATAGGCTGGCAACGGTGCAGAGTTAAAGAAACTTTTAGTATTATTCGCTGTTATAAGTGTAATAAATTTGGCCATTTTACTAAACAATGTACGTCGGATGTCGAGATTTGCCCCAATTGTTCTGAAAACCATTCACAAAAAGACTGTACTAATAAAACACTTAAATGTTGTAATTGTGAAAATTATAATAAAAAATTTAATGTCAATTTATCTACACAACACAGTTCTAACGATAAAAATTGTGAATATTATCAAAGAATTATTATTAAAATCAAAAGTCGAACAAACTATAGTAGTTAATGATATTATTTCACTATCTATTTGATATTATATTATCATTTATTATGCATTCATTATTATTTGGACATGTCAATATGCAATCAATGGGTACTAATTTTGATACATTATGTGAAAATGTATCCAGAACTAATTATGACATTCTTGCTATTTCAGAGACATGGTTACATGCAAATAATTCTTATAATGTTTAGATTCATAATTACAGATTCATAACACAGAATAGAGCCGATGGTCGAGGTGGAGGTCTGGCATTTTACAATAAAAATAATTTTGATTTCAGGGAAATATCTGTTTCAGACACCTTTTCCGATAATTTAGAACAATTTTGGATTCAACTTCAAATAAATAATAAGAAAATTGCTATTTGTGTTGCTTATAGACCACCTAAGGGAAACATATATGAAGCAGTTCAATTATTAGATAACTCATTAGCATTCATTGTACCAGAAAACGACGAAGTGCTATTATCAAGTGATTTTAATATAGATATGTTAGATTTAGATCAAAATAGTACAGCTTTTATAAACAATATGTTAGAGGCATATAATTTAACACTCCTAAATCATGAGCTTACAAGAGTGACCAGTACAAGTTCAACTTTAATTGATTTATTAATATTCTCAAATCCAGAAAATGTTAATGATGTGGTTACTATTGATATTGAGGTATCTGACCATCATTTAGTCCATTGTTTAATAAATATTGATAAACATAAGCACAATCCAAATATAATTACATATAGAGACTTTAGAAATATAAATTTCGAAGAGCTATATAGTGATCTTTATTCCATGGATTGGTATAAAGTGTATCAATTATCAGATGTGAATTCCAAACTTTCTTTCGTTAATGATAACTTAAAGTTAATATTTGATAAACATATTCCTTGTAAAGTTATAAAAACAAGAAAAACTTACACTCCATGGGTCACATCAGGAATAAAATCTTTAATTAAAACACGGGATAAATTTCATTCACTTTTTAAACAAACTAACAATAAAGAATATTTTCAACAATATAAAGCTCTAAGAAACAGAATAACTGATCTAATTAGAAGTAATAAGAAATTATATTTAAGTAATTTACATAAATGCAAGAATAGTAAAAATTTATGGAATACTTTAAATAAATTCAATATTACAAAGTCAAAAACTAATGAAATCCCTGATTGTTTAAATAATCCACAAGGCATAAATGATTATTTCATTAACTCCGTTGAAAATATAATTCAGAATAATACTTGTGCTGAAATGAGTAACTTTTATGAATCAAATACTGAATCCTATGTAACGGAAATATTTAATTTAAATGTAGTAACCAGTACTGATGTAGAGGAATGTTTTTTAAATTTGAAATCCAATGCTGTGGGTTCGGATGGATTTTCTTTTAAAATGTTGCTTATTATCTTCCCTTTTATTGCAAAATATATAACGCATATTATAAACTTTTGCATAATTAACAACGTCTTTCCTAAGGCATGGAAAATATCATATGTATTTCCTTACAATAAAGTAAAAGATCCAAAGGAATATAAAGATTTGAGGCCAGTTAGTATCTTACCAACACTATCAAAAATTTTTGAAAAAATTATTTTTAATCAAGTAACTCAATATTTGAATAAACATAATATACTACCAACAATGCAATCCGGTTTCAGAGCAGGTTATAGTACGAGTACGGGTCTAGTAAATGTAACTGATGATATTTTTCGGGCATCTGATAAAAATAAAAAATTTTTACTGGTATCTTTGGACTTTACTAAAGCTTTTGAATGAAAGGTACCAAAAAGTAGTAGTAGGTTCTAATATGTCTGCATGTCAAAACCTAGAAACAGGTGTACCACAAGGATCCATACTTGGACCCTTATTATTTAATATTTATACAGCTGATTTTCATAAACAATTAAAATTTAGTTCCTATCATTTATATGCAGACGATATGTTGATATACATTTCATTTGATAAATCATGTTTAACTGAAAGTATTAAAGCTCTGGAAACTGATATTCAGTCTATAATTTCTTTCTCTAAAAGGCATCAATTAGTAATAAATCCAAGTAAATCGGCCATAATTATTTTTTGTAAAAGGAAAGATAAGGTTTCTTGAAATTATTGCTGTAAAATTAAAATTTCTGATGTGGAAATCAGTACCTCTGATAGTATAAAAACTCTCGGAATATATTTAGACTCTGAATTAAGATTTCAAAGATATGTTACCTCTATTATTCAGAAAGCTTTCTTTTGTTTAAAATTTCTTTATGCAAATAAAAATCTTCTCAACAATGACTTACGAAAAATGTTAGTTGATTCTCTAGTATTATCAAAATTCAATTATGGTGACGTAATTTATGGTCCTTGTTTGGATTCAATTACTCAGGCAAGAATTCAAAAATTACAAAACTCATGTTTAAGATTCATTTTAGGCATTAGGAAAAGAGACCACATCTCATATGGATTTTCTGAATTAGATTGGTTAAATATGGTTAAGCGAAGGAAATTACATCTGGCTTGCTTTATACATAAAATTCGACTAGCTAAAACACCAGCATATCTATATAACAAATTGAAATCATCTGCTAATATACACAATTTCAATCTACGTTTTCCAAATAAACTGTCTGTACCAAAACACTCATCATCTATGTTTCAAAGGTCATTCTCTTATTCTGCGGTTAAATTGTACAATGATATTCCTCATGAAATCAAGGGTTATAACTTGCCAACCTTTAAATTTAAATACAAAGAAATCTTGAAAAAATGGTTGTGGATACATTTAATTTAATCTAACTTAATTTCATGTAATTACATTTACAAACACTTTAAGCTTAAAATATTTTTTTTGTTCTGTATTATATGTTATGTACGTATTTATGTATTGTTTCTTCTCTGTAATTGATTTGAAGGTTAAGTGGAAGAGCAGCTGTAAGCTGAACTTTGCCTAATAAAAAGTATTATTATTATTATTATTATTATTATTATTATTATTATTATTATTATTATTAAATCATCAATCATATTTATACATTCAGCATTATTAAGTGAAGTTTTTAAATATAAATTCACTAATACATACTTAGAATATTTTGTGGCTAACTCTAAAGCAATCCATAAATTATTTTTTTCTATTAAGTTAATATTTTCTATGCCACAAGACTTTTTTATAAAAATAACCAAACCTGCACTGGCCCTACCTTTGCTTTTTTCCTTTACAGCGTTACTGCATATAATATGATATTTATCTGCCCCTAAAAATAAAGGTAAATGGTTTATTTGGGTACTACTCCATGTTTCATTCAAACAAAGAACATCTACTCGTTGTATTTTTGTTTGCATTTCATAATCAATATTAAAAATATTTTGATAACCACTTATATTCCAAAAAACAACGGAAAGATGATCTGTTCTTAAACAGTTATAATTTGTTGTACTTAACTTAGATTCTTGATTTTTTATTGACGATGTAGCGATTAGAGGGGTTGGGGTTGATAATGCTGATTGTACAGTTGTTTTATTGAGTCTATTGTTAGAATTCTGAAAAATTCCAACCTCATTTGGTGACATTTCATTCCCATGCTGACATGTTGACGTTGACCTTCCCGCTCTTACGGACTCAGACTCCGTGCGCGGGCACATGTTTATAAAAAATTAGCGCCGTCGGTAGAAGTAGAATCAGAAGCGTTATTGAAATTCTGGTTGCCCAAATTCCTGCTGTCTGGTTTGAAGAGTTTTTTCGGTGTTTGATGACCCGCGGGTGAGCGGATACGTTTTTTATCTTCCACCTTTGGGTTGTTGCCTTCATTTTCTGTATTATTTTGCTTACGTTGTGCCAGCCATTTTTTGCGTTTATCGCGTTCTTGGGCAGATATACCAAGATTTAAAAAAAGATTTGAACCTTTCAGTTGATTCCTTTTTGAGTATATTGCTTTTTGAATTTTAATCGAATCGAACGAAATTAGTATTGGGCGTGGATTTTTGGCTTGCGTGTTTTTATTTTGACCCAACCGGAATACTTCTTCAATGTCGTCTTCAGTTAACGTTGAGTACAGTTTGTTTTTAATTAAACTTAAAACATTTTGTTCTAGCTCTGAATTAGATTTTTCAGTCTCTTCGAGACCAATCAAAATTTGGTTCCTCTTTTTAATCGATTTATTTAAGATTTTATTTTCGTTTTGAAGAACACTGACTGTTTTTCGAAGTTGTTGAACCGCACTGTCTAATTCTTTAATTCTTTTGGAATTGTTAATAATGGCAGTTCCAAATTTTTTTATATCTAGTTCTATTGTGTCTAGTTTTTGAAGCTTTTGCCAAATTGCTTCTAGCGTTGCTGCTTCAGAGTTTTGTGGATTTTCACCCATGCCGTAAAGCGAAAAAAAAAATTGAGGTTACGTGACACAAAACGTGGAACGTGTTAAAAAAAACTTTTATGTTATTATTAATCACTAAAATTTCACTTGGTGTTAAGAACACTTAACTTGCCGTTTAATAGATCACTTTTGCTTCAGTATAACTTCTGATTTTAAAAGATTTTTCAATAAAACTTAATTCGAATATTGAAATGTGACTTTTCAGCTCTTATTTTACAAAAATTCGCTAGTAATGTCTAATTTTATAATTTTTTGCCTTACGCATATCCCGAAGATAAAATCGTAAAAATGTTAGAACCTAACTACGGAGGGTCCGGCTTTTGACTCTATCATTGGCATTGCGGTTATCTTACACTACCGAACTAAATTGGGTGTACTCCTGCCGTGAACCTTTGATGTTGATGATGTTGTTGATGACCTGGAGCCATAATAATGGCTTTCAGTCTATTTCACACACTGAGGCAAGAATAGTCCAACAGCTACTTTAATGGCTGCTCAAATAGACATATGCAGGCTGATACTGAAAAGCCACTCAAAATAACTTTTTTATATATAATTTTTTTAAATTGTTTTGATATATATGTAAACTAGGCTTAAGAGCTCACAAAGTATGGTATTTGACATGATGGTAGCGCTTCCGATTTAACCGGAAGTGACATTAACTTTCATATTTCAAATGGGGCACCTACATATTTATATATATTTGAATGTGCGTAAAATTACGAATTTATCTATATGCTTGAAGTGCATTTTTAATTAAGAAATAAATTACAAAAACGTAAAGATAATTACGAATAATTAACCTGCTACGCAATATGAGGCAGGCAATGAAAACATTTTTTGGGATAATATTTCAATTAATTGTGTAAATAGTCAATTATTTTTGTAAGATTCTATATTATGTTACAAAAAATTATCAATTTGTTATGACTGCTTACCTGATATTGTTTACCAGGTTAATTATTAATCATTTTCTCCTTACGTTTTTGTAATGTAATTCCTCAATTAAATACACTACCAGCATATCATTAAAATCTTAATTTTACGTAGATTGCAAATATATAAAAATATGCAATGTGTCCCTTTGAAATATGAAAGTAAATGTCACATCCGGTTAAACCGGAAGCTCTATCATCTGCCAAATATTATGATTTGTGAGCCCCTAAACGCAGTTCACAAATATATCAAGAAAATTAAAAAATAATTATAAAAATAAAAGTTATTGTGAGTGGCCCGCTTTTCAGTATCCCTGTATAATACGACTTGACTTAGTTGAAAAAAAAGTATTTATTGTACTAGAAAAGCAATTTTCTTCATTTTATATGATCTCTAGTGAACTAAAAGAGATAAAATTATATAAATGTTGTAGAATATTTCAACTTATTTCTGTCCTTTGAAAAAGATAACTTCCAAACAATCTCTCACTGGCCACTAAAGTGCCTGAGTGTTGTAATGTAATGCGCTCAGCATAGACTGTCGATACGATAATATGTACCTCTAATCATGAACCAAGTAAAATGTAGTCGCAAATAACTACTTATATACAAATGCGTGACCATTATAGTGGTTCATTCTATCAAGAAGAACCTAAAAGTTTAGTATAGTGGTCGCCGGTAGCGAACGTATTAAGAGATACCAAGTCGGTTAAATTAGAGCAAAGTTGCTGCATTCGTAGACCATTTTGACGATTTTTTACTTCATTGTGCATAGTAAAGAAAGTGTCGCAAAGAATAGAAAACACAACGAAACTAGCAAGAGATACAGTCTTTTGGCCAGGAATAACAGGAGTTATCAAGTGAACAATACATAATTGTGAAACTTGTCTCAAGTATTCACCTAGTCAGAAGAAACTTCCATTGTTAACTTACGAAATACCAGGATCTCCAAATCAAAGAGTTTCGGTGGATATTTTTGAAATAAAAACATTCGATATGACAGCACAAAATCGATATAAGAAATTTCTAGTAATTGTAGATTAAACTCAGATTTATTTGAAATTGAAGAACTTAAAAATGTACAGCAGAAGAAACAATAAAAATATGTGAAAGGAATTTTATTCTTGTCGATATGGGATACAAGTTAGGGTGCGGTCCGAATCACGCTTTTAGTACCGACAGCGCGCCAATAATTGGTCCGAATCATGCTTACAACGCTCAAAGTTTGCGCTGTGAGGTGTATGACGTCAGAGGTGACGTCATCATCTCATGCTAACAGTGCTCAAGCCCAAGAGGATAGGCAGTGTAAGCGCTGTACGTACGTTTGATGTTGTTTACGCCACTGCTTGCTGAAATAATGAAATTATGTGTTAAGATGAAGTTGTTAACCTAGTAAAGGTTTTTTAGAGGAAACTAATGAATTGATCGAGCTTAAACTCACAAATGACAAGCAAGAAATAAGAGCGCTTACGAACGGTCCGAATCGTTAACGCCTTCACAGTCGTCAGCACGCTTATTCAATTCGGACCAGCTGTGTGCGGTCTGAGCACTGTAAGCTATGATAGCATGATTCGGACCGCACCCTTAGTATCATAACAGATGGTTGCACTAACTTTACAAGCAAAAAGTTTTAAAAATTTTCTCTGTTTCGGATGTAGTATTTCACATTTTAGCATGCTTATTGATACTAGGAGCTTCATTTTTAATTTTTGGTGATATTTGGTCATTTAATTTTACTCCATTCTATATAAAGCTTTAGATATGTTTGTTCCAAAATATAAAGGTGTTTCATCAACTTTTCCTCCGTGGTTCACTCATGAGATAAAATGTAACATAAAGACTAAATGCTATTATAGAAAGAAATGGATTAAAACAAAACAAGAATACTATTTAAATGAATTTAAAAGATTAAGATGTATCACAAAGGCCCAAATTAACGATGCGTACAACCAGTATATACGGAGTGTTGAAAATAATATAAAACTTAACCCGAATGAGTTTTGGAAATACGTCAGATTAAAGAAAGGCCAGTCACGAATTCCTGGAATTATTTCTGATAATAATGGTTCCCACAGTAATCCTCAAGACATTGTTGATGCGTTTGCCAGAAATTTCTCTAATTATTTCACTCCTAGTTCATCTTTCACTGACCAAACGAATGTTAACAATAATCTTACTTTTACTCTAAATCCCATTACTGAAAATGATCTTCTTCTATTAATGCATAAATTACCAAATAAACCAAATAGTGGTGAAGATATGATTCCAGCTTTTTTTATTAGAGATTGTACATATGTTTTATCATTCCCCCTAACTATAATTATTAATTTAGCTATTGAAACGTCTACATTCCCTGACCGATGGAAAGAAACACGTATCACTCCAATTTACAAGAAAGGAGATAAATCTGACGTAAAGAATTATCGTCCCATAAGCATTTTAAACAATTTCGCAAAATTATTTGAAAAGACAATTTACTACACGATTCTTGCTAATACTAAATCCTTATTATCACATGATCAGCATGGCTTTTTACCAGGCAGGTCCACAACAACAAATTTGGCTTGTTTCTCCCAATACACAGCTGAAGTGATAGATAATCGTGGTCATGTAGATGTTGTCTACAGTGACTTTTCACGCGCTTTTGATTGCATCGATCATGGTTTATTGTTACATAAAATTTGTTCCATCGGTGCTTCCCCAACTTTAACATCACTTCTAGCTTCTTATCTTTCTAATCGTCGTTGTTATGTCTTCTACAATGGATTTTTTTCGTTCCAATTCTCTGCTTCTTCTGGTGTTCCTCAAGGATCCAATTTAGGGCCACTATTATTTATATTATATATAAATGGTATCTTGTTATCTTTTACCTGTCCCGTTCTAGCCTATGCTGACGATATCAAGCTATTCTATAAAATCTCTACTATTTCTGATGCCAAATTCCTTCAAGATAATATAGATATTCTTGTTTCCTGGTGTACAGCAAACAAACTTCTCATTAACACAGATAAATGTTTTACTGTAATTTACACCCGCAAAAATATCACCATTATGCATCCATACTCTATTAATAACACCATTCTTTTGCGTAAATCCTCCATTACTGATTTAGGAGTAACATTTTCTGCAAAATTCAATTTCAATGATCACATCATTAATGCTTGTTTGTCTGCTAATAAGACCTTAGGATTTATATTTAGAATTTGTAAAAAATTTGCTGATATTGCTGTTATTAAAACTTTATACTTTTCATTCGTTGTCAGTGAATTGGAATACGCTGCTTTAATTTGGTTTCCCTATTACGCGAATCAGAATTTACACGTAGATAGAATACATCGTAGATTTCTGAAATATATTTCTTTCAAACAGGACAACGTTTATCCAGAAAAACATATAGATATTAATACACTTTTACAGCGACATGATATTCCATCGCTAAGCTCTAGGCGTGAGACATCCTGTGCTAGGTTCCTATGGATGATGCTTCACCATTCCATAGATTGCCCGTTCCTCCTAGCTCGGATTCCATTCCATGTTCCCAGGACATCATCAAGGCATAGCAGGACGTTCCAACTTCCCACCGCACGTACTGATGTCCTTTTGCGATCTCCAATCCATGTGATGTGCCGTTGTGCTGACAAGACTTTCGAAGATATTTTCAATTAGATCGTATACCGTATTCATTTATTTTTGTTCATTTAATTATCATTATATTATATGTATTTTTATCATATTTCTATTTTTAATTTTACCCTGTAAATGGTGACTTGTTGGGTAATAAACATATTTGTTTCACAACTTCTATGGTTTCACTTAAACCTTTTTCTGGATTCTGTAAGTATTTATTTCATAGATATTCAAGCCTGTGAGCATCCTTCAGTCTTTTATTATCTTTAATTAGTTGAAGGTGAGATAGGTCTTTCCTTAAATCATTTATTTTATTTAATAATCTTTGTTGCCACTTTGGTGTTTCTTGATATTTTCTCTTTTCCGATCGCTGTCTTGCATCCATTATTTCACCATTTATTTCTTCTGTTAATGCGTAATTATTATTATTATTATTATTATTATTATTATTATTATTATTATTATTTTTATTATTATTATTATTATTATTATTATTTTTATTATTATTATTATTATTATTATTATTATTATTTTTATTATTATTATTATTATTATTATTATTATTATTTGATATTGGTTTGACTGCAATCAATAAATACACTAAATATCTATGTAACAGACAGAATGAGAAGCGCAAATCACTGTCACCAACCTAATAATTCTATCAAGATTTCTCTTTTTTATAAAATATAATTTGTAACTCGTGGTAAAATATGTTTCCTTCGATAACTTATGTTTTAATATACTATTCAAAAAAATTGCATTTTCAACATACACTGTCAAGCCCAAGTCATCAACAAGGAAACGGTAACGCCGAAGCAGCCGTCCAAATAGCAAAAAAATTGATTAAATATTTATAAAAGACTATAGATTTGGAGAAATACTCCGATCAAAATAGATTCAAGCCCGGCACAATGAATGTTTTGCAGGAGACTAAGATCCGATATTCCGACAACTTTTAATCAACTTAAACCCAAAATGATAAAAGATGTTCCTCAATATATACAGATACAAAGAAATATAGCTGAAGAATTCTACGATAGAAAAACTCAACCACTTCCACAAACCGAAGTAAACGACAAAGTATTTTTGAAGAAAAGACCTGAAGAACCATGGTTGCCTGGAAAAATAAAAGAGAAATTAAACAGAAGCAAGTATAATTGTGAAACAAGAACACGTCTCTGTAAGAACCCAAAACCCAAAGTCCAAGTAGAGAAATCGCAATTTTACAAGACTATATATACATATATTAAAACAATAAGTCTTTTCATATTACGATATTTATATGTTTATTTTGTTTTGTAGTCTTTCATTTGTTAAAGTAAACGGGACGTTATGGTATTCATATAAACCGCCACACTAGCTCGGTAAAGTAGACAACATGCAGTTGTCAGCAGAACCAACACAAGTTATGATACCCACGCATCTTTGTTTATATCACTTATTAAAGATATTGTTTGTACAATAAATAGCTTTATATATAACCTGTGTCCTTAATGAACGAATCATAAAGAGCGTCCATTTAAAGATTATAACTATAGCACTATAACTCGAAATCCAATAGTGATAAAATTTGGTCATCGCAAAAATAAGTGTCCTGAAGGTGTGAAAATCAATATTTCGTATTATTGCATTTTTATTTGAAGAGGTACGAGGTTGAATAAATGAGCAAATTTGTGCCATTTTGAATAAGAAAATTGGGTGATACCAGAAAAAACGAAATAGTATCAGCGGTTCGCTAAATATGGGACAAAATAAATATATTTAAATGGAACCATATTTTTTATTCTTTTACTGGAAAGAGTTTTTTTTCTCTTTTCAATAATGTAATGTTGTTTATATACAATTTTTCAAATAAACAAGTTATTTACGTTTAAAAATGAAAATTTTGCACACTGTTTTTATATAGTTTAGTCAAGTAAGCCATCGAAACAATTGTTTTTTATAAACTTATTTTATTGACTTAGTTTGCAGTAATAATAAAATATTCGAAGTAAATATTCAAGTTATATGCTATCATTTTTTTAGGCACATATCAGCTATCAGCTCTTTTGGGAATAGTTCCGACGGTTCTACAGTTCTACATAACTGATGTCTAGTTACATATTGACAAGCCTGTATTTTTTTACTCGCAATTCTTCAACACTTACTGCAAATTAGTTAATAAAATAAACATATTTATTCGAAAAAACAATTGTTTTTATGGCTTACTTGACAAAATTAACTAAAAACAGTATAAAAAAAATTAATCTTTAAACGTAAATAACTCATTTATTTGAAAAAATTATACGTTAACATTACTTTATTGAAAAGAGAAAAGTACTCTTTCCAATAAAAAATTAAAAGACGTATGGTTTCATTTAATAAATATGTATTTTGTCCCATATTTTGGGAACCGCTGATACAATTTATTTTTTGCTGATGTCACCAATTTTCTTACTCAAACCGGCACAACATCGTACCTCTTCAAATAAAAAATGTTACCAGTAGGAGCAGGCTTATAGAGACAGCCTGTATATTATTAGTAAAAATTCAAATTAGCAAAATTTTAACTATAATATTTATCTAATGACCTATGCATTTTTCGAGAAAAACAAATACGTCTTTATAATGGGGAAACTTTGTCCTAATTTACCGACTTCATCCCTCTTCGGATAACCGCGATGCCAATGGCGAGGGCAGAAAAAAGAACAACTGTATATTAACAGGAGCTTAAGACGTACTTGCATAAAATAATCTCAATACATAAACCTATATTTCATTAACTTACGATAGTTCTATTCTAGGAAACCAAAGTGATTCGTGATTTGTGTTTCATATTTTAGTCAAAACCAAATAAAAATAATATTCACACTAAGCAACTTCTTTTGTTAATGACTGCAGATAATACATCATTGATGCAAAATAAATATTTTTCTGTGAATCAGCACATGTTGGGAAGTGTAAGTTGGTATATTTTTTTACATAATTTGTAGTAAAATCTGTTTGGTATTGGAATTAGGTTATGATTAGTAATAAACTCTTGGTTTTACTAATTAACACTGATTCTATTTAAATGAATTTATCTTACAACAGCATAGCATGACATCACATGAGACTCATCTTACTAACTGACTCTTACAGACTACTTGAGACATCTAGTGGCGAAACTCTGACACCCCTTCTCAATTTCAAGTTTGTCAATCAACTTGAAATTGTAATACATATATAAACAAAAAAAATAAACTAAATTATTTCAAATACACACAGACGATATAAAATGCAGCAATTACAGATTAACAAGTTTTACATCATGTATAATAAGTTTCTAAATATCTTAAATTTTTCATAACATAGTGGTTTAGTAAATGTATCTGCTACATTTTTCTCGGATGGTACATATTCTACGTTAATAAGATCTTTAGAAACAATGTCTTTTATGAAATGCACCTTAATGTCTATATGTTTGGATCTCCTTGTGTTTTCATAGTTTTTTATCATTGCAATTGCACTTTGGCTGTCTATTTTTAACACAGTTTTCACTTCACAACCAGCAAAGTCTTTAGCAAGTCCCTTTAAATATAGTAATTCTGCTGCACACGTTGCTGACGCGACATATTCTGATTCGGCACTAGATAGAGACACTAATTGCTGTTTTTTCGAACACCATGAAACTAAGTTTCCACAATAGTAAACAGCCATGCCACTAACACCCTTTCTGTCTCCTTTATCACCACCCCAATCGGAGTCACTATACGCGATTATGTTTTCTTCTAAAGAGTTACGTTTAAAAGTTAAACACAAATGTTCAGTATCTTTCACATATTTTAAGATCCGTTTTGCAGCTTTCCACACTTGATTTGTGGGTTTATCAAGATATCTACCCAAGTAAGATGTGCTAAAACATATATCTGGTCTTGATATCATAGCTAAATAGTTTAAGCTTCCTACTATTTCTCTGTAAGGAACATTTGATAGTACTTTTCTGTAGTATCCGCTTGAAAATTGTTTTCCATGGGAGTTCTAAGACCCTTGCAATCGGACAGATTAAATTTTTTCAAAATTTTGTCTATGAGTTTACGTTGCGATATTTGAATAGTATTCTCATTCATATTGATTTCTGCTCCAAGAAAATTTTTTATTTCACCAAGATCTTTGGCATTAAATTCCAGTTTCATTTGAGTAACCAGTTTTTCAATTTTCTCTACATTTCCGGTGATGAGGACGTCATCCACAAAAAGAACTAACCAAATATTTTTGCCAACGTATAAACACACGTCATTTAGTGATCTTGTGAGCCCTTGTTTCATTGCAAATTCATTGAAACGTTCGTTCCAACATTTCGGTGATTCACGTAACCCATATAATGCTTTATTTACTCTTAAAGTTTTGGTTTCTGTATACTTTTTGATATTTGTGTCTAATCCTTCGGGAATTTTTATAAACACATCATTTTCCAAATTTCCGTTTAGGAATGCGGTTGGAACATCTAATTGTCTGATTTTCCATTTATTGTGTAAGGCATGTGCTAATGTCATTCTTATTGTTGGCATTTTTGCCACAGGAGCATATACATTTGCAGTTGATTCCTCTTGGTATCCTTTTGCCACTAATCTGGCCTTTTTGGTTCCATCTGATTTAGTCCGAAACACACATTTTGTGTCAATAGCTTTACAATCCTTAGGTAAATCAGTAATCGTAAAAGTATTAAATTTCTCTAATGATTCAATTTCGTTCTTAATAGCCTCCTTCCAATCTTTTGATTTTATGGCTTGCTCATAATTTTTAGGATCTTCATCCTCAGATGACAGTAAACAGTATGCAGTATATAATTCACAATCTTCATATCTTGAAGGAATTTTTACATGTCTCTTTCCTGTAGCTCTTCCATTTTTATTACATTGTTCTTCAGTCTGAATATCTTCATTTTCCTTTTCTCCTTCTTCTTTTTCTTCTTCTTCTTTAACGTCATGTTCTTCTTCTTTTTTAACTTCGTGTTGTTGGTTGCTACTTTCGTTTAAAGATTTTTGTTGTGTACCTTCATTTGATTTCATATCTTCAAATTTGTAGTCTGACTCATCAAACGTAACATCACGTGAAATAACAATCTCATTTGTTTTGTGATTCCAGAGTCTGTAGCCGGATCCTGAATAACCAACCATTCTCATTTCTTCTGCTCTTGGTTCCAGTTTATTACCTTTTGGGAGTTTTAAAGCCCATGCTTTGCATCCAAAAACTTTCAATTTATTTAAGTTGTATTTTTCTAAATATATTTCAGCTGGAATTCTTCCTTCTAAGGCTTTTGTTGGTGATCTGTTTATTTGATAAACGGCACAGCGAACAGTTTCTCCCCAAAGTTGCTTAGGTAATCCTGTGTCAACAAACATGCATCTTACCTTGTCAAGAATGGTTCTATTTAACCTTTCAGATACCTCATTCTGCTGTGGTGTATATTTACAACTGAATTCTTGTCTAATACCATTAGCTGCACAAAATTTCTTGAAATTATTTGACGAGAATTCGCCACCATTATCAATCCTTATTCTTGAAACAGATATTTTTGATGCTTTCAATTCTTGTACATAATTTATCAATATATCTTCAGCTTCTGATTTATTTTTCAACAGATAAATTGAGCTAAAATGTGAGTAGTCATCAGTAATTGTTATATAATATCTCTCACCGTTTTTGGTGGGTGTAGCTGTTGGACCCCAAACACCACTGTGTAATAGTTCTCCTATTCGTTTTGAACGAGGTTTAGTAGCGTTTTTAAAAGGCACACGTGTAGCTTTTCCTTCTTTACATGACTTGCATACTTCTCGATAATGTGGTAGATTTAATAATTGTAGACCTCTTCTATTTATGTGACCTAGTCGTAGATGCCACAGTTTGTCTTCTACATTTGCTGACATACTTGTTGTTGATGATTCATTTACTTGAAATTCAACAAAATAAAGTCCTCTTTCAAGTTTGCACATTATTTTATTTTTATTCGTAACAATTTTGGCGCCTTCAATTTCAAATATGACACTAAACCCTGCTTTATTTATTTTTTGTACAGATAGCAAATTGTGATATAGGTTATTCACAATTAGTGCTTCAATCTTTATTTTTAAGTTGCAGTCTCTTTGAATAATATTTACTTCTAAAATGCCTTTCTTTTTTGCAGTCATCGTCTCTCCATTTGCAATTTTTATATTCACAGCATGAATTTTAGTTACATTGCACATAAACTTCTCTGTATTTTCACTTACTAAGTGTTGAGTTGCGCCCGAATCAAGAATAAACTTTATGTTTTCGGTGTCATCTTTGTGAGTTGTCGTCATTGCCACAAAGGATATTTCTTCATGTGCAACATTTACTTTTCTTTCTTCATATCTACTCTTTTCTTGATATTTATGATTTTTTCCTTTGTAACCACCTCTATAAATTTTCTTTGACTTTGGACATTTTGCGATTAAATGATCTTTACTTCCACAGTTGTAACATTTTGGTTTTTCTTTGCCCATAAATGTACATTCGGTGTTTCTAGTATCCGTATTCTTCACTTTTAATTCGGCATCTAGCAGTTTGCTTTTAACAAAGTCTAATGTGAGTGTTACTGTTGAAGTTTCTAACATGGTTATTACAGTTTCATATTGTTCTGATAGTGTCAATAACAGATGACATACCTTATCATCTTCTTCTAAGTTTGTACCAGTTGCTTCCAAGTCTCTTATTAGGCTGTCAAATTTCATAAAATGATCCTGGAGATTTTTATCTTCACATTTCAATGTCAATAACTGGCGTCTTATGTATAGTTTTATAAGGTACTTTTTCTTTCGAATATTTTCTTCAATGAAGTTATCATATCATTTGACGTTTTAGAATCTTTTACATATTCTATATGTCTGTCAGATATACATTGTACAATGACAGATTTAGCTTTAGTATCTTTGAATAAATAAGATTCTTTTTCTTTCCCTGTCAGCGCTTGCACTTTTTCTTCACTTAAAGGAGATAACGCAGCATCTTTACATCCCTTTTCATCTAAAATGCAGCTTACTCTGAATAACCAGTTTGAAAAGTTTCCATCGGATAATAGAGGAAGATTGCTGTTTGTATTACTTGCAGCTGCCATTTTGTCTATTGCAAAACAATGACCTTTTAATTTACACAATACTGTTTGACTTTACACACTCAGCACAACTGGGCCCATAACCTATTGGAATTGGGTTATGATTAGTAATAAACTCTTGGTTTTACTAATTGACACTGATTCTATTTAAATGAATTTATCTTACAACAGCATAGCATGACATCACATGAGACTCATCTTACTAACTGACTCTTACAGACTACTTGAGACATCTAGTGGCGAAAGTAATAAACTCTGACATTTGGTAGGTAATTTTACTAATAGTTTATTCTACAATAACAGCAATTCAGTTGAAATATCCACAAACATTAACGAACTATTTTGAATGTCCCAATGATTTGCTTTGTGAGTTCATATAATAAAATTTGTAAGTATAAATATAATTGGACAAAAATTATGCAAACAAAAGCGCACGATTTTATTAATATTAATGAAATTAGCAACAGTATTTTTTATTGGAAAATGTTAAGCATTTCTATTAAGAAACTCAATTATTGTGAATAATATTACTTATCACTACAATGATATATGCACAGTGTAAATTATTATCGGAGCTTTCCGTAACTAGTCTTGTAACAGCAACTGACTTGCGAATGGTCTTGCAATTATTTGTATTTATGAGATGCCCCAATACTGCGAGCACACATACGCACAAGAGAGACTTCTAGTAATGTCTCGAATTTTATTGTACGCGTCCGGTCATGAAAGAGTCCAAGAGAGAATGAAATGTATGGAATTACTATAGGACACATTTGGCACTTGACAAATCTGTGTGCCGAAAAGACGTGTCCACGATGAAATGCCCGTTGAAAGATTTCACTGTATTTTAAGTTTTAGAAAAAATCAGTTATCCAAAATATTTAGTGAACAGTTAAAATACAAACAAGTTACCACAGAAAATAGAACAAAATATTAAAAAAGAAATAAAATATGTTTATAACTATTGTTAATTAACTGATTTTCATTATTTATAATGTATTTAAATTATACATGGATAAAGTCTAAAAAATGGTGTGGCACGCCGTAACGGACAATTTAGATTAAGTACAGTTTGGACCCTAAAGTTGAAGGCTAAGTTAATGTTTAATAATTTTAGTTTAAAAAATTCGCGCCAGAATTCATGTGTAATGAAGGTCAGTTATTCATAAAAAAATATAATTAAACCATAAATAAACACTTAATTTAATTTTAGTATTGTTTTCGTTATATTTTAAAATGTATACATTTTACTAATGTACATTTTGGCTGCTTTTAAATTTACATTTTTATGGTCATTGTTTATGTAATAACATTTGTAGTGTAAGTGTTTTGTAAAGCCTGAATCACATTACACTTTTTCTGGCTAAAATCTAGTTTCTAAATTGAAACTAGATACTAGTCAAAAAACAGGATAATGTTAATCAGGTTTTAACGCATCCAAGCTTCATATAGTACTGGGCAACATAATTGGGAATTGGATTTACTCACCCGCTACTAGTATACCGTGAACAAAGGACTATCCGTAAATTTATGGCCCAGAAATGAAGGTACTGATTTAAAAACTTTACATAGGTATATACAATGCAGGTATACGTTTGGTTTATACGTAGTAAAACACAGTCAATGAAAAATTTTTACATTAAAATATAATTCATGCACATGCCGGGTGTCTACTTTTTTATAAACCATAGAAAACACAACGGTAAAATGTTTATATAACTGTAATTTCTGTCTTCTTAATTTTAGAGCAAAAGTGTACATACAGAAAATATGCAGAACTAGAAGCTGTATCTAATAAGTCATAAAATTATTTACATACGATTCGTTCGCGAAAGTGAGGTAACATAAAAATTACAATTTTTAGCTCTTTTCAGAGTGCCATGAGCAATAGGACAAAATTTTAAACAGTTATATTTCTATTTTCCATATTTAAGCTTTTTACATTCATATAAAGAGTTGGTTAGATTTTGGCTAAAATTAATAAACCGGTGAAAACTTTACTTTAAGCTCTGAACTGATTTTCGTGAAAAATATATTATGACATATTCAAAAACTTTTTAAATTTAGTATTTATGATTTTTATATGAAAGGGAACAACATATTAGATTTTGGCTATAATTGATGAACCAGAAGTGATACTTTACTTGAATCCCTGAACAGATTTTCGTGAAAAATATATTATGATATAATCTAAAACTTGCCAAATTTGGTATTTAAGACTTTTATATGAAGGGGAGCTACATATTAGATTTTGGCTAAAATTGATAAACTGCAAGTGATACTTTATTTGAAGCTCTGAACGTATTTTCGTGAAAAATATATTGATACAATCCAAAACTTTTCAAATTTGGTATTTAAGACTTTTATATTAATGAGAACGACATATTAGATTTTTTTATAATTGATAAACCGGAAGTAATACTTTACAGAAAGCTATAAACAGATTTTCTTAAAAATATATATTAAAACATGATCCAAAACTTATCAAATTTGGTATTTAAAACTGGTGTATAATTTGAAACAACATATTAGATTTTGACTATACTTATATGATGAAACGGAAGTGTATTTTCGAGAAAAAACAATAAAATATAATCCAAAATTTCGTATTACAGACTTTTCTATTTATTAAAACAACAAATTAGATGTTGTTTACAAACAATAAATCGGAAGTAGTACTTTACTGAAAGCTCATTGCTATTTTAAACATGGAATTGACGGGACGTTATGTGCTGGCCACATAAGATTTTTTACGTGGTAAATCGGTGAAAGAAATTGAGGGGAAGATACAAAAATATTACAACGAATCTCCTCCATTGCATGGAATGGTTTCCAAGTGGTATAATTCCTTTAAAACTGGTCATATGATCACTGATGTTAGTGAACGCCCGGGACCCTCACAAACGGTCACTACTAAGGATAACATTAAAAATATTCGTAATGTGGTAATGGCCGATCGACGATTGAAGGTGCGCGAGATAGCTCAAGCTGTAGGCATCTCAATCGAACGTGTACATAATATTTTACACGACCATTTGGATGTGAAAAAGGTTTCGACAAGATGGGTGCCGTGATCACTGACAGTAGATCAAATTGAAAATTCGTGTTCAACTTTCAAGTGAATGTTTGGCCATGTTGCACCGTAATCCGGTCGAGTTTTTTCGCCGATATGTAACTGTTAACGAAACCTGAATCCAACACCATACTCCAGAGACAAAGGAACAGTCAAAACAATGGATTTTACCCGGCGAAAGTGCACCAAAGAAAGCCAAAGTTGGTCACTCAGCTAATAAATTTATGGCGACTATTTTTTGGAATTCTAAAGGTATAATCCATATTTACTATTTGGAAAGGGGTAAAACAATAACAGGCCAATATTATGCCGACTTACTGACCCGTTTTGATGCTACTTTAAAGAAAAAACGGCCTTATTTAGCACGTAAAAAAGTACTTTTTCATCACGACAATGTCCCGTCTCTTTCATCCGCAATTGTGTCCGCTAAATTGTTACAATTACGCTATGAATTGTTTCCCCATTCACCATACTCACCAGATTTGGCCCCAAGCGACTTCTTTTTGTTTCCAAATTTGAAAAATCACTTGTACGCAAAAAAAATCATATCAAATGGAGAGGTTATTGCTGCAACGGAAGCCTATTTTGACGAGTTGCCAGAAGAATATTTTTCGAGGGGCTTAAAGAAATTGGAAAGCCGCTGGAATAAGTGTGTAGCACTCGAAGGGAACTATGTTGAGAAATAATTTTAAAAAAATTCCGTCAAACATATATACAGGATGTAACAGCTAAACGAGCTACCTCCAATAATTTCTATATTATTAAAGATACAATAAAATACTATAATGCAAAATATTTAGGCCTATTTAATAGAGTATTTTTTCTGAAATCAAACATGTAATCATTTTATATCCTAACATAACAAAAATATTGAGAAAAATTCAATTGAAATTTAAATAAATTTCATTTTTATAACTATTTTTCAGTAGGCCATGTATGAAAAACAATAACTGCTATTTGAATTATTTACGACGGAAATCAAAGAGAACATTACTTATAAAGCTTTTAACAAATATGTTTCATTTTAATTTAAAAATATAAATTTAAAAACGAAATTTATTTAAAATCCAATTGAATATTTCTCAATATTTAGTTATGTTAGGATATAAAATTATTACGTGGTTGAAGAAAATTAAATAGGCCAAAAATTTTGTGTTGCACCACTGGTTTAAAAAAGTATTTTCTTCTATGTTCGGATGTCCCCCTTGGTCTTCTATAAGATTGCCTTATATTATTTTATTGTATATTTAATAATATAGAAATCATTTAAGATAGCTAGATTAGTAACTTGTTTTATATCAAAAAAATTAAGATTAGATTATATAGGATATTGTGGTTTCCTACCGATATATGTAACATATTATTAAATTAATATTTAGTAGTTATTATATAACCACAACAGTTTACACATGTGCGGCCAACATGAAAATATATTTATTCTTAATTTTTTTAATCGTCTGCATATTCTATAAGGGTAAGTTTTTTTATATTCGAAAATTATAAAATAGTTCATGAAGATACATATTTCGCGCAAAAGGTACACATAATATTTTTATTATATTTCGCGTTTATAAAGTCAATTTCGTGATACGTCCTTTTTCACTGTTTTAGGCAAAATCAGTGATCCACTTCGAACAATTATTTTTAAGAGTTAGTTATTTGTGAAATTGGTTACGTAGTGTAAGTGTCAAACACAGATATGTCATTTTACTTGTCACTGCGCATGTAAAATTACTATAACTGAATTAAAAAAATACCCATCCAAATATACAAAATATTAAATGAAATTACAAGGAATCGCTTATCTCCATACATATTCCAGTTTACGAGTACATGCTATAAAAAATCTTCAGTTCTATGGATTTTTTACATTCTCTACTGTTATCACGATAGTTGTAAATTATTTAAATTAACTGACTTACAAACTTTTGTTAATATCTTGAAATTTTAAATATGCATATCCATTTTAATTGTATAACATAATCCTTTTTTCCACAATCGTGAGCAAAATTCACTATTATTCAACTGAACATAGTGAGCAAAGTTGCATATTGAATCACAAGTGAGTAAAGTAAATAACTTTCTTCACAAGTGAGCAAAATACACGAGCGTATAATTGGTTGCATACTCTGAGCATAATGTTTTCATGGGGTTACCTATTAAATTCAATTGTAAACATAATGTACTTCTGAGTTTTTCATTAATAAACAAAGTACAATGTTTTATTTTTTTGGGAAAATTGTATTGTAAGATTGTGGAAAAAATCATGTTTATCACACGTGAGCATGTCTTTTTCTCACTTGTCCAATTGGCGCACTCGCTTCTCTCGTGCGGCCAGTTTCTGCACGAGTGAGAAAAAGACATACTTTGCTCACTTGTACTAAAAATAGCTATTATTATTATTATTACTATCTTTGTAAAACTATTACTTTTTTAAATGCAGTTTTATGTAATAAATTTAAATTTGTTTTAAATTTAAATATATGTCATTATGCTTTTCAAATAATTATAACTTATTCAACTTCTCATTTCAAATTACTAATTTAAAAAGTAAATTTGACATTTTTATTTATTTTGCTGTAATATTTTAAAAATTACCATTACTAAATTACCAATTTTATATTCAAATGTAATTACATAACAGTTTTTATTTCAAGTAACTTTATTTAAATTTAGCGCCAAATTTTGTAACTAGATTGATCATTTGTCATAGTGTAAATCAGGTTTCGGCATTCTAAAAAAATTAACTATATGTTAGTCATGGATCAGTTCAAGATTGAACCTGAAATTCCCAAATAAATACGATCATAATAAAAAAGGTCTGATGTGGCCAGCACATAACCTTCCGTCAGTTCTATGTATTTCATAAAATTCTATGCAGACAGTTTCTTGCAAAAGATTCTGAATTTGCAGTACATTATCTTTCCTCAGTTCTATATATTTTGTACATATTCCATATAGAACACAAACATACTATCTCATTAGAGTACGCGCACGTCACGTTGACAACCATGTCAAAATCAGCTGAATGGAAGTAATCATTTGCTTACAAGTAATAATTTCAATTTTTGGCATCAAGATGGATCTGCAGAGTCTGTATCTTAACGTGTGATATATTCTGACGTTTCGTTATAAGATTTATTTTTTTGACTAATACATTAAATAACATAACTACTAAATTATAATTATATAGCACCTAAAATGAACACAATATAATAGAATGAATTTCAACAAGTATCAAAAAGTCAAAAACATTTCACATGTCAATCACATAGTACCATATGTTTACCACATGTTTACTTCCACTCAGTTGATTTTGACATGGTTGTCTAACATAATTTTTTAAATTATATTAGCTGTTTCCAGTATTATTGCATAGCTGGCTGCTTTATGAAATTTAATTTATTTATAATTTTTTAAATCAATATCCATTGAAATGAAGTATAAAATGTAATCAAATCGTATAGAAAGTCAAATATTCTTTAATATTTATAATAACATTAAATTGTGAAAAATTATATTTATCAGCGTTTTTTCAAGAAACACTGTTCTTCAAATGAGGGTACTTCCGGTCGACCAATTATAACCAAAATCTAACCAGCTTTTCATAGGATGTAACGAATAGGAATACGAAAGAATTATAATTTTTAGAATTGTAGTGTTGGAGTTATCGACGGAGAAAAAATCGTCACATACACACATACATACATACATACATACATACATACATACATACATACATACATACATACATACATACATACATACATACATACATACATACATACATACGTACATACGTACATACGTACATACGTACATACGTACATACATACATACATACATACATACGTACATACGTACATACGTACATACGTACATACGTACATACGTACATACGTACATACGTACATACGTACATACGTACATACGTACATACGTACATACATACTTACATACATACATACATACATACATACATACATACATACATACATACATAC
>OY720464.1:8727541-8730041 GCA_963082715.1 Harpalus rubripes
ATACATACATACATACATACATACATACATACATACATACATACATACATACATACATACATACATACATACATACATACATACATACATACATACATACATACATACATACATACATACATACATACATACATACATACATACATACATACATACATACATACATACATACATACATACATACATACATACATACATACATACATACATACATACATACATACATACATACATACATACATACATACATACATACATACATACATACATACATACATACATACATACATACATACATACATACATACATACATACATACATACATACATACATACATACATACATACATACATACATACATACATACATACATACATACATACATACATACATACATACATACATACATACATACATACATACATACATACATACATACATACATACATACATACATACATACATACATACATACATACATACATACATACATACATACATACATACATACATACATACATACATACATACATACATACATACATACATACATACATACATACATACTTACATACATACATACATACATACATACATACATACATACTTACATACATACATACATACATACATACATACATACATACTTACATACTTACATACATACATACATACATACATACATACATACATACATACATACTTACATACTTACATACATACATACATACATACATACATACATACATACATACTTACATACATACATACATACATACATACATACATACATACATACTTACATACTTACATACATACATACATACATACATACATACATACTTACATACTTACATACATACATACATACATACATACATACATACTTACATACTTACATACATACATACATACATACTTACATACTTACATACTTACATACATACATACATACATACATACATACATACATACATACATACATACATACATACATACATACATACATACATACATACATACATACATACATACATACATACATACATACATACATACATACATACATACATACATACATACATACATACATACATACATACATACATACATACATACATACATACATACATACATACATACATACATACATACATACATACATACATACATACATACATACATACATACATACATACATACATACATACATACATACATACATACATACATACATACATACATACATACATACATACATACATACATACATACATACATACATACATACATACATACATACATACATACATACATACATACATACATACATACATACATACATACATACATACATACATACATACATACATACATACATACATACATACATACATACATACATACATACATACATACATACATACATACATACATACATACATACATACATACATACATACATACATACATACATACATACATACATACATACATACATACATACATACATACATACATACATACATACATACATACATACATACATACATACATACATACATACATACATACATACATACATACATACATACATACATACATACATACATACATACATACATACATACATACATACATACATACATACATACATACATACATACATACATACATACATACATACATACATACATACATACATACATACATACATACATACATACATACATACATACATACATACATACATACATACATACATACATACATACATACATACATACATACATACATACATACATACATACATACATACATACATACATACATACATACATACATACATACATACATACATACATACATACATACATACATACATACATACATACATACATACATACATACATACATACATACATACATACATACATACATACATACATACATACATACATACATACATACATACATACATACATACATACATACATACATACATACATACATACATACATACATACATACATACATACATACATACATACATACATACATACATACATACATACATACATACATACATACATACATACATACATACATACATACATACATACATACATACATACATACATACATACATACATACATACATACATACATACATACATACATACATACATACATACATACATACATACATACATACATACATACATACATACATACATACATACATACATACATACATACATACATACATACATACATACATACATACATACATACATACATACATACATACATACATACATACATACATACATACATACATACATACATACATACATACATACATACATACATACATACATACATACATACATACATACATACATACATACATACATACATACATACATACATACATACATACATACATACATACATACATACATACATACATACATACATACATACATACATACATAC
>OY720464.1:8748697-9018697 GCA_963082715.1 Harpalus rubripes
ACATACATACATACATACATACATACATACATACATACATACATACATACATACATACATACATACAACATACATACATACATACATACATACATACATACATACATACATACATACATACATACATACATACATACATACATACATACATACATACATACTACATACATACATACATACATACATACATACATACATACATACATACATACATACATACATACATACATACATACATACATACATACATACATACATACATACATACATACATACATACATACATACATACATACATACATACATACATACATACATACATACATACATACATACATACATACATACATACATACATACATACATACATACATACATACATACATACATACATACATACATACATACATACATACATACATACATACATACATACATACATACATACATACATACATACATACATACATACATACATACATACATACATACATACATACATACATACATACATACATACATACATACATACATACATACATACATACATACATACATACATACATACATACATACATACATACATACATACATACATACATACATACATACATACATACATACATACATACATACATACATACATACATACATACATACATACATACATACATACATACATACATACAATACATACATACATACATACATACATACATACATACATACATACATACATACATACATACATACATACATACATACATACATACATACATACATACATACATACATACATACATACATACATACATACATACATACATACATACATACATACATACATACATACATACATACATACATACATACATACATACATACATACATACATACATACATACATACATACATACATACATACATACATACATACATACATACATACATACATACATACATACATACATACATACATACATACATACATACATACATACATACATACATACATACATACATACATACATACATACATACATACATACATACATACATACATACATACATACATACATACATACATACATACATACATACATACATACATACATACATACATACATACATACATACATACATACATACATACATACATACATACATACATACATACATACATACATACATACATACATACATACATACATACATACATACATACATACATACATACATACATACATACATACATACATACATACATACATACATACATACATACATACATACATACATACATACATACATACATACATACATACATACATACATACATACATACATACATACATACATACATACATACATACATACATACATACATACATACATACATACATACATACATACATACATACATACATACATACATACATACATACATACATACATACATACATACATACATACATACATACATACATACATACATACATACATACATACATACATACATACATACATACATACATACATACATACATACATACATACATACATACATACATACATACATACATACATACATACATACATACATACATACATACATACATACATACATACATACATACATACATACATACATACATACATACATACATACATACATACATACATACATACATACATACATACATACATACATACATACATACATACATACATACATACATACATACATACATACATACATACATACATACATACATACATACATACATACATACATACATACATACATACATACATACATACATACATACATACATACATACATACATACATACATACATACATACATACATACATACATACATACATACATACATACATACATACATACATACATACATACATACATACATACATACATACATACATACATACATACATACATACATACATACATACATACATACATACATACATACATACATACATACATACATACATACATACATACATACATACATACATACATACATACATACATACATACATACATACATACATACATACATACATACATACATACATACATACATACATACATACATACATACATACATACATACATACATACATACATACATACATACATACATACATACATACATACATACATACATACATACATACATACATACATACATACATACATACATACATACATACATACATACATACATACATACATACATACATACATACATACATACATACATACATACATACATACATACATACATACATACATACATACATACATACATACATACATACATACATACATACATACATACATACATACATACATACATACATACATACATACATACATACATACATACATACATACATACATACATACATACATACATACATACATACATACATACATACATACATACATACATACATACATACATACATACATACATACATACATACATACATACATACATACATACATACATACATACATACATACATACATACATACATACATACATACATACATACATACATACATACATACATACATACATACATACATACATACATACATACATACATACATACATACATACATACATACATACATACATACATACATACATACATACATACATACATACATACATACATACATACATACATACATACATACATACATACATACATACATACATACATACATACATACATACATACATACATACATACATACATACATACATACATACATACATACATACATACATACATACATACATACATACATACATACATACATACATACATACATACATACATACATACATACATACATACATACATACATACATACATACATACATACATACATACATACATACATACATACATACATACATACATACATACATACATACATACATACATACATACATACATACATACATACATACATACATACATACATACATACATACATACATACATACATACATACATACATACATACATACATACATACATACATACTTACATACATACATCATCGTAAAAATAGTGAAATTGTATTCCAGGGACCCTAAATCGCGCTCATTCACTAAAATCTCACCACCTAATTTTTTGACCAAAGACAATACCTTACCTAAACGTGACGCAAGGTAAAAATTAAAATAAAATCTATAAGCCAAATGTTTTGTTATAAACAATATTTTTTGTATGTGTAAATATCCTTTTTTGGTGATCAATAATTTTCCTAGCGATCAATTTTCTTAGCGATCAATTTTCTCACATGCAATCCGCCGGTAGCCAATCACACCGCTTCGCTCCGTGTTGGTCCCCATCGATATATCTTAATGTTTCAGAAACAGCAACAACTTCATAAACCATGGTTTTAACTGGGATGAAGGAAGGGCTGCAATTTAATGTTGGACAAAAATTAGATCTGTTGGACACAGTACAACCCTAGTAAATATTTTATTTCTATTTACACATCCCTATCTATTTTTTAAAAAAACAACCGTAATATCTTCGGTTTTTGGGTAATCAATTAGTATTTAATAAGAACTAAATTATCTGATTGACTTCATGTGATTGTAACGGGATGGTTGTGCCAGCTTCAGGGACCTAAAAATTAAATTATTAAAACAAAATTGTTTTTCAAAAAAAAATTTTTTTTGTATGCATGAATATCCTGGCAATTAATTTGCCCCGCGATCAATTTTCCCCGCAATAAATTTACTGGCGATCAATTTTCCTCGCAATCAAGTTCCGGCTATCAATTTTCCCAATAAATAAATAAATAAATATATCATCACGGCATATTACTCATTGCTGGGTGTGACAATCTGCTTTGTACGCAGATATCGGTAATGATGATGACATATTAGTACCGTGCGGGCGTTTACCAGGCGACACCTCACGGGCACTCATTGCTGGCGTGGAAAGTGCACCACAGGGGTCAATTCGTCTTTTATTAATGTTTAAAACAAAAGAATGTAGACTTGTTATATATTATTGAAAAGCTTATAAAATAAGCAAAAAGACGAGACTATTTTCAACATAGGTTCCCATTTAAAAATCATAAGTTTGTGTTATATCTCGAGAATTATTAAGTTTTCAAAAAATCTAATTACGCCATTTTATTTTATTTAAAAAACGGTAAAAATTTTGTAAAAACATTTTTTCTCTAACTATCATAATAAATAAGATATGATATATTTTGGAAATGAGCGGAAAACGAGTTTTTGCCTGTAGCTCAGAAACAAAAGAAGATCGAAAATTCCTGTGGTGACTATCAATCATTTCTGGAAAAGTTGACCATGGAATGTGCAAATAGTTTTGCTCTATCATTAATATTACCCGAGATACCTTAAAAAAACATCGAAAATGAGACACCCTGTACTTGTGCATTTCATGAAATTAATTCATTTGTTAACTTGGATTGATTTAATAATCGACCCGTTAAATTAAGATATGGGGATTTTTTGTTATTTTATTATGTGTCAAAATGACAACTTCAAATTTGAAAATTTATATTCGTTTTGATCAGGATTTAAAATACAAGTGTATTATAACATAAAAATTAATATTCCGCAATACAAATTATAAACATTTTAGATGAGATTTTATAAATATTCTTTTCAAAAAGGCAAGTGACAGTTGGGTCGTTGTCATCTATCACGTTGCGGCGCTATCGAAAAAAGTAAGGAAATACATATCACTTTGTACATTCATTTCAAGGAGAGAAACACAACCAGTATATCTTAAATCGTGATAGTATCTAACAGTAATCAACAATTGATCCATTACAGTAATTTGTGAAGTCTGTTCGGCAAAGGACTCCAAATGTACTCCAATTTTTCTTAGAAAAAACATAACCGTATCTTTATCGAACCGAAATCTAATTTTGAATTCATCGTTATCGTATCGAAAGAATACTTCTGTTAGTGTTCTGTGCTTGCGATCTCTAAAAACTCTTCTTTTTGGTAAATAGACGATTTCAGAAATTCAACTTCTGGTCCCCAAAATATTGCAATTTGATATGTTCATTTAGCGGCACTAACTTCTTAGTTCAAAAAGTAAATGTAGTGATCGCTTAAATTTCTGACATGGTCTATTATTTACCGTAACCATTATATTAAAAAATCGTCAATAAATATTTAATGATGCTTTAAAACTTGTGTTATAATAATATAACTTACCTCTAAATAAGCTAAATTCACTTTGTATATTTTATATAATAGGTAATTCAATGTGCAATTAATTGACTTGGTCAAAATTTAACTAGCCAAATTTTACTTATTAAATTAACCGACGTTTTAACATTTTGATTAAGCTAATCAACTGTTATGAAACAAAATATCGTATTTAACAAGGCGATTAAAATTTAATCATTGTTTAATCAGTAAAATTTGGCTGGTTAAATTTTAACCAAGTAAATTAATTGCACATTGAATTACCTATTATATAAAGTATAAATGTGAATTCAGCTTATTAACGTAGAAGAAAGTTACATTATTATAATACAAGTTTTAAAGCATTATAAAATATTTATTATCGATTTTTTTAATATAATGGTAACGGTAAATAATAGACCATTTCAGAAATTTGAGCGACCACTACATTTACTTTTTTTGAAAGTTAGTGCCGTTAAATAAACATTTCAAATCGCAGTATTTTGGGGACCAAAAGTTGATTTTCTGAAATCGTCTATTTACCAAAAAGAAGAGTTTTTAGAGATCGCAAGCACAGAACACTAACACAAGTATCCTTTCGATATCTACGGTAACGATTAATTCAAAATTAGATTTAGGTTCGATAAAGATACGGTTCTGTTTCTTCTGCACAAAAATTGGTGTACATTTGGAGTCCTCTGCCTCACAAATTACTGTAATGAATCAATTGTTGAATTCTATCACGATACTGGTTATACCACTCTCCTTGAAACGAATGTCCAAAGTGATACGTGTTTCCTTGCTTTTTTCGATAGCGCCGCAACGTGACAGGTGACAACGACCCAACTGTCACTCGCCTTTTTGAAAAGAATATTAATAAAATCTCATGTAAAATGTCTATAATTTGTAATGGAAAATATTAGTTTTTTTTTTTATAATACTCTGGTATTTTAAATCCTGATCAAAATGAATATAAATTTTCTAATGAAGTTGTCATTTTGGCACATGATAAAATGTCAAAAAAATCCCCAGATCTTAATTTCACGGGTCGAATATTAAATCAATCCAAGTTGACAAATGAATTAATCAGTGATTAGAGTTAACAAGGCAATTATTAAATCATTGATTTAACATGCTTTCATGAAACCGGGCATAAGAAAAATTGTTAAAATTAACAGCCATTTTCAGTTGTTAAGTTCATAATCATCTCTCTCTCTCTCTCTCTCTCTCTCTCTCTATATATATATATATATATATATATATATATATATATATATATATATATATATATATATATATACCGGGTGTTCACTTTTTTTATAGGACATAGGAAATACAATGTTAAAATTTTCAGTATGCGATAGTTCGTTCCCTATGAATTTTAAAACAAAAGTGTAAATACAAAAAATGTACAGGATTAAAAACTGCATCGAATAAGCTTCAATTTATGGATATAATTCGTTCCTGTCATGAGATAAACGTAACATAAAATTTATAATTTTAGCTATTTACAGTGTGCCATGGAAAACAAAATATGCAATTCAAACAGTCGTATTGTTTGTGTTTGACAGATGACATTTGTTATTGTCGTAAATATTTAATAATTATTGCTTTCATTTAAATTATTTATCAGTAATTATGGATAAATTTAATATCTCTGAAAAAGTTTATGACAATATTAATGAGCTGAAAAATGCAATTGTTGAAGAATGTAATAATGTCACATTTAGACAACTAAGTCATGTTCGACGGGAATTTTATGATAGATTAAAGTATTGTTTAGCAGTTGATGGAGATTTGTTTGAACATTTAATCTAAATATCATTTAATTTTATTACAATATCTATAAGGAATTATTGAAACTTAAAATTATTATTTTCTTTAATCGTATTAGGTACTACTGTTAATAAGGAGTTATTATTATAAATGAAATAAACTTAATAATTCAGTTATATTACTTAATTAAATCATGGTAATAACTTAATGACAATGACAAATGTTTTGTTTTCCATGACACAATATAAATAGCTAAAAATTATAAATTTTATTTTACGTTTATCTCATGACAAGAACGAATTATATCAATAAATTGAAGCTTGTTCGATGCAGTTTTTAATTATGAACATTTTTTGTATGTATACGTTTGTTCTAAAATTCATAGGGAACGAACTATTTTATTTCAAATATACAAACTGTTAACTCATTGTTAATATTAGAACTATTGCATAATGAAAATTTTAACATTGTATTTGCTATGTCCTATAAAAAAGTGAACACTACCGATATATATATATATATATATATATATATATATATATATATATATATATATATATATATATATATCGTATAACAAAACAAAAATAAAACATATTAAAAATAACAAGAATTAACTAACATAAATGTCTTTTTGTTTTGACTCATGGATTAATATCTAGGTTATCCAACCATTGGATATTAGTACCATGCTAGCGACTACCAGGCGTCAAATGACAGGCAAATTTGTGACATTTAGAATTTGAAATAATTTAGTCATCGGACCCCTACACTTTATTTACCCATCATCAGAAAATGGATACAAGAATTATAAATTGATTAGTTATATGTATTGATTTATATATTTATATGTATTTGTGAAACTAAATATTTATTATTTTTAATTTCATATACCTACATAATTACTTTAAAAATGTTTGAGCAAGAAAAAATATCATACCTACAGTCTAATACAGGGTGTTGACGCTAAGGTGCGAACATGAGGATTTAACATTGGATTTTAGTTTTCTGTAATTTTCTGCTCTCCAGTCCATTTTATGGCAAAAACTGTAAAGTGTGAAGTTGTTCAGAATTTGTATACAATAGTGTTTAATTTTTTTTATTATATCTCTAGTTTTTTTTACAATTTTAAAAAGAAATTTCAAAATTTCTGTTTATTAGTAGCCATGACACTTGTTACCCTTTTCTAATTTGCATAATAGTATATTAAGATACAAGTTTCATAAGACATGATTTTAGCGCACGCGTCATTCTTAGAAACGAGCGGCTTGCCGCGAGTTTGCTAAGTGTATTTTATACAACTTTTTCTATTTTGGTCATTTTTTCAAAAAAATACGTTATTTTATGTCCAGGATTTTCATTATCGGTAGTTTAATATGTACTTTATGAAACTCATTTGGATGTCATAAAGAAGTACTTTATGACATCCAAATGGGTTTCATAAAGTACATATTAAAGAACCAAAATAGAAAAATTATTTAAAAACGTCTAACGTTAATTTGACACAAGGTAAATAAGTTCCGTATTCTAAAATGACGTTTGACGTTTATAATTTATTTATGAAATCCAGAAAAAAGAATACAAGTGTCATGGCTATAGCTACTAATAAACCTAAATATTAAAATTTCTTTTTAAAATTGTAAAGAAACTAGAAATATAATGACAAATGTTAAAAGAGTTTTGTGTACAGCTTTTAATTCTGAACAACTGCGCACTCTACAGTTCTTGTCGTAAAATGAACAGGAGAGCAGGAGATTGCAAAAAAAAACTAAGACCCCACCTATGTTAAATCCCTGTGTTCGCACCTTAGCGTCAACACCATGTATATCATATTTAGTTAAACCTAATTTGTAATCTAATTTCAGATGTGTGGTTGTGGGAGTTAGGCAGTAAAAGCCCGGTAATATACCCAAAAAGGTTTGAACTAGTAGTGGATGCACACTCTGATCTCACGTTGGGGTGTCGGGGTTCGGAGTTGCTCAACTGGACGTTCCACGATCAAGACAACACGCCGGTAAATATCAATTTTATTTAACTAGTATCATGAATTTAAAAAACATACACTATAAGAACCCCACTTCTCCTGACATCTCTTTATTCCGCGAACTTTTTTAATAACTAATATCTACTATTGAATTGGCTTATCTTTATTTACCCTGACTCCCAACATGATTTAATAATTAATATCTATTTTGGAATTGACTAATCTTTATTTATCGCAGATTTCGGTAATAACAATTTGAAAATTGTATCAGTTACCTTTTATTTATCAATTATTTACAAATATATTTAACATTTAACCATAGTGTTCTCTTATTAGTACATATCCAATTTTCTGTACAATGGTATATTGTCGCGTTTTAAGATTTGGCGTGCTCGCGCGACGTGTGCGTGTGCGTGCGTGGGTGCGCGTGCACGTGTGTGTGTGGGTGTGTGTGTGTGTGTAGGTGCGTGTGTGTGTGGGTGCGCGTACGCGTGTGCGTTTGTGCGTATGTTTGTGTAATTGAAAAAAGTAAAATAATTGTAATAAAAATTTTGAACTTATCCAAAATGTGTACGACAATTGGGAGTAAATGTCAATTTATTGCCTCGTGTTAGGGTCATAAATTGCACTTTACAGCTCTATGGCTGTATGCGCCCACTTAACATTAAGCAACATATGTTACGTATAATTATATTACATTTTATTTATATGAGAATATAATCCATGAATCACGTGACATGTTTTCTGCCAATCAACATTCATAATCTCCCTAGTTACGTCTATCACAGCGATGATAAAAAACAAAAAAGTATCACCTTATTTATATTCGTTACTAAGGGATATGTTTTCCTTATTTGATATTGACAGTTAATTTTGAGTATAAAAATGTGCGATAATCGTTGGGTTGATATCAACAATGATGCAAATAATAAGATAATTGTCAAAAATTCATTATATTCTGTCATTAAATATAAGCTCGTGATATGATTAATAATCGAAGATATTGCTCGTGAAACCGAAGCAGCACATTTCACTCGTCCTTCAGACTTGTGAAATCTGCAACTTGGTTTCACCCGAGAATATCATCAATAATAATCATATCATTTGTTATATTACGTATGATTATATGAATTGTTAGGTTACAATTTATACAATTCTCTATTTTAATCCGTGGAAATCATATTTTTTAAACTATCACTCAGACCTTTATTCTTTTAAAATCGTTGATGATAACAGGCTTAAGCTTTGGTTACCTCGTTATTGCAGCTTCAACGCAAAAATAACGTGCACGTTAGAGTCACGTAACAGCCCGAATACGCATGCATAGTAATAAGGTGCGATAGGATAGCGAACGTTTACCGTCACACGTTCTGTATGTGTTGACGTAATATTTCGGTGAAAAGTGCGGCTGTAACTTCGTTTGTGTTGCTTTTAGCGTTTACGTTAAAGGTAAAACACTAATTGAATTCGGTAAACATTGAAATTGAAAATCCTTTATTTTTAAAATAAGGTGTTTTCTACATAACGTTAACGATTACGTTCTTTTATCTTAGAAGTTGCAATAACTCTCTAATGATGTCGCGTAAAACGTTGCCATAGATGCTAAATGGGTGTGGTTTTCTCGAAAACGGTAGGCATCACCGTCACATATTAAGGGTCCTTTCGAATGACGAGATTGGTGCGCTACGCACACCTTTGCTAGTTTGCGTTTTCAAACTTTATTTATAGTATTAATAATTTGAAAACTTGATTTCCTTGTTATAAAAGCCTTGAGGAATGGCGCTTAACCAAAATTAAATCCATTTACTTATTTATAACAAACATTTTCACTGTTAAAAAGTTAGAAAAACGCACTTTTTCATCGTGATAAAAAATGATTTAATATATATTTTTTTAATAAATTTTCAGCGTAACGACAAAGTATAAACCTTTATCTTTCAAATGTATTTAGAAGAAATACTTAATGTTTAGAATTAAACTAGAAAAAAGCTAACCAATAAGCATCTATAATCACAGATTTGTCGCATCGAAATGTGGTGCCACCACTCGGCAATCCCTTGCAATCAACAAGCTCCGCCCATAAGCCTCTGGCAGCATGATATTCAGATAGATTTCTTAGATTTTCGATTCCTAGACCACGTTTAAAAAATTATAAAATATTTTTCCTATTTCGATTTTTTATATTTATAATTAAATATTAGATTTCAGTAAATAAAAAAACACAATTCATTTTCTTCACTTTATTTTTTCTTTCGAAATACTCATGTACATTTCAAGTATTAAACACCCATCATCGGAGTACAATTTTAATAATTACAAATAAGAAACTTTATATACTTAACAAATTATTAATTATTACATCTAACATATTGGCCAATCCTAAAATAGTGGTTGTGGTTTACAAAAGTTGAACTTTGATGACCTCAAGTTACGGTATTTACTTGCAATTCTATAATCTGAGCTAATGACCGGAAAGATAACAAATTCGGGTATCTTTGGCTATTTAACTAATTTTAAGAACCGTTTATCCAGTGGTGCCCGGTCAAAATTTAACAAATTATCTTTTTGTTTTTCTTGCATATACCATCCAACATATTTTAATTTTTCTTATTGTAGCAACTTTTAATCAATCAAGTTAGATTTTTCAAATTTATGTCCTGTTTCAAGTTTATGAACTTGAAAATATTTTTACATTTTCCATAGTACATAATGTTCTTTAAACATAGTTAGATTGTTTCTTTTTGTTTGTTATGATTTAGTACAGTATGAACAAGTAATGGAATAAATTTCGAATTTTATATTCACTTCGATTTTTATCTAAATTGTTTGCTATTAAGTTTTTACCTCTCGCTAAGAGAGGTATTGAATTCATGCTAAAAATCGCATATCCAGATTTTAGTGCATAAGCACGTTTTAAGGTCCTTAGAATCCGATTATAACATTTTTACGATGACGTCCGTCCGTGCGTGCGTGTGTGTGTGTGTGTGTGTGTGTGTGTGTGTGTGTGTGTGTGTGTGTGTGTGTGTGTGTGTTTTTGTTTGTGTTTGTGTGTGTGTGTGTGTGTGTGTGTGTGTGTGGGTGTGGGTGTGGGTGTGGGTGTGTGGGTGTGGGTGTGGGTGTGGGTGTGGGTGTGGGTGTGGATTCGATAAATATAAATTCATTATTATATCTTCTATAGATTTAGAGATAAAGAAATGTATATAAAATAATTTAATGTAAAAAATCTAAGATCAAACTACTTCAAGGCAAAAAATTCAATGTTTGTAATTGACACATAAATGTCACTGTCGAAAATATTTGTATGCCACTGTGAAAAATATTTGTACATCATTATGAAGATTATGAAAATAAAAAAAAGTCGACAACGCAATAGAATATACGTAAAAAAGAATATAAAAGAAATTTGCAAAAAAATGACGAATATAAAGAAAAAGAAAAGGAAAGTAGAAAAATAATATTTCAGGATATTGAATATAAAGAAAATGTATGAATTTTACAAAATTTATATTAAAATATCCCATAGATTTTGCAAATATATGTGATAATTATTTTGAGACATGAATATATGTATTTGTATTTAACAATATTTTTTGATTCATGAGTACAACCAGGCAAAATCCCACATCAGATTTTTTAATTTGTAATTATTCGAAAAAAACTTATTGACCAGTTCTTAAACTCAATTAATCCAGAATACTCTTCCACTAAATTAGAGCAAAATAATAAACTACTTGATAAAAAATTCGTATGTGGGCAGCACATTACCTTCCGTCAGTTCTATGTATTTTGTACAAATTCCACACCGAAAGTTTTTTTGCAAATGATTTCATATTTCCAGTACATTACCTTCAGTCAGTTCTATGTATTTTGTACAAATTCCATACAGAAAATTTCTTGTAAGATTCTATATACTTCCAGTAAAATTATAACTCAAACATATTATGTAAATTGCATTTTGACACTGACATTTGTCAATCAGAATTTTCTTAATGTAGTAGATGTTTCCATGTTTATAGCACAGCTGGCTGCTTTGTGAAATTTAATTTCTTTATAATTTTTTAACTCTATATCCATTGAATATGAAGTATAAAATGTAATCAAATCGTATAGAGAATAAAATATTCTTAAATATTTATAACACTAAATGTGAAAAAGTGATATTTAACAGCATTTTTTCAAGAAAAACTGTTAATATCTTCAAATTAGGGTACTTCCGGTCGACCAATTATAACCAAAATCAAATCAGTTCTTCATATGTATCTAAAGAAAAGGAATTAATTAAACAAAGCGTTGATAAATGTTTCTGCAACCAGTCATAATTGTTTGATTTTATATTTGTGTTCTCATGTTTTCAATAATAAAATAATTTTGTAAACTTACTTTTTTATATTTATTTTAAAAAAGCAAAAAATAAATAAAAATTTCTCCGAGACTTCTCAATTATTCTTTAAATAACCATAATAACATGTATGAGTCGGTGTTGCATAAATTTTATTGTTCAATATTTACGTACATAATTATATGTCGCTAAGCGACATCACCCTCCCTCTTACCGATGTCTACTAAGGCCAACACATTCAAAGTTCAAAGACATCGGCAAATGTAAAATTTTAAGAGTGGGGAACATTTAGCCCACCCTCTAGCCTCTTCAGAACTTCCTCCCCCTGCTCGCCTCCAAAACCTTAGATGGTATCTGACTGTTTGAAAGGAGCCTTAAAGCGTCAACGTCATTTTTGTAGTAGTGACCAGGTCGGTAAGAAACATTTCTTGCAACGTTTTAACACAATTCGGGCATTCGGGGGCAAGTGCGGTGAACTTTTTGTTTTATAATGTCCCCAAATACTTGTTGGAATATCGAACAGCATTAAATATTCAATGATTTTATGAGAAATTATGAGATTATTCATAACATTAACTGTAAGAACTACAGAAAGCCGCAATATTAATAATGCAACATCAAGATTATTCATTCTAATTAAAAATTCCACACATTTTAAACAAGATGAGTATACACACCGTCAGCCTTTTCCAAGTTTTATATCAAGTCTTTACCGTTACAGTGGCCGTCGTTTAGCTCAATTTTATCGTCAAACAGAAAGGGTCCGTGAAGTTGTAGTGCTGAGTAATGCGATTGTCAAAAACTATACACAGGAGTTTTGTACTAGTTTTGTACAGTTTTGTACAAGCAACAAAAGGTTTTGTAACCCTACTTTTAGTGCGAATTCAAAGATTTCAAAATGTGCTCTCCAAATTAACGCCAGAGAGCAATTCTTCCCAAATGACTTAAAAATGCAACAATGCAAAGTTCCAATTTAATACAGTTTTGTACAACCAAAAAAAGTTTTGTAACGCCTTGGGTAATATAACATTCCCGACGCAAATGATGCACTCACAGATCACGTGGTAATAGTGTTAGTTTAAAATTGATCTGAAACGCTATTGCATGTTACATGTGTAATAGCTAATGCAATTAAAAAAACTCATAACCTGGTTCTCCTGTTTTTGTCGTGGGTTATCATTAATGTCACACCGTGTGCGTGTTTGCCTCAAATTTCATATAAAATTTTAAAACTGAAAAATTGTTACATCACAGCTTTGCAGGGCGTAGGGGATTTCACTCTCATACTGAATATATATATATATATATATATATATATATATATATATATATATATATATTGTAATTCTGACCTATGTACACAAAATTTTGTGTACATAGGTCAGACAGCACGTAATTTCCAGATTAGATTTAAGGAACATTGTAAAAATTATGCAACAAAAATTACGAATTCGAATGTAGCCAAACATCTGTTAGACCACAACCATAGCTGTTCCATAGAAAACCTTTCGATCCTACATAAAGAAAAGAAAAGTTTACGGCTTACTTTCTTAGAATCTCGCGAAATCAAGAAAGCCCTAAACTCAGGCACCAATTTAATGAATGAGCACTTGGAAATAATAAATTCTCCATTTACAGACTTAGTTATTAAGGAAATTCCCTAATCCCATCCCACACTAATAGTTTATTGAACCTTCTATATATACTTTGAAAATCTTGTTTTGTAAATCAGTTCATACCTTCTGATGATGGCGTAACTGCCGAAATTACGTAATAAAGGAATTTCATTGAAATTTGTGAAACAATACCTAGTGTCTTTATATTCTTTTATAATCATGTTTCACCGAGTGCCAACAGCTTCATCAATTGAATTTATTTGATCAAGATATTAATTAATCTCTCTCAAACCTTCTTTTAACTTGGCTTGTTCAATCTATGTTCTCTATTCTAACAGGTGATAAGGCATTCACATGAATAAATGATCTTATTCTATTTAAACCCCATTGAGAATATCAAACTCAAAGTACTAACTTAAAATGGCCTCAAGTGAGAAACTTAAATTGCTGTTTGAATGATATTATGGTGTAAAATATTAGTAGTGTGAGTTTTTGTGCTCTCATCGGAACAATACGGTGGTCCATACCAAACCCAAAAACAAATAAGTCAGGGGCATACACAGGATTACATTAAGATTGACGATAGCGGGTCAATTCTGGGGGGGGGGGGCTTAATGCTCTTTTTAATCCCTTCCCCACATCTACCAAATCCGATCTGCAGTATAAGCAATTACAATGTATTAAATGGTTTTCCCTAATTCTTTGGTCACCTTGCAGGCTTGCGGAATGGTGAAATAGTACCACTCAAAAAATTCTGCTTCTAATAAAAATAGCGGTTATGAAGAAAAAGATTTCGGCACAATTTTGTAAACTTTGGCTAACGAAATTCAAATAAGTCTACACTTGACGCTACTTAAGGCACCACAGCAACTCAAATAATAATCACTTGTACAGGTACATTATGTTAAAAAAAATCACATATTTTGTAGGAACGTTTACAATTTGTGCAGGTAATTTCAGTCTTTAAAAAGAATCAGTTATCTTCTCTACACTATGCACGAAACGGTTTATACGTACAAAAAAAAAAACAGCAACGCGGCCAATACCAGTACTTCAGTAAGAATTAAACCCTACACAATTCAAACAGTAAATACGAGGAGGTGACACTTTACAATTTGACTGCTCGAGCAATCAACTTTCTTATCAGTCAAGCCGTCGTACATTTCCCATTTGTAGTTGGGCCTGAAGTACTACGCTTTGTAGTGCCCCATGTCTTCCATTTCGCCACTTGGTGGGTCGATGAACCCCACAATCCCTCGTAGATGGAATGAAGTACCTTGAACGACTAGTATTTTGGGTACAGAACGCAATTGGAGGACACATTGAGCTAGTTTTTTGGAGTTGGGCTCAATCATCTCAAGGAATAGATGAGAGTTCAAGATCTTTTTTGTCATTTTTCTGATATTGGCGCACATTTGGAACTTGGACAGTGTTTCATCGTATATCACGTTTGGCGAATCAGTGTCTGCTCTGACGATATTTGCATTACAAGGATTGCGTACAGACTTAGCGGTCCCAGTATTTATACTCTCCTGGATACCTGTTGACCCACATTATGGCGTTCCGGTACCAACCACAAACATTTCAGTGGATCTTCTAGGCTCTGGACCGTCAGGAGACCCGCATATGCGTTCTTCTCTGGCGGAAGAGAAGCCCTTGGTAATGACATAACCATCGCTGACGCATTACATTTAGCTTGTATTCTTGTCACTGAAAGGATCTTAAGTATCTGAGCATTTGGATCCTTCACTCTCAATAAATATTTTGTAAATGTCACTGTCACAGTAAGCAGCGCACAGTATCTGAAAAATGAAATCAAACGCACATATGTTGGTTAGAACGAAGGAGTCTTTTCCGATCCTTACAGGTTTTAGTGCAGATCGATTGCTATTTTTTAGGACTCCAATGGGAATTGTTTTCACATATTTCGTCAAATATATTCGAAGCCACTCTGAATTAAGCTCCAGGTACGATCGACGTGGACGTACTTGTACCCCGTCCTGGCCAGTTTTCTACTGCTTTCCCTGCCACTCTTTCCTGTCTCTGAGTCTCGCTCATTCGTGAACAAATGTTAAACATATTGCGTAATCCATTCGTTGTCTGTTGATGTGGCGCAGCAGTTAACTCTGTAATGCACAGCGATATTACATATATCGCACCACTGCTTGATGTCAGCAAAGGATAGAGCTACGCACTCAGGGTATTAAGCTGATGCTTCGGGGAGCGTTGTTGTCACCATGAGGGGTAGATATTCCGGCATCTCTCTCGTTGTCAAAGTCAGAAACATGGGGGAAAGCAAGTTATATAAACTTAGGTAATGCGTCACATTGTACATCCATCGCTGGCTCGTCTGACTGGGGCGTTAGTGTACGAAGTGTGCTTGATGTCTCCACCTTTCTGGGACTAGTGATAGACGAATCATCTTGGTTCGGCGCTCCAGCAGAATCTTGTGGTGATGTTATACGTATACATAACTGGGATCGTCCTCACACTGCTCCTCCACCGATTTTTTGTCAACTACGGAATGCGTTTCAGACCCTTTCTTCTCATCACACTGTACCTGGCGGACACCTTCCAATCTTAAGGTCCCCGATAGCGCTTGAATATATACTAGCAGGAAATCATCTACTTGCGCTGGAGTTGTGATGTGCTGGCACACTCGGTGTTTTATGTCGTTTAAGTTCCCTTCACTGCCAGTAATGCTCGAAGTTGGACCCCCAAAACCGTACAGTGGTACCATTATCGTTGTCCATAAGGGCAGAATGTCACAAATCTGTACTATATCATTCATGATTTTTGGGAGGTGCTGCTTGTTGCCTCTGATTTCTTTGGAGTTGCATGTGCTATCCTCAACCCTCTCTTTGATTTTCGCTGCCCAGGACAAGAAGTCTCTGCCAAACTTCACGGGCAATTTGGGCAGTTCTTGCATCAGGCGCTCATAAAATGTTTTCTCTTTACAGGTTAGCTTACATGGTCTACTACTTCCCCTCCCAGTCTCTTGATAAGATATACTTTGCTGATTTCACATGGAGTTTTTTCACTACTAGCCACGGTGAAAATGTGTGTTAGCAGTACCTCAATCTCTCCAATATCTGTACACTGCAGCACAAGCGCTAAAGCTCGCAGGTAGAACTGCCGGGTTCATGGCCTTTCGTCTTTCAAGGACGGGAAGCTAGCAAACAGCTTCAGAGCATGAGCAACGTCGTTCCTGCTGTAGCATTCTGGGAGGTTCATATCAGAAATATCTCCTGGCTGCAAGACCATTCATAAGTGCCAAACTCATGCCCATGGCGACTTCTTTGGGTAAGGCAGCACCATCTCGTAGCCACATAGTCAACCAGTGCCTGATATCTTCGGTGTCGTGCCTTTCCGAGAGCATTCCGCACACCGGATACTGCATACTTGATTTAGGGCCATTGATAATGCCTTCATACATAAGTATGCTCACTGACTTGTCACCATTCATTCTGACGCAGCGTTTCATCCACTCACCAGACGAATCAATTGACAGCCTCTCTGTGCTGAGACAATAAAGTCTTTCCGCGTGCACCTGTGCTGCACTCCAGAAATGCACACAGAATTTGTCATAAGAAATGTCCTTAATAAAATCAAAGTACACCGCTGTGTACGTTGCTACAACCAGGGATAGAATCGGATCGTGATCAAATCGGGTTTTTTTTGACAGCTTAGCACTTAGCTTGATGCAGCATATTCGAAGAAGGCAGAGTGCTGGGCTTCTTGTCGCCTACTTGCATGGTATTGACCGTCATGTCTTTTCGAATGAAGCTTGCCGCCTTGTGTCCTTCTGTCATCTGCCGAACGACGTCGTTCGTCAATGAGCCACCTAAGGGTCTCTTTTTTGGTGGATGGGGCTTCCTAAATGGCCCTTGCAACGTGCATGTCATGATTACATGGCTACCTGGAATCGGTTGGCAATCTATTGCTCCTTTGAGAGCTGAGTGACAAGTGGAACAGATGCCGGACGCGCAATCCAGAGTACTGCACTCCACAATTAACATGGAGTGCCTATCAACCCTCTTTACATGCGCGATATTTCGCGCTATCCTAAACGGATATTTTAACGAGCTACAAAACTATTCTTTGGTTATACACAACTGTACAAAATTAGTTCTATGTGATGCACGTAAAATCACACTATTACATAACAAGATATACTTCGTGGAAAGATAATAAAATCTTTCCAATAGTGTAACTCTTCAGTATGGTATTCATACAAAAATTATAATTTTGACCTAATAACTTTTAATCTAACAGTGATAAAATAATTGAGCATAATTGTTCAAAAGAAAATAAAAAAGTGTCCTAAAGAATTGCAAACCAAAATTCCATATTATTTCATATTTACAAGGTATTAAGTAAAAATAAAAATAGTAAATAAAAAATCTGATGTGGCCAGCACATTACCTTCCGTCGTCAGTTGTATGTATTTCGTAGAAAATTCCACATAGAAAGTTACTTGCAATAGATTCCATATTTCCAGTAAGTACATAACCTTCAGTCAGTTCTATGTACTTTGTACAAATGCCATACTGAGAGTTTCTTGTAAGAGATTCTATATATTTCCAGTAAAATACTATGCAATTGCCCTTGACACTGAATTTTATTAATATAGTAGATTTTTACATGGTTATAGCACAGCTGGATTCTTTATAAATTTTAATTTCTTTTTAATTTTTTAACTCTATAACCATTGAATATGAAGTATAAAATGTAATCAAATAGTATAGAGAATAAAGTATTCTTTAATATGTATTTTTAATAACATTAAATGTGAAAAAATCTGATCTGTCCAACACAACAGATGCCTTACATTATTTTTATAATAACGTCATTGAATATATAAATAAAGGCGAACATCCCATTGGTATATTTTGCGATCTTAGTAAAGCCTTTGATTGTGTTGATCATTCCCGTTTGTTAGAAAAGCTGGAATACATAGGTGTTCGAGGGGCTGCTTTAAATTGGATTGCTAATTTTCTAGCAAATAGACAGCAGTTTGTATCTTTTAGCTACAATGGCAATTCAGCTAATCATACGATAAATTCTAGCTTAGTAAAAATAAATTTTGGTTTGCCTCAAGGGACAGTACTTGCACCTGTCTTATTTACTATTTACATAAATGACCTTTGCCCAGTTTTTTCAGATAATTGCATTCCTACCTTCTACGCCGATGACACAACTCTTTTAATCTCAGATCCTGAGAAACATGCATTATTAAACAAATGTAATAATAATGTGGAGTCTTTAATATCATGGTGTAATGAAAATAAATTATTTTTAAATGAAAATAAAACTAAAATTCTTAATTGCAACATGCATCCAAATAATAATGCAGCAAACAATATAAATATTCTTTTTGGCCAAAACTCTAAAAGCAGTGTCTATCAAGCAAACATATTAGGAATGTTGGTTACTGAAAATCTTAATTGGAAATTGTGTGACACTTGTAACAAAACTTAATTCGACTTGTTATCAAATACGTCATTTGAGAGAGTATTTAAACGTTAATCAACTTCGAATGTATTATTTTGCGTGCGTTGAATCTCGTTTACGTTATGGTATTTGCTTATGGGGTTCTTTTAATGCTACCCATAACGTTTTCATTGCTCAAAAGAGGATTTTGAGATGTATTGCGGGCGTCAGTCAAAGTACATCCTGTAGATATCTTCCAAAAGTTTAATATCCTCACTTTAACTTGCGTTTATATTTGGGAAATATGTCTTTTTATCTTTAAGAATAAAACTTCATATATTATGACCTCAGATCTACACGAGCATAATACTAGAAATATTAATAATTATTATGTACCAAAATCTAGATTAAACATAGTTCAAAATTCTCCTAATAGAATTGGTCTACAAATATTTAATAATTTACCTGTCTCTTTAAAACAGGAAATAAATATTAAAAAATTTAAAAAAGATTTAAAGATATTCCTACTGCAACACAACTATTATGACTTAAATGAATTTTTTAATTGATACTACTTTATTATCTACATTGCTTCTCTATTATTTATTGTAAATTGTGTGTACCTTGACGTTTTCTATACATGTTGTACTATGTCTAAAGAAAATATTATTATTATAAATATTATTATTATTATTATTATTATTATTATTATTACATGACCTCCCGTCGATTCCATGTTTGAACTAGTAATGAGATTTTAAGAAGTACAGTATCACTTCCAGTTGATCGTTTGTTAACAAAATCTAACTTGTTCCAATAAATAGAAAAGTCTGTAATATCAAATTTTAGATTATACTTTATTATGTTTCAAATTAAGTACCACTTTTGGTTTATCATATAGGTATATTCAAAATATAATGTTGTTTCAAATTATGCACTAGTTTTAAATACCAAATTTGAGAAGTTTTGAATCTTGTTTTAATATATATTTCAAGATAATCTGTCTATAGCTTTTTGTAAACTAGTACTTCCAGTTTATCAATTTTAGAAAACATCTAGTATATCGTTCTCATTAATATAAAAGTCTTGAATATAAAATTTGAAAAGTTTTGGATTGTATTAATTTATATTTCATGAAAATCTGTTCAGTGCTTCAAAGAAAGTATCATTTCCGGTTTATAAATTTTAGCCAAAATCTAATATGTTGCTTCCCTTTATGTAAAAGTCTTAAATACTAAATTTGACAAGTTTTAAAATATATCCTATTATATTTTTCACGAAAATCTGTTCAAAGTTTGAAGTAAAGTATCGCTTCCGGTTTATCAATTTTAGAAGAAATCTAACATGTCATTCTTATTAATATAAAAATCTTAAATACCAAATTTGAAAAGTTTTGGAATATATCATAATATATTTTTCACGAAAATCTCTTGAAAGCTTCATGTAAAGTATCACTTCCGGTTTATTAATTTGAAAAAAAAATGTAATATGTCCTTCTTATTAACATAAAAGTTTTAAATACCAAATTTGAAAAATTTTGGTATATATCATAAAATATTTTTCACGAAAATCTATTCAGTGCTTCAAGTAAAATATCACTTTTGGTTTATTAATTTTAGCCAAAATCTAATATGTTATTCTCCTTGGTATGAAAGTCTTAAATATTAATATGGAAAAAGTTTTGGATTATATTTTAATATAATTTTTCATTAAAAACTGTTATGGACTGCGAGTAAAGTATCACTTCCGGTTGTCCAGTTTTACCCAAAATCTAACCAACTCGTTATATGAATGTAGAAAACTTAAATACGGAAAACATATAATTTCGGAACTTTGCTGTAAGAGTTATCGTGGACGAAAAATCGTCACGCACACACACAAACATACACGCGCGCACACACACACACACGCACACGCACACGCACACGCACACGCACACGCGCACGCGCACGCGCACACGCACACGCACACGCACACGCACACGCACACACACACACACACACACACACATACACACACACACACACACACACACACACACACACACACACACACACACACACACATCATCGTAAAAATAGTAAAAACGTGTTGTGGGGACCCTAATTCGTACTTATTTACTGAAAACTCAGCATGGAATTTTTGGCACGATTACATTATCTCCCTTACTTACGGTATGACTGGAGGTAAAAAGTGATTCAGAGCTGAATAAGTTAAAAATATGAGTGAAAATAAAAAACGTAAACATACAAATTAACAAATGACAATAATTATTATTTCTTCTGTTTCAATACCACAATCATTGTTTTTGCCCTATAAAATTAATAATTTTTCTATATTTGCTGTTTGAAACAAATGAACATCAATAAATTATATATCTTTGGAAAGCTAAAAAAAAATATCTGAATAGATTTTCGTGAATTATCTTATATTATGATATAATACAAAACTTTTCAAATTTGGTATTTAAAATTTTTATAGTAATCAGAACGACATATTAGATATTTTCTAAAATTGATAAACCGGATATAATACTTTACTTTAAGCCATAAACAGATTTTCTAGAAAAAATATTAATTAAAATATGTTCCAAAACTTCTCAAATTTGGTATTTAAAACTCGTTTATAATTTCAAACAACTTTAACTTTAAAAAAGTCGTTATATAAATAATGAAAGCTGAAAAAATTACTACTTATTTGATTTTTTAAGTTTATTCTATGTCCAACTGTTTATGAGATATCCGCTATCAAAAAACCACAAATTTACGAAAAAGAATATTTTGCTTGACATTTTTCGTCAAACTTATCTCTCTAGCACTTCATCTCTTCGGTTTACATAAAAATTCCTAGAAAAGAAGTTGTAGAGGATTAAATTTCCTTTAAAATGGTATACATTTTCTGTTATCCTCAACTGATTAAAAGTTATGGCAATTTTAAATTTTTAGATAAATTTCGAGATTCCGCTAGAAGACTGTACATTTTGTCTAGAGGCCTGGAGTATGCGCGTTGAGAAGTGTGCGCCTATGAATTTTCTCTTCGGATTATGTTTTCAAGGTTGTTAGAGATGATTTTATCTTGGTCACATTATCTGTAGCTGGTTAGTTTATTCGAAATGGCCTCCATACATATGACCGTTTTAATGCAATATGGTAAAGTAAAAAAAAGGTAATTTATGTCGAATACTATCATGGTTGGTATCAAATTAGGTACTGCCAATTACTTTACGGTGTTATGTAAATTGACAAGCGTACAGAGTGATCGGCGATAGGCCGGCACCAAGAATATTTCGTTTATTTTGAGTTATTGAGAGGTGCAAAAAAATGTTAATAAGCAAAGTTAAACTAGACAAAGGGACGTGGTAAGAATTTTGTGTCACTTTCGGTTTTAACGGAAATGCGTACAACTTTGCTTGCTATGTATTATTTTATATGGAATTTTATTAACACATATTTTCAAATTAAATGGTCGTCATTTTGAATTGGTTAGAGTAAAACTATGATATATTGGTATCGATGTAAAGCTAGATTCAAAGTTGTACCCATTTCCGTTAAAACCGGAAGTGACACAAAATTCTTTTTACCATCATCTCATGAGTTGTTTGGACCTCTGGCATGGTTGACATGTTGAGTAATCGCGACTACTCTGTTTACTACTGATGATGAGAACTTAGTTCTCGAAATACGTATTTAGTTTTTAGAAAATTTTATTTTAAGGTTAAGGGTTAATTTTATTAGTTTTAATCATGTTATGAGACCCTTTGTCTAATTTAACTTTGCTTGTTAACATTTTTTGTATCTCTCAAAAACTCAAAATAAGCGAAATATTCTTGATGTCGGTTTTTCGCCGATCACTCTGTACGAATGTCAATTTACATAACTAAAAAAAAAGTAATCGGCAGTGCCTATAGTTTTAATGATAATTTTAACATGATAGTATTCGATATAACCTTTTTTACTTTACCATAATGCATTAAAACGGGCATATGTTTGGAGGCCATTTTGAAAAACCTGACCAAGATAAAAACATCTCTAACAACCATGTAAGCATAATTCGTATACCCCAGGCCCCTAGACTAAATGTACCATAACAAAAAATAATAAAATGTACACTTTATACTTAAAGTATTACTTAATAAACAGCGATTAAGATGAAAAAACATTTTTTTTAATAAGTACTTTGTGAGATATTTTAGATTTGTCGTCAGGGTCACTGTGACGTCACATTACTGTTACGTTTCTCTCTTTGCCTACTACAGAGCTTGTGCGACAGAAACATATAGCAATAGGTGCCGCCGTGACGTCATGTTGACATTAAAAATCAAATGCAGTTAAACTAAAAACAATTAAGACTTTTTAATACTACAAATTGCTTCAAAATTAAAAGAACTTTCATTTAAAAAAATAAAAAAATCAGAGTGCAGGAGCCCAAAAAATTTGTATTTCTAATTTTTTTATATAGACTAATATACAGGGTGTTGACACTAAGGTGCGAGCATAGGGATTTAACATGGGATTTTATTTTTTTGCAATTTTCTGCTCTCCTGTTTATTTTACGACAAAAACTAGAGAATGCGAAGTTGTAAACAAGATTGTTTTATTTTTTTTATTGTCTCGTTTCATCACAATGTTAAAAAGAAATTTAAAAATTTCGGTTTATTAGTAGGAATAACCATGACACTTGTTTCTTTTTTCTACACAGTGATCAAAAATAGTTGAAGGTCCCGTCTTCACTTTTGTTCCAAAATAATGTCAAAATTATATTCCAATATTCCATAATTAATCAAAACTATATTCCACATATGATAGATGATGAGATGTGCATGATTTTTGATTAATATCATTGCCGTACGTTGATTTGTTTGACATATTTCTTCTTGAAGCATATTTTCGTTCGGGTGCGCATAAAGAAGACGGTTCTTCGGATTATTTATATTTCAGTATGCAAAATTCGAAAGGTACGTCCAGGAAAATATTTACATCAATTTTTTCAACTTCGTATTGTTCAATACGATTCCCAAACTTTACACGTTCAAAGAAATTTGAACGTTCGATGTTCAAACCATTTGATCAAAAAAATCCAACTTAGGGCATGTTCTAAATATCAAGGTAGTTTACTTCAAATTTTAGTTACTTCTAGGGATTATATTATCCTAGATTGCATGCGCTATGTATTTTGTAATGTTGGCATAAAGTCTTTTTGACAAGTTCTATCTTTTCACGTCAAATGCACAAATCAAATATGTTAAATGTCAAGCCAAAATAAACATGAAATTATGCATATGTATTTAAAAATATCAGTGCTACCAATCTACATTTTCATTCTCTTACTATGGTATGTCTACTTGTAAGCCAAAAATGTTAAAATAATTTGAACGTGTAAAGAGAAACCATTTGATCAAAAATTGTTGTAAACATTTGACAAATAAAAAGTTCAATTTGTTTAATCGTCTATAGCCACCTTAAGCAGCAAATGTCAAAAATGTATGGAGCAGCACACTTCAGCCATTTTTGATCACTTTGTAGTTTTCATAAATTTCAATTTGGCATATAGAAAAGAAATTCCGTATTCTTTTGTAACTATTTCCATCATAATATTCCTTTAGATGGGTGGCTCATTCGAATAAACATTCATTATTTAATTTATTTCTTTTTCATAAGTCAAATTGACGTTTGACGTTTATAAATAATTTATGAAATCCAGGAAAAAAGAAAAGAAGGGTCAAGGCTATAGCTACTAACAAACCGAAATATTAAAATTTCTTTTTAAAATAGTAAAGAAACTACAACATAATAAAAAATGTTAAAACAGTTTTATATACAACTTTTAATTCTGAACAACTTCGCACTCTACAGTTTTTACTGTAAAATGAACAAAAAAGCAGGAAATTGTAAAAAACTACTATCCCATGATAAATCCCTACGTTCGCGCCTTAGCGTCAACACCCCTTATAATACATCATCTCTCCACTCTTTTTGAGTGTTTTGTGATATATTTCAACGGTTGGAAGGCGTTTGTCCACCATTTCGAAAAAGAAATCTAAGATTAAATGCTTTACTGCAGATTTTTTCATTCGTTGCAACATTTTCATTAATTCTAAAATCAATTTCTTTTATTATTATTATTATTATTATTATTATTATTATTATTATTAATAATAATAATAATAATAATAATAATAATAATAATAATAATACTTTATTTTTCGTGAAGTACAGTAATATATATGAAAATTGTCATAGAAATGCAAGTAAATAATTATTAGGTCACATTGATAAATATTTGTCCAAGCTATAAAAACATTCTTCAATGACTATTTTATTCATAAATATATAAACCAATCCAAATTCAAGATTCTACATAGTTACCAAGTTTCATTTCGACAAAACACCCTCACAAATTTTTTTTCGCACCCTTTAAGCCAATAAGATGTCGTATTTTTACAAGTGAGTTTTGATAAGCGAAATTTTTTTAACGTTTTAGAAATATATTATTTACATACCTGTCAAAGTCTGTATAATTTCAGTGTTAACAGTTTTTATTAAAAACGAGTCGATTCGAACAGGAATATATTTAAAACGTTGAAAAAGCAAACTGAAATATAATGCCACTAAACACAATAAAACTTACAAAAATTTTGCCAAAAAAAAAATTATATAAATGATTACCTGATTTTTATTTTGGAAATAGTCATCCGAATACCATTCGTGGTTAAATTTTATCCTGGAAAAATTTTCCTATTGCTTTACTCGAGCCTGTTGCCAATTTATCTCGTGACATTGATCAAAAATCACTCGCTTGACAACTCGTGATTTTTTTGTCAATGTCACTCAATAAATTGCTAGGCAACCGGCTCTCGTAACAATCTGAAATTTTTTCCGGCAAAAATTTACCACTTATGATATTATATATGAGAAAATTTTCAAACGTAATTTTAAAATTTGTGATATTCTCATATAATTTGATGATAGGTGGTATTTTGTTGAAAATGTCCACGCCCATGATATCCGGCGAATTCCGAGCACATTTGTACCTGGTTAGAGGTTTACGCAATTTTTCCTTGTTTCTAGTACTAATATTAGAGATATTAAAATTTTAATCAAATTTATCTTTATTTTTAAATACATAGATCCCAATTTCAAGTATATATAGGGACACTATTGTCAATATTTTATATTTATATTAGAACTGTTAGTTGTAGCATCCATTCATTATAGGATCCTGGTTATAGCGTACCTCACAGAATATGTATATATTATTCTAATACATATTTTAGTCGTTTTTAAAAATATAATCATTTATATTAGTATTAAATTTTTGTCCGTGAAATCAAACAAGGAATACGTATAAATTAATTCACTTGTTAACTATATAAAATCAGATTGGGTTTCAAAAAAGTGTTTTAATGAATTTAGAAGGATTTTCAGATTATTTTTAGAATAATCCGAAAATTTAAAAGTTAAAAGCGACATAAATTCTAATTTATGAATATTGCTTCCTTTCTTTATTGTTGTTGAATATTATTCCTTTTCTCGAATAAGACTCAGATAAATATTGAATTATTAAATTAATAGACATTTATATAAAATTGGAATGTATGTTTCAGCGTAATAATTTATTTACAATAAACCATTCAATCAACGAGAACTACCCGGATTATAAATTCGAGGTTATACTCAAAGTGGAGCAAGTGAGACACACGGATGTTGGTTTCTATTACTGCCATGGACAACAAGTGCCCTATAACACTCCACTGCGTTCAAATAGCATTTACATATATGTTAATGGTAAGTAATAGTTATTTATGTATCTAGGACAAAAAATTGCATATTATAGCAGAGCTTGAGTTTGCAAACAAGCGAGGCTGTAATATGCATTTTTTGCCGAGGTACATTTATATTTTCTGTCTTCCTTACTTACTTATATATATATATATATATATATATATATATATATATATATATATATATATATATATATATATATATATATATATATATATATATATATATATATATATATATATATATATATATATATATATATATATATATATATATATATATATATATATATATATATATATATATATATATATATATATATATATATATATATATATATATATATATATATATATATATATATATATATATATATATATATATATATATATATATATATATATATATATATATATATATATATATATATATATATATATATATATATATATATATATATATATATATATATATATATATATATATATAGAAGAGTAGTACACACAATTACAATAATTATTATTATCGTAGAAGGCTTTTCGGACGAAAAGTGATAATCTTCAGAAAAGTGTCATTTTTCGTCCGAAAATAAGTTCGTAAAATTTCACTTTTCGTACAAGAAAACGGAAATGTATATTATATGCATTAAAAACGAAATGGTTATTTTAAAAATGCTATAAAATGTCTAATTTTCACATAAAATTTTAGTTAAGAAAAGATGTTCTTTTTGTAATTACTTACAGTACTTCTCATTTGTTGCATATTAAATAAGTAAAGGGTAAAATAGTTTACTTATAGACATTAAAATGTATTATATAATGTTCTTATTTCGATGTTTTTATGGGTCTATAATTGCACTGAAAACAAATCGTTAAGAAGATCTATAAAATGACACATGAATGACACAACCTAAAATTGCAGTCAGCCGGCAATGAATTTTCATCTGTGAAGTTAAAATTGTTATAGTCCGTTCGCCGAAACGAGAGAAATTTGATCTAACTCCGGATCCGACCCAAGTCATTTTTATTGATCGATGATGACAAATTTGAAGATTCAAGTTCTAATTTGTCATCATCGACCAGTAAGAATGACTTGGTTCGGATCCCGGGTTAGTTCGAATTTCTATCGTTTCGGCGAACGGAGTATAGTGGGAAGGGAAGCGTCAACTTTCATTTGCTAGTTATACCGCATCTCTCGTGTTCTAAATTTCGTACTCGTTTTGCAATGATGCCCTTTTCTCATTTGTATTACAATGTACTATAAACGATACTTTTTTCAAATTGATTGCTGTTGAAAATAAAATAAAATTTTATAGTGTCAATGTGTCAAATTTTTTAAAACTTGTTAGTAACTACACATAAAAGACTTTATTTTTGTCACTTAATGTAAATATTTGCGAAATTAAAATCTCGAACGTCGTCTGTAAGCATGCTAATGATATAGTAAAAAAATTTAGGCAGAGGAGTCACGTCATCAAACTTTGTAACTAGATAATGACGTATAATGACGTCACGAAAATAGTAGATTTACATGGTACACTAATTTAATTTTAGAAAATAATTGTATTTACCTGCGATGCTATTTATGTGATCAAGTTAATTTATTTAATAGTCGAATAATAATTGAATATTATTGTAAAATTTAATATAATTCCAATTTATGGTATTGAAAATTCGGTGTAGGGCACACCGAGTCGGGTTTCGGAAGGAATATTGGGAATAAATGAAGCACTTTATAAAAAATAAGAAAATTAATGTTAAATGACATTAAATATATTTTTTAAAAAATTGATGATTTTATTTAGATTCACAATTCCGTGGTGCTATAGAAAAGTACAGAGTAGCACTATAAATTCGATTTATTGAAAATATAATTAAAATGACATTTAAAAATATATATTATATTTGATTGAAAATACTCCAATATTACAATTTACAATTATTGAAATTAACCCTTGTCAGACTAAAATAAATTTATTACTTGAGTACCCAAAATAGGGTCAACTGTGACCCGAATTTTTTTGCGTCATTTTGTTATTAATATGACATTATTTATTAATGTATTACTTTTATTATAATTATTAAACTTCTTTCATCAATAATTATATACATTTGTAACTTAATATTAAAAGAAAAGATAATTAATTATAAAATAAAACATATAGGTAATTCTTTTGCAATTCTTTTTAATCTAAATAAACATTATCTTAAACAATTAATGGAATATAAGTAAACAATATATTTCAAAATTTACTTCCTTGAGCATTATAAACAAATTATTCCTTTTATTTCTTTATTTTACTATGGTTTTTATTTCATAACATCGAATACCAAAATCGGGTCATCATAGACCCAAATAAAAAAAAATTGTTAAATAACTCAATACCTTTTAAACTCCTATAAACAAAAATTATATTCAACAAAATATTTTTATATTTTAGGAGAATTCTCAAGAGGAATTGTTTGTAATATTTCTTTTATGAGAATTATTAACAAAAAACCGGAAATTGGGTCAGTTGTGACCTGGTTTTAGTCAGGCAAGGGTTAAAACAAACTAAAAACAGAAAAGCTCAAGATCAAGCTCTCATGGCACAAAGGCGCTGACCATAAGGGTACAAAAGTAAATTAAAAAAAATGTTCTTATTCGAAAAGGATAAGTTAATAACACCTTACACAGTAAGGTGATAGCAGTGAACAATATTTTTTTTAAAATTTGCTTGCTTTGCTTTAGTTGTCTTGTAGGTTATAAGTAATATAATTATCCTACCAAATGGTGTGAATTTCCCTGATTCACTGTTCAAATTTAGCAGAAAAAAATAAAAGAAATATTCTGTGAAACGGATAATTTTCTGGCATTGTTATATTGCAAACGATTTTAGCAATACTGATTACAAAAATTAAATCTAACAAAGGAAATCTCATGAATATCTAGCATTTTTCGCAAATTATACATTATCATTATGAGGGGCGCTAAAATATAACATTGCAGAAAGATGCCTGTTTACGCACAGAGCGGCACTGCAAGCTCTTCTTCGTCGCTGTCGTCTTCATTATTGACATGAATTATCATCGGTTGAATGTCATCCCGATCGAAAAGTATTTCACGGTCGTACCATTTTTTAATTTCTTCCACAGTGTGATCCACCGACTTTTTCCACACCGTAGGTGACACTGTATTCAGCGCTTCTGCCCACATACTTAATGTTTGGTTGTCACCGAAACCATCGCGACCAATATTTTTATTATAATTTTTTGAAATTCCCCAGATATTTTCGATGGCATTGAATATACAATGATAGGGCGGCAGTCGTAGTACCTGGTGACCATGTGCCAGTGCGTACTCGTCAATGACGTACTTTTCAGTAATCTTATGTCTGCAATACAAACAGAAAATGTAAATGTTAGGTCATAATATTAGTATATTATTCAATGAGCATGTAGTGTGCAATTATTCACGCGAATGAAGTTTGCAACGCAAGCTGAAGGCGAGTTTTGTAAATCACTCGAATGAGTAATAGCCATTACATGCGAGTAGAATACTATATTTATCTACGACTACTCAATAGGAAATTGCACTTTTCTGTCTGGATAAGTTTAATAAAAACTGCTTAATTTTGACATTTTGTCATTGGAAAATCAATAATAACATATGAACATTGTACTGAGTCAAAGTATACTAGATAATATTGCATTTTTGTGTAATGGATAATTGTGATTGGTTCTCCCGTGTTATTACTCACGGCACGTGAGTATAAGTCAAAACTCACTGCACGTCGTAGATAAATATCATCATAAGTCAAAATTTAATAATAAATAAGAAATAAAGTGTGAAAAGAACATGTCAGCCACCGGGATTTGAACCCGGGACATTTACATTGCCGGTGTAACGCTCTAAAATAGTGATGGGAAGATATGTGTAATTTGATCTAGTTTTTAATTAGATAATACCCCGATATTATCCAATCAAACAACAAGATCAAACTGCACCTCCCATCCCATCACTACTTTCTTACGTGAAACGAAGTATAGGCGATCTGCCAAAGTACATATCAATGAGGATTATTCGTCACGTTGGGGTTGGAATGCCTACCACTATCATCGTGAGAGTCCGCCATAAATCAGTTGGTTAGAGCGTTACACAGGCAATGTAAATGTCCCGGGTACAAATTCCGGTGGCTGACATGTTCTTTTCACAATTTATTTCTAACATATAGACTGTTAGCTCTTCGTTAAAATAATAAAAAAAATTTGTAACTTACTCTGCAGCAAGATCAAGCAGTTGTCTTTTGAATGTACACTGACTATAATCTATGTTATGCTCTGTTAACATTTCGCCTCTTGAAACTTTCGCAGAAATTTTATGTATAACCCCTTTGGAAACTTGGAGGCACTCTGAAGCTCTCTACAAATAAATAATTGATTTAAATTGTCATACCAAAATATAAAAATTTATAAACATACCTCCCGAACAGCATTCAAAGGCAGCAAAGGTCCACCGTGGACCAATTCTCTGTCAAAATATGAAATCACATTTGCACATAGCTCTTGCGATTGTTTCGATAATGCTTTCGGCATTGTAAAACGACAAAACACCAATAAAATGAAAGAAACAAAACGAAAATCACAACTGAACACAGAAAGAAACGCACAGTCAGTACAGTAGTGTACAGAGGTTATGAATAAATAAAAAAACAAAGAAACACAACTCGAAAAACAGTTACTGTTTGTATTGAAAAATACAGATTTTATACGCAACAAGGCAACAGTAATGGAATTCTGAGAAAACACAACAAACAACGTAGACAAAAATGTTAATTAAACGAAAAAGTAACGAATAACTAATGACAGTCGACGGTTGCCAATTCCGGGAGAAACATGTCATGTAAACGTTTAAATATTGAAATCCAATAGTACCAACATGTGGTGAAAAAATGAACTACAATTATTTTAAATAAATTAAAACTCATTCAAAACATTATGTTCGACTTTAAAATAATTGTAAATTTAATTAAAATGTACTTTACTTATAGTATGCAAAAAATAGTATTTATTTTCTTCGTTTTCCTAAACATATACATCACTCGGCCAATACTACAGTGATTTTTCATTTTGTAATGAAATGATGACGTGACTCCTCTGCCTAAATTTTTTTAGTATAACTGGTCCTTCCGGTATCCTCCGGCGAGTGGCGAGTTCAATAATCAATATAACCTATAAATTGGAGAAGATTCTGGGATAGTAAAGCTTCAATCGGCGATGAATTTCTTTATTATTAACAAAATTTGACGACGTTTCCGCCATTGTCAAGTCAACAATCGATGTGTAGGTATAACAATTGAAATTTAAGTTACATTTCTGTGTCAAAATTAATGCATGGGTTTATTGGACGCATCATTGTTTATGGCCGAGCGAGCCTGCGATCAGGACTAAGAGGGCAAGTCCAATAAACTGTATTATGTACGCGTGACATACGTTTTATGTTTGACTCCTTATCTCCCGCCACCCTTGGTAAGGGAAGTATAGGGATCGTTCGATGGTAAATGATAATCCAATTTTAACATTTTCACGATGATATCTGTGTGTATGTGTACATCCTCCGCTCTAACCCAAATACTATCATTCAGAATACAATTTAATTCTACCTTATTCTAATATGGAAAGAAGCCATTATATTTTTGTGTAAATCAGAAAAGCGGAAATGGCATTTTATTTGAAGCTCAAAATAGTTTTTCGAAAAATACCTTTATATGTTATTTTTTCGAGATTTGGATTATAATAATTAATAATTATTAAATTTTCTGCAAGTTTGCATTAATACTTTTTCTATATATTTTATGGATAAATTAATAAAATTATCTATAATTTAAATCCCGGAGTCTACGCTTCAAACACAACTCCTTGGTAACACAGTTCAGAGTTCAGATCTCAAATGTATGTAACTGACAGATAAATGTCACTGTCATAATCATTTCAAATTAATAATAGTAACGTTTTAAAAAGAAAATAATAAATAGATCAATAGTTATGTGGAAAGGAACTTAATAATAATAAAATTAAATAGCGGGAGGTATTGTGTTGGCCACACTAAATTTTTCCGTTCCATCAAAAAATTGGTGATGAGTGAAGCACGTTTTAGGGTACCTGGAATACGATTTTACTATTTTCACGACGATGATGATGATGATGATGATGATGATGATGATGTGTGTGTGTGTGAGTGAGTGTGTGTGTATACAAAAATTTGTCCTTCGATAACTTCAATTCTACAATTCCAAAAATTATAATTCTTTCGTATTCTCCTTCTGTACGTCCATATGAAGAGCTCATTAGATTTTGGTTATAATTGAACAACCGGAAGTAGCGTCATTTGAGGATTTTAACAGTTTTTCTTGAAAAAGCACAGACAAATATTAATTTTTGATATTTGATGTTATTATAAATAAAAAAAAATATTTTATTCTCTATAAGTTAAGATTGTTCTTATTCTTTAATTTTTAATAGAGTAGAGTAATAAGATTTTAAAGATATTAGATTTCTTAAATCAGCCAGCTAAGCTGTAACCCTGGCAACTTCTAGTATATTAAAATATTTCTAACTGACTAATGTCAGTGACTCAATATTAAAATAATATATATATATATATATATATATATATATATATATATATATATATATATATATATATTTAAAAGGTAAATTGGTGTTTTTTATTACATGTAAATTAACATAATGTATTAATAAAAAAGAAATGCAAGAGAATATCGGACAACAAAGAATGAGCAATGATAGAAATTTATTAAACATGCGGAAGAAAAGAGACGATGAAAACTAAGAAAACGGAAAATGAGATAAATAAAGTAAATATGGAAAACATAAGAAAAGATGAAATATACAGAACTATAGAAAAAGTAGTAAATAAAATAAACATGAAAGAAAAAAGGAAAGGACAAAATATTCAAAAGTGCTGAAAATGAAATAAAGAAAAGAATCATGAAAGAAAAAATCTGATGTGGCCAGCGCATAACCTCCCGTCAATTCCATGTTTAAAATAGCAATGAGCTTCCGATTGATCGTTTATAAACAAAATCTAATATCTCGTTCCAATAAATAGAAAAGTCTGTAATACAGAAATTTTGGATTATACTCTATTTCTATTATGATTTTCCTCGGAAATCTGTTAAGATCTTCAAATTAAGTACCACTTACGGTTTACCATATAAGTATAGTCAAAGTCTTATACCAAATTTGAAAAGTTTTGGATCAATATATTTTTCACGAAAATATGTTCAGAACTTCAAATAAAGTATCACTTCTGGTTTATCAATTTTAGCCAAAATCTAATATGTTGCTCACCTTTATATAAAAGTCTTAAATACTAAATTTCATAAGTTTTGGAATATATCATAATATATATATATATATATATATATATATATATATATATATATATATATATATATATTATGATATATTCCAAAACTTATGAAATTTAGTATTTAAGACTTTTATATAAAGGTGAGCAACATATTAGATTTTGGCTAAAATTGATAAACCAGAAGTGATACTTTATTTGAAGTTCTGAACATATTTTCGTGAAAAATATATTGATCCAAAACTTTTCAAATTTGGTATAAGACTTTGACTATACTTATATGGTAAACCGTAAGTGGTACTTAATTTGAAGATCTTAACAGATTTCCGAGGAAAATCATAATAGAAATAGAGTATAATCCAAAATTTCTCGCTCGTTTTCTAAATTTTGACGCGTGCGAAAAAATCATGTCTTATAAAACACGTTCTTTAATATACTATTTCACGAAAATCTGTTCAAAACTTCAAGTAAAGTATCACTTCCGGTTTATTAATTTTAGCCGAAATATAATATGTTCTTCTCTTTCTTATGAAAGTCTTAAATACTAACATTGAAAAGTTTTAGATTATATGGATGTAGAGAGGAAAATAGAAATTTTCGGTAGTTTCTTGTAAGAGTTATCGTGGACGAAAAATCGTCATACACGCACACGCACACGCACACGCACACACACACACATACACACATACCCACGCACCCCGCACCCACGCACGCACCGCACGCACAAACACACACACACTCACACACACACTCACACACACTCACACTCACACACACACTCACACTCACACACACACACTCACACACACACACACACACTCACACACACACACACTCACACACTCACACACACACTCACACACACACACACACACATTCACACACACACTCACACGCACGCACACACACACACACGCACACACACACACACTCACACACACACTCACGCACACACACACACGCACGCACGCACACACAGACACACACACACCCGCACACGCGCACCCGCACACGCACGCACGCACGCACGCACGCACGCACGCACGCACACACACACACACACACACACACACACACGTAATAAGAAATGAATATCCATTCAATATACACAAGACAATATTCTAACGAAGTCCATAAGGCAATATTTATAGTACATACATTACATTATAGTTAAATTTAAATGGCTAATGTTTAGAAAATATCCATGAAATATACTACAAAATATATGAAGGTCAGTATATACATATTACATTCTAATATTATTATGGATATCCGTAACGTATTAATTAATATACGTACTATATTGGATGCTATCTGGGATGAGCATCTATGTAAATTACATGAAAATAAAAAACATAATTTATTCCTTTTAATTATAAAAAAATAGAACCATAACCTAATACATGTAAACACCGATTATTCTTACTTGACCTTCATGTCACAGTTTGATGTTCGTATGAATCAAATGGTGTTGGGAGAGATGGAATCGTATTTACCAGCAGATCTGAAACATTTTTATGTGAAAATGAAATTCATACTTCTCGAATTTCGCGACACTTAACGTAAACAGAGTGAGCCATAAAGGTTAACTTCACAAATTTCGCCGGAATTTGGATTACGGACAAGCATGCAAAAATATTATTTACCACTGCTGTCGAATTTCATATTTAAAGTTCGTATAACTATATTTATCTAAATGTGTTAGTAAGATAAAAATGAATCTATAAGACATACGAGTCCAAACTCATATTAGTTGGGCCGGTTTACATTTTCAATAAATTATAAAATCTATACAAATCCAAGGTGTTAGTATTTGAAAGGAGTAAATTGGTGACTGTGTGCAATGTGTTGGTGGATGGAGTGAAACTGGAACAAGTGAATGAGTTTGTATATTTGGGTAGCATGAGGTATAACAAAGCATGCAAAAAAAAATCGGTCAGTAAATGAACAAAACAGTGCTTTTCAATAATAGTGAGGTATGGGTTATGAAAAAAGAAGATAAGAGGAAAACTAGGACAGTAGAGATGGATTATGTAAGACGTAGTGCTAGAGACTCCAAATTAGAGAAAATAAGGAATGAGGAAATTAGAAATCGAATGTCAGCCACACTAACTATAATAGACAGAATAGAGTCGAGATCTCTAAAATGGTTCCGTCACTTAATTCGAATGAGTAGGTAATAGCACAGAACAAGGAAGAATCAGAATGCAAACTCTTCTTGGCGAGATAAGTTTGCGCATCTACTCGCGCAGCTACGGTAGCCATATTTAGAGAGTAGCCAAGTCAGCGGCGTGCATTTTCTTTTTAGAGTTAGAAGCGAATGGTGACCAGTAGCGGCGTGAAACTGGTGAGGAAATTTGTTGGAAATATATTAAAGAAATTTACAACCATGATAAAAAATACCCTCTACGAGGGTAATTAGCGGATTCACATATTTACCCTAATAATTTTGAAAAAATGATGGATAAATTTGCCGCACTAGTTCTAAGCCAAACAGTAGTAGCAGGATTAAAGTTATATATGAGATTTGAAGCAATACTTGGAACTGCTGAAGCAACAGCGATTTTTTTAAACATGATTGACAAATTATTTGATCTTTTCTCTTCTCATACATCCAATAAAAAAAAATCAGAGCTTTTAAGGGAGAACAGTTTTAATTAGAATTTTTGACCGAATGTTTCGAGTTTTTCAGTGAAGTAAGAATTATTTATAAAAGCGGTACTGATATCACAAGTCGTATTAAATTTTTAGATTGTATACAAATTACCATTAACAGATTCATACATTTATGGAATTTTTGGATAAAAGATAAATATACCTTTGTCTTTACAAGACGACATTACCAAAATTGTTTGGAAAATTTGTTTGGAGCCATCCGTCAACAAAACCGAAACTGTGTCAATCCCACTGCAATTCAATTTAAAAGATTATTCAAAAACTCCTGTGTGTAAAGCTATTCCATTCTGGTACGGAGAATTGTGAAGGTGATATTGATAAATTGTTGCTTAAGTTAAATGACATTCAATATAATGTTTATGTTGAAGAATCTCCCATTTTACATTCTTCTAATTGTGATAATGAAATAGTTATCGATGTTGATTACTAAAAAACCGACATTTTACATCAAAATGTTCAACGTTATGTATGTGGTTATCTTATTAAGAAATGTTTAAATATCCATATATGCTCAATTTGTGAAAACTATGCTCATAATGTTGCAGAGTTAGAAGATACATTATTTTGTTATTTGAAAGCTGATGAAAGTGGTAATTTAAATATTTTCGGAAATTTATAGATGCCTGATGATAATTTTCTTATATATGTTACTAAACTTGAAATTTTATTTAGTAGAAGTAAATTTGAACAAATATGCATAGAGAAAGATATTGTAACACAATTAATAAATTTGAGCAGGGAAATTTCTTTACACATGTAAAAATTTTCCTCATATATATTTAATTAAACTTTATTATAGATTAAGATTGTTTTATGCTCTTAAGTTTATTAATAAAAATTTTAAATGTCCAAAGTCCAAAAAACTTCATAATTTGGAGACGTGAATAAATTATTTAGAAAAAAGTAAATCTGCTGTTTACATTTACCATATTTATTTTTCCTTTCATGTTTCCTTTTAAACCAACTAATAATAATAGTATTACCATTTTTGTAAATGTCTATTAATAAATTACCATTAAAATCTTTACATTATATTGTGCACCTTTCTTTCAGATGCGTAGGTAAATTCATAACGTTTGAATTTAAAATAATAGAAGTACATACCTGACCTGATGTTTACATAATTTTTAAATACGGACCTGACTTTCTATACTGATAACATGGCCGCCGCTACGCAAGCGTGCTGAAAAAGATCTAAGGCGGCAACATCGAGTTTGCATTCTGATTCTTCTTTGTTCTGTGGTAATAGTGCGGTTGGGAAACCCCCCACCACTACTCCCCTTCACCTTCCCGCAAACCACGCCTTCTACTCCTCCCCCTCCTGCAAGCCACGCCTCCTCCCCCTTTTGCAAGCCATGCCCCCTACCCACCCGCAAGCCGCGGCGGGGAATTTGAATTTTAACCTAACCCAACCTAACTGAATTTAATTTGTTGTGACATCACGCCGTAAGTCACGCCCTTTTCGTAACTTCACGCTGTAAGCCACGCCCCTCTGTTTTGGCGGGAAATTTGAATTTTAACCTAATCTAGCCCAACCCAGCCTAACCCAACCTAACCTATAGGGTCACTCGAGGTCAGGTTGGACATGATTAAAGAGAACTCCTCACTTCAGAGACTCTGCGCCGAACGTACAGGTTGAGTAACTATCGGAGCACTAGTCACACACATGTCCGTTCACTTTAAAGTCTCAGAGAGTTACCTCACTTAATTGTTTAGTGTACGGGTTACTAACCTGTTTTAAGGTTATCAACTTCGCCCGCGCCTGTTCAGACAAGTTTCCAAGGTGTTAATTTTTATTAGTGTTTCTAACCTGTTTCAAGGCTATCAACTTTTGGCGTGTCGAAACCGGTTTGCGTGAGAACGCGCGTGTTGAGACATGCTGAAACCTGTTTCAAGGTTCACTAAGCTGTCGTGGAGAGAGCACCACAAAAATTATTTTATGCAGTTTGAAAACGGGGCATTTGAAAACTATATAATGCCCAATATTTATAAAAGTATAAGGATTTTCGAAAAGAAAAAATAAATTAAATTTTATCCCGCACTCCTTCTGGCTAGTAAAACATGTTAAATTTTCAAACCCACTTAAGTCTTTTGAAAACGAAATCAATTTTAACAAAAATAGATAGTGTTCAATATATCTGACACAATAAGCATTTTCGAAAAAATTAATTAAATCGTTTACGGTTTTTAAAATTGTTTTTAAAAGTGTCACCTAGTGAACTAAGAGTTAATGTTGATTACAAAAACTTGTTAATTTTTTATTACGGTTACTAACCTGTTTCAAGGTTATCAACTTCACTCGCGCCCGTTTAGACAAGTTTCCAAGGTGTTAATTTTTTATTATTGTTACTAACTTGTTTCAAGGCTATCAACTTCAGGCGTGTTGAAACCGGTTCCCATGAAGTTATGTTTTTAAAAAAAATTTTTGCAGCTGCTGTTGAGTTTTAAATGTAGTTGATTGTAAAAGCGTGTTGAGACATGTTCACAAGTTAATAACGTTACTAACCTGTTTCAAGGTTCCCCAACTAATGAGGTTACTAACCTGTTTCAAGGTTATTAACTTCGCTCGTGCAAGTTCAAACAAGTTCCCAACCTGGTGTGTGAGTAAATTTATCTTTTTCCGTTCGAGTTTCGATATTATAAATAAGAATAGGAAGGCTGACTAGTCATTCCTTATTGAATCTTTGAAAAAGCAATATATAATATTACTTACCTTTTGATTAGTAAAAATGGAAAATTTTAATATAATAAAGGATTACAAGAAGACTGTTAAACGTTTTAACCTATAAGGAAGAACTATAAAATCCAGTTAAATGGGTGCGAGACGCCATAAATAATATAATAATAAACGACGCTACATCCGAAGTTGAACCAACTGATAAGGTTGGATTTACGTTTTGCAGTAAAGATTTTAAGAGAGGTCAAGGGTGGAAAAATTTCACTACTGCATCGGAGGTGACGGTTGATGATGTGTGGCAGGTGCTTAGTGGGATTTATCAATCCAATTCCATAGGTTTAAACACTGATACGTTTTATATGTATGTTGCATGGGCAGTTTGGTTTAAACACTGATATGTTTTGTATATATGTTGCATGGGCAGTTTGGGTGGACATGTTGCGTGGACGGTTTGGGTGGGCATGTTGCGTGGGCAGGACAGAATTCAAACACTCTGAAAGACTTTCAGCGTTAGCACTTTGGATTTAAAGTGTGTCTAAACGGATTGGAAGTACGTCTGGTCTATCACAAAACGCTATCAGCGGAGCCCAAGGGATAACTCGGCGAAGCCGAGGTTACGCTAGTCCTTAATACTAAAAGGGTAGATTCACTCTCTATAGTTATATTCTTTAATCACGACATTCGCCGTGCTTTGAACACCTCTACAGCCTGAACCGTGCGAGAGATTTTTATCAAATTTGCACCAGGTTATAGGAAATGATTGTCTCGAGTGTCCTTTTAATAAGTGAAATTTCTGTAGGATGCATAGTTTTTGTGTAAAAATTCTTAAACGTAAATTAAAACAATCGATCGAAGAGTACATGTACAAAATTAACAAGATAAACGTTGTCATATGTCACATTTGGCATGTCAATGTCAGTGTTGACAAATTATAAACATCGTATGGGTTGTCGAACTTAAGCCATGTTCATTGTTAATTATATATTTTATTTTGTTAATGGAATGTTAGAAAATATCTAAGAAAACAAGAGGAAACGGGTGAAAAAGCAGGAATAATATCACAATCGATCGAAGAATATATATGTACAAAATTAAAAAGATAAACATTGTCATCTGTCAAACTTAATATGTTAATGGAAAATTATGCACGTCGTGTTGGCCTTTTAAATTCTAAAAATATTTACATAATATGTAAAATTGAAGAAAGGAATGGAAGAATTAAACGAGGTACGTATACCGTGTGTCTGTCTTAAAAATGTACATAGGAGATTAACATGGGAAATCAGTTTTTTGCAATCTCCTGCTCGCCTAATTATTTTAAGTAAAAATGCGCCAAATAAAAGTTAGAGGGCATAAAATTCTGCATCTAAATCAATAAACAAAATAACTTTTACGTCGTTTCTAACGACAGAAATTATACATGAAAATGTCGAAAATTACGTTGAAAATATCGACAGCCATAGAATTGAACAAAACATAAATAAATGTTTGACGTTTTATCAAATTGTCGGAAACGTCAAATAAGTTAACTTACGATGTGACAGATAAAACATTAAGCATTTATTTATTTCCTGTTCAATTCCATGGCTGTCGATATTTTCAACGTAATTTTCTACATTTTCATATTTAATTTTTGTCATTACAAAGTATGTAAAGGTAATTCTATTTATTGATTTAGATGCAGTATTTTATGCCCTATAAGTTTTATTTGACGCGTTTTGCTTAAAACAATTTGACGAGGAAGAATTTGTAAAAATTTGATTTCCATGTTAATCTCTATGTACACTTTTAAGACAGACAAACGGTATGTAATGATTTTATGCCGTGTTTATTGTTAATTTATATATTTTATTTAGTCTAGTCAAAACGATTTTAACATGTTGTTTAGGTCAGGATGAGGAGGCTCGACGTGAGCCGCCATCTTAGATCAAAGATGCAATGAATTTTTACAAAATAATTCTTTAACCGTTGATCCTCCGAAAACTAGAAAGAAAACACGTTACACAGACAAAAAACAAAGAAAATTTATATATAGCAAGCAAAAACACTATAATTTGCGATAGATTTGGCTAAGTAATCTTATTGTAATGTGGAAAAGCTTTCAAAATAAGATTGATTATTCTTCTCATTAAATTTACCAACGAAAATATAGTTCTATGATTTCTTCAACAATTGTTCACTTTCCGCCCCTGTAACGCGCTGAACATTAGAGTTACAAAAAAAGTATAAAGACAAAATATGTTTAAAATTTTATCTTCTTGAATTTTCTGTTAGACATTTTTTCGGAGGATCAACGGTTAAAGAATTATTTTGTAAAAATTCATTGCATCTTTGATCTAAGATGGCGGCTCACGTCGAGCCTCCTCATCCTGACCTAAACAACATGTTAAAATAGTTTTGACTAAACTAAATAAAATATATAAATTAACAATAAACACGGCATAAAATCATTACATACCGTTTGTCTGTCTTAAAGGTGTACATAGAGATTAACATGGAAATCAAATTTTTACAAATTCTTCCTCGTCTAATTGTTTTAAATAAAAAATATCGACAGCCATGAAGTTGAACAGGAAATAAATAAATGCTTAATGTTTTATCTGTCACATCGTAAGTTAACTTATTTTTTTATGTTTTGTTCAATTCTATGGCTGTCGATATTTTCAACGTAATTTTCGACATTTTCATGTATAATTTCTGTCGTTAGAAACGACGTAAAAGTTATTTTGTTTATTGATTTAGATGCAGAATTTTATGCCCTCTAACTTTTATTTGGCGCATTTTTACTTAAAATAATTAGGCGAGCAGGAGATTGCAAAAAACTGATTTCCCATGTTAATCTCCTATGTACATTTTTAAGACAGACACACGGTATACGTACCTCGTTTAATTCTTCCATTCCTTTCTTCAATTTTACATATTATGTAAATATTTTTAGAATTTAAAAGGCCAACACGACGTGCATAATTTTCCATTAACATATTAAGTTTGACAGATGACAATGTTTATCTTTTTAATTTTGTACATATATATTCTTCGATCGATTGTGATATTATTCCTGCTTTTTCACCCGTTTCCTCTTGTTTTCTTAGATATTTTCTAACATTCCATTAACAAAATAAAATATATAATTAACAATGAACATGGCTTAAGTTCGACAACCCATACGATGTTTATAATTTGTCAACACTGACATTGACATGCCAAATGTGACATATGACAACGTTTATCTTGTTAATTTTGTACATGTACTCTTCGATCGATTGTTTTAATTTACGTTTAAGAATTTTTACACAAAAACTATGCATCCTACAGAAATTTCACTTATTAAAAGGACACTCAAGACAATCATTTCCTATAACCTGGTGCAAATTTGATAAAAATCTCTCGCACGGTTCAGGCTGTAGAGGTGTTCAAAGCACGGCGAATGTCGTGATTAAATAATATAAATATAGAGAGTGAATCTACCCTTTTAGTATTAAGGACTAGCGTAACCTCGGCTTGGCCGAGTTATCCCTTGGGCTCCGCTGATAGCGTTTTGTGATAGACTAGACGTACTTCCAATCCGTTTAGACACACTTTAAATCCAAAGTGCTAACGCTGAAAGTCTTTCAGAGTGTTTGAATTCTGTCCTGCCCACGCAACATGCCCACCCAAACCGTCCACGCAACATGTCCACCCAAACTGCCCATGCAACATATATACAAAACATATCAGTGTTTAAACCAAACTGCCCATGCAACATACATATAAAACGTATCAGTGTTTTAACCTATGGAATTGGATTGATAAATCCCACTAAGCACCTGCCACACATCATCAACCGTCACCTCCGATGCAGTAGTGAAATTTTTCCACCCTTGACCTCTCTTAAAATCTTTACTGCAAAACGTAAATCCAACCTTATCAGTTGGTTCAACTTCGGATGTAGCGTGTATTATTATATTATTTATGTATTTTATATATATATATATATATATATATATATATATATATATATATATAACTCAACGTCAAATCACGTGTTTTTATCAAAATATTCAAGGCCTAGACTCTAAACTGTCGCATTTTAAATCGCTTAGTTCTCACGTTTACAATGCGGAACTTGGATCCAACCTGTTCAATGTCTATCGCTGTGACTGTGATAGGGAGGCGTCTCATCTATCGAAAGGTGGCGGGAGTTTGCTGCTCATAAACCATTATATATCCTCATCCGCTGTCAACCTTGATGGCTACACAGGTATTCTCCCGCATAATATCGAAATAGTTTGTGCCAAACTTATGTTCAACAATGTAAATTTTTACGATTTTGTTATTTATATACCGCCTGCTCAAAATATACAAGTTTATAATTTAATCTTTGATTTTTTCGTAAGTCTACCGTTTCTTAATAATAGCAATTTTTTAATAACTGGCGATTTTAACATACCGGAACTAACTAATAACGTAGATTCACCCAATGTTTATAACTTAAACAGCTTACTTGATTATTTTGATGCAGGCCAATTCAACAATGTATCTAATCTTAATAATAAGCTATTAGATTTAGCAATATCTAACGCGAGCTGCACTGTTTCCCGCTTCGTCATTCTACCTTTTGAAAAGGAATACCCTTTATACCATCCTGCGCTAAACATTGTAATTAATTTAAAATGTATTAAAAATGCTAGGTATGTAAAAAATTCCCAATACGTTTATAACTTTAAAAAAGCTAATTATGTGCGTCTGTATTGTTTGATTGAAAATTTTGACTGGACCAGCCTACAACATTTTTCTGATGTAAACTTAGCCTGTGAGTTTTTTTATAATACGCTGTAATCTTTTTTTGACGAATGTGTCCCACTTAAAAAAATTTACAACAATACCTATCCACCTTGGTTTAATAAGAGTATTTTAAAGAAACTTAAGGCTAAAAATCATTATAGGAAATTACATGCGAGGTTTCCACGTAATCAGGAATATTTCACTAAATTTCAATCCTTAAGATTTGAGGCTAAGTCAATGATTAAGCAATCCTATTCTGACTATGTGGAATCTTCACAGTCTATGGTTAAGTCGAACCCTAAAAGGTTTTGGAGCTTTATTAACACAATGAGAAAGTCATCTACTAATCCTAACATTATGATTTATAATTATTGCTCTCTCACTGCACCTGATGATATTTCCAATGCATTCGCAACATTCTTCCAGTCTGTTTTTTCCTCTTCCTCTGCTCCTTCTTCTTCTACCAACTCTTTATCTCCCGATTCTGTCGTCCTAAATCACATATCTACTGCCGAAATTGAGTCCATTAAAACCCTAAAACCTTCTCTTTCCTGTGGTCCTGACCTCATTCCCAGTCTGTTAATTAAGGACTGTGTTTTGCCCCTGTCGAATGCCCTATTCCACCTATTTAATCTTTGCATTAAAACCTGCACGTTTCCCGAAATATGGAAAATAACGCGTAGTACGCCCATTCTTAAGAAGATGCGTCTAATACTGCAAACTATCGTCATATTGCCATGCTGTCTAATTTCAGTAAAGTTCTAGAAAAAATAATATACGATTCAATTTATAGAAACATTAAACACAAATTATCGATCTTTCAGCACGGCTTTATTGAAAAAGATCCACAGCCACTAATTTAATGTATTTTACGCATAAAGTTTCTTCAATTCTTGATGCCAGAGGACAAGTAGACGCCATTTATACAGACTTTGCAAAGGCATTCGATAGAATCGACCATGGTATCCTCATCAACAAACTTCATTCTTTCTCCCTTTCTGACGCCCTCATTTCACTGTTATCCTCTTACCTTCATCAACGTAAACTTTTTGTTCAATATAATGGCCAAAGCTCATTTAATTTTCTGGCATCCTCATGCGTTCCCCAAGGTTCAAATCTTGGCCCCTTCTTTTTTTAATATTCATTAACGATATTACTAATCTCATTAAATGCGAGAAATTACTATTTGCAGATGATCTAAAATTTTTTTATCCCATCTCATCATTGCTTGACTGTCAAATGCTTCAAGATGACTTGATTAGAATTTCACAATGGTGCACCTTGAATAATCTCCGTTTAAATTTAAGAAAATGTCATGTTATGTCATACACTAGAAAATTATCGCCACTGAATTTCGACTACTCAATAGAAAATATCTCCATATCTAGAGTTTCCGTTATAAAAGACCTATGCGTGAAATTTGATAACAGGTTGATGTTTATTGGTCACATTCAAGACATTTACAAAGCGGCCATACGCCTTCTAGGCTTCATAATCAGGAATACTCGTACCTTCCGAGATACCACTGCTATACCCTCTCTTTACTATTCTTTTATTCGGACTAAACTGGAATACTGCAGTGTTATATGGAGCCCTATTTGTGAGACCCATCAGAACCTAATTGAGTCGGTCCAGAAAAAATTCTTAAAATATCTTTATTTTAGAATGCATAACATGTATCCGGATCGTAATGTTACTTATGAGAGTCTTTTAAAGCTTTTTAATTTTCATAGCCTCATGGAACGCCGGGAATATAATCTCATATTCCATCTTTCAAAATTAATTAATGGTCTAATTGATGATCCTAATTGTCTTTCTCTTCTAAGTTTTCATGTTCCTACTATTAAAACAAGATCCTACTTTAACTTCTATCTTCCTCCAGCCCGTACAAATCTCCTAATGTCCTCTCCAATTTATCGCATGTGCAGTATTTATAATAATATTTTTTCTAGTGTAGATGTCTTTCTTCTTGACTTTAAGAGCTTCTGTAACGAAATCCATAATCTTTGTAATTAATAATATTGCAACTATGTCTTGTTGAATTGTATTTTTGCTTTTCGCTACCCTTTAATTGGACTTGTCTGTTGGGTAGTGTGTATTTTTAATTATATATATATATATATATATATATATATATATATATATATATATATATATATATATATATATATATATATACCGTGTGTCTGTCTTAAAGGTGTACATAGGAGATAAATATGGGAAATCAGTTTTTTGCAATTTCCTGCTAGCCTAATTATTTTAAGCAAAAACGCGCCAAATAAAAGTTTTAGGGCATAAAATTCTGCATCTAAATCAATAAACAGAATTACATTTACATGCTTTGTAACGACAGAAATTAATTATGGAAATGTCGAAAATTACGTTGAAAATATCGACAGCCATGGAATTGAACAATAAATAAATAAATGCTTAACGTTTTATGAAATTGTCAGAAACGTTAAATAAGTTAACATACGTTGTGACAGATAAAACTTCAAGCATTTATTTATTTTTTGTTCAACTCCATGGTTGTCGATATTTTCAACGTAATTTTCGACATTTTCATAATTAATTTCTGTCGTTACAAAGCAGGTAAAGGTAATTCTGTTTATTGATTTAGATGCAGAATTTTATGCCCTAAAACTTTTATTTTGTTTAAAATAATTAGGTGAGCAGGAAATTGCAAAAAACTGATTTCCCATATTAATCTCCTATGTACACCTTTAAGACAGACACACGGTATATATATAGGATGTCCCAGTAAGGGATTCATCAAGCCAAGCTGCTTGGCTTGAAATAAAAAAGCTTTGCTTGGCTTGAAACTTCAAGCTTTTTTTAATGTTAGGTTTGGCTTGGGATTGGTGGAAACAGAGCTTGGCTTTAATTATTTTAGGCTTGGCTTGATTTTCAAGCTTTATCAAGCGTTTTCAAGCCTTTTCAAGTTATTTTAAGCTGTTTCAAGCTTTATAAATGCTCATGCGCACAGGAGGTATATAGGTCCTGAAGACCAGTAGTAGTTGTTCGGTATCAAGATTTTAATATAAATATTCGATGTGAATTAAATTAAATATATCGATATACCGATATATCCGATATATCGATGTATTGGAATATTGATGTTATTACCCACTCTTGCCCTGAGTGGATAATAATTATGGTAAACGATAAAAATACAAAAACTATAAAACTGGGCGACAACGTTAATTTATGGACGATACGAAAAATCTTACTACTATGCCCAGATTTTAAACCCGTGAAAGTAATGGTGAGAGCGGCGTAACTCAGTGGTAGATTAGGGGTGAGTTTTACGTAAAGAAGAGGGATAGGGCGCCAGTCGAAATAAAATTCAGCCCCTCTCAAGCGGACGTGTTTCAACGCACGGCACGGAACTGCGAAAATGCGGCAATAAGGAAATATAGTGATGTTAACGGTAATGATAACAGGGGAATATACTTCGAACATAAACTCTGTACGTAAAATAAAACGAATATTTAATAGCCGTACTTCTACAAACATAAAAACCTTAAGTCCGGTTCGCGGGAACATTCAAATAACTTAATAACAAGACAACACTGACTCGTGCGTTTCTGCGAGCGGTTGGTATTGACAAAAAGTAACTAATATTACAAAATGGCGCGGGCGACGATGTGTGCGTCGCTGGCCCAGGGACATGCGCGTCAATCGCAGTAAATAAACAACTTGAACGGTATTCTAACCTAAACGAAGTCGTTCGCAGATTCGTACTCCAGTTTACAAGTGAATTAAATATACAAGTCGACCGCGAATCGGCTTGGTAAACAATGGTGTACGTTGAACAATTATATAAAGCGTAAGTACAAATAATATAAGTAATCGATTTTGACATTACATGATACACTTGAATGCAGGTTATGAAATATGACAGTACGTTTGATATAAATGAGTTGAACAACAGGGAAGCCGTTGTCCCAATAAATAACATGGAATAATAAAGTGAAAAGACTCTTATCTGGTCGTTGGGTTGACACGGCTGGCTGTGGGTGTGGAGACGACAGATGACACCAAAAGCTCCAATCGCAGACGAGGTGTGTGCAGATAGCCAAACCAGGTTGCACCAGGTGGTTTTCCCACAAGTACAGGAAACTGTGATGGCGAATAGTGGTGGTAACTTCCAGATAATCAGTCGTAGGCGTCAAACAGCACAGGTATTTCATCAACGAAAGCTGAACAATCAACCTTGAGGTTCGATACGTGATGTACAGCTCGTGATCGATAAGTAAAGTCACAATCGATGGGGGTGACGTCACGGTAAACGTAGTGAGAATAAAATCGATAAATGTACACGTGAACGTGACAAGACGGTAACGTCAAAAACGTAACTTGAAAATAAAACTCGACATAAAAAGCCTAAAAAGAACGATTACTGTTAGAACTCGAGGCGATGAAAATATAAGAGAACGGTAAGCGAATCACATGTGCAAACTCACCTTAGTAAATGTGCTGCTAAAATAGTAAATTCAGTTGCAGGACTGTGTGTAATAAATCCCGAATACACGGAGGAACCACTCTGTTCCAGAAAATTAGTTGCCGTACAAAAATTCCCTCACACGAGGATAATATTTCGAAAAACGATAAAAACGGTAACTTCAGCGACACCAAAATTGTACGTGCAACTCCACAGGCTGCTAACGAAGAAGATTTGAAAAATGAAGATTTTGCAATCCTTTACCAATAAACACGTTAAATCTTTACGCAAGCGTCGGTGGAGGTCGTTCACCTGGCCTTGAGAATGAACTAGCTGAGTGGGTCAAGATGACGAAGACGACCGCAACGCGGGGACGTCATCAAGGTTGACTGAGATGTAGGCGTAAGAGAAATCGACATGTAACAATGTATCAGTATATCGATATGTTATGTCGATATTTCATTGTATCGTAATAATGTACAAATCACGTTTTGTTTTACATAAATTTATTGTGGTACAATTGAAAAATATCTTCTTATGCGTAAAGATAAACAAAACGATAAAATAAAATTTATGAAACTTACACCAAGTGGTTTTTTCTTTGTAATTATTAAAATATAAAAATATTGAAATGTATATATTATAAATTTATTTTATTTTTAAGAGTAAACAATCAGCATAATTTTATTATCATTTATTAAATATTTACCCTTCAATTTTTATGTTTCTTTTATTATTTTCGTTGACTGCATTTATTCAAGTAGGCATATGCATTAGTTGGACTTTATTGTATTTTATCTAAAAACTCGAAATGACCTCTCAAAAAACTGTTAAAGTTTGTCATACTATTGACTTCATATACCCCTATTCAATAAATAAAAACTCAAGACTCCAAACACGCAACAACAGTGTTCAAATTAATACATAAATATTTTGGAATGTACAATGGGATGAAAATGACCTGAGACTGACCTTTTATATCTACTTCAAATACATCTGGAAATCACAAAACCCTACAGACGGAAATTTCCCCGAAATTTTGTTTGTTCATGACAAATACCTACTCGCCTCTTCCCGATATTATCCAATCAAACAACAAGATCAAACTGCACCTATCTTCCCACCATTCTATAGTTAAAACAGATAGTTGGTTCAGATTGAGAAAATAAGTGGTCTTTGCATAATAAGAATGATGAAGGGTATAGTGTCCTATTTACAAAGTTTTGAAGCATACTGGACTGGCAGGTAATGAAGGCTGGTCCTTTTGGAAACTCCAATTCTTAGAAGTTGGAAAAAATGTGCCAAAGCATTGAGAAAGTACGTTATCACCATAAAATTACGGTCTCGACAACATTTCTTAAGAGAAGCTTGAAAAAGCTTGTTTTCAACCAAGCTACTTGACAGTCAAAGGCTTGGTTTGGTTTGAAAAATCAAGCTTTTTTAAATGTTAGGCTTGGTTTGGCTTGACCTTGGTGGAACAGAAGCTTAGCTTGGCTTGAAAAGTCAAGCTATTTTGAACGGCAGGCTTGGCTTGAAAAGTCAAGCTTTTTTGAACGGCAGGCTTGGCTTGATTTTTCAAGCTTTTTCAAGCCAAGCCAAGCTTTCAAGCTTCAAGGCAAGCCCGTGAAACCCTAGTCCCAGTACGAGCTTATGCTATCGTTATTTTTTAAAAACTATTTAATATTATTTTACGAAATTTGGTATCTAGGGATTTGCCGACATGCCCGGTTCAGCTAAAATATTTTCAAAACAGTACCGGAAACAGACACTAACTTTCTTATTTTAAATGGAACGCTATATTTTTTAGTTTACCATTGAATGCAGCAGAAAATTAATCATGTGAAACCATAAAAAAATTACTCATGATCAACCATATCCGGCATAATTAACTTTTTTAAATTTTTTTCGTTAATAACGGTCACTTTGTTATCACTATATCTCGAAAATGGAAAAAAATCTATGGTCTGTAAAAATAGTTTTATAAAAAGTTTTTGCTTACAATAATATAAATTAATAATCGACGATTTTTGAAAATTGTAATTTCTATTAAGTTCACATGATTCTAAAAGCTCGATTTTTTTAAATGAGACACCCAATTTTTTATTATTTAAATGATTTTTTGTTAAAAAATAGGGGTAGTTTGTGTAGCATGCGCTATGTATGGAAGAACTTCGTCGAAAATTAATTTCAAGGAAAACAATCTCTACACCCAAAGGGTAAAAGAGGAACCAGACAATATATATATATATATATATATATATATATATATATATATATATATATATATTTAATTAAATTAAATTTAGAAATAGAAGAAAATTATGTTTAGTACCTATTTGATATTTTTTATTTTAATGAATTTTTATCATATTAAATGTGAAATACGAAATAAACAGAAATAGATAATATAAAATAAAGCTAAAACAAAATGTACATAACCAACTAAACTGGACTTATAAACAAAAACTAATTTATACAATTTAAATATTTTCCATTTTCCTAAAAATCTATCAAATTTTAACATAGGACATGCTACATAAACTACTCTTATTTTTTAATGAAATATTCATTTACATAAAAAAATGGGGTGTTCCATTTAAAAATACTTATTTTTTTGTATATTGTGCACGTAGAAATTACAATTTTCAAAAATTGCGGATAATTAATTTATATTATTGTAAACAAAAGCTTTCTTTGTAGTATTTACAGATTATAGAAATTCGTTTCCATTCTTGAGATATAGAGTGATAAAGAAGTGGCCGGTTTTAGCGAAAACAAAGTTTAATTACGCTGAAAGTGGTTGATGATGAGTAATTTTTTGATTGTTTCATATGCAAAATTTTCCACTGAACACAAAGGTAAAATAAAAAATGTATCATTCCATTTATAATAAGAAAACGCTGAAACGGACATGCCGGAATTCCCTTAGGTACCAAATTTCGTAAAATAATGTTGAAATAACGATAGCATAAACTCATTGGGACACCTATGTATATATATATATATATATATATATATATATATATATATATATATATATATATATATATATATATATATATATATATACTTAAAAATTCTCTATGTATGTGTGTATGTTTTGTTCAATTTTTATGACGCTTCCTGTAAAATTGAATATTTTCTTGAGGAATAAATTTATTATTACTTTTATACTCGTATGATATTGAATTGATTCATCAGTCAAAATCATTCGTTTTAATTACCTTTTACTTATTAATGCGAAGCAATTTTGTATTATATATTTCATTAATGAGCAACTTTTTGTACAGTTTTATTATTATCTTTATTTGTAGATTCCAACGATTTATCAGTTTTACCTAAGGGTAAGGAATATATAATTCCTAAACATAAACATATAGCATGCAGAGGGACATCTCCAGATGTAAATATTGACTTGTTGCAGTTTGAAAATATAATTGGAAAGATGCAAAACAAAGTTAACGCCATCAATTATAAATATTATGAATTTAAACCACATCGATATGAAAAAGTAGGAGATAAGGTAGGTTAAATATTCTCTTTATCCAACAGCAATCCTATAAAAAAATACAGTAGCTCTTAAAATTATTAGCACACTTTAATTGTACAAGCGAAATGAATAATAAAAAGGGTGTAAAAAAAATCACTAAAAATTAATCATATTCTTCCTTTAGAACAAGTATACATATATAATATCAAAAGTTAAATCTAGTTAAATAAACGAACTTAAACGATTGTAAAGAATTTTATTTTTATATAATTTTCTATTTAAAAGTAGTAATAATAAAAGAAGAAATAGCGTAATGAAGTTAAAAAGAAATAGAAAATATCGTAAATAGTTACAAAAATAACGTTATTCGCTATGAAAACAAACGATAGATGCACAGATGAATATTACAAAATGGCGTACTTTATTGACAACGTCAGTATACAAAATCAAAAAAAAATCTTTATTTAAGATTAAAAATCTTTTTATAGCGGCTTGTACATTATTTGGATTTTGTAAAATATCTAATGTTATAGTCTAATTTCCTTACATCTAAATGCTTGTTTATTACAAAATAAGATATATGACGAACTAAATATTACAAAATAGTTAACCTAGGAGATTAACTCTACTATTTGATTACTGCAACATTTTATATTATATACATGTATTCTAGGTATGTGAACATTAGTAATTAATTATACTTTATATACATATATATATATATACACGTATGTTTGTAATAATTATTTACAAAGTCATCATTCCCTACTTACAAATGTATAACGAATGGTGAATAAAATGAATCCTCTAACAAAGATATTCATTTAAATTGTTCTGTTTGGCATCTAATTTAATTATTATAATTTATCCATTTAGGCAGAATTCTTTGAGTTTTAAGGAGCTTGTTACAAAGTAGAAAATTGCATTTATTTTATTTTGATCAAAATTACAACATAATTTGTGAAAATTTGTTTCATTTTCTTCATTTACATTTAATATTGGATTTATGTACATTTATGGCTTATATAATGGGCATTTGCAGAAAAAATGGTATAACGTTTCTTTTTCTTGTAAATTAAAAATTTGATAATTAACTATTGGATCTAATTTATATTTGAGTCTGTTAATGTTTAAAATTATAATGTGTTTTGAGGACAATCTCATTTGCGCCAATAATTGTGCTTTACACATTTTAATATTACTGTCCAAGTAATTTTCTACATTGTAATCAAATTTGATTAGTTTGTAAAATTCATGGTATGTAGAATTAACTGTTCTTTGTAAGTCATTGGATTTCAAATTGGTTTCAAATGCCTGCGATACATTATTTATGTCGATTTTTGATAAAGACTGTGTATTCAAAAGCTCGCCGAAACCGAGAGACACGAGCATCTCTTTTAATTGAGTGGCCCAGTTATATTCTTTTTTGTTTGAAGGTGATTTATCAAGTTTTAGTAAGCGGTTAAAAAGTAATTTTCGGATTCTGTTTTCGTCCATTTGGGTTAGTTTGTACCACCAGGATAAAGCCTTTTTAAAAACCGTGGTTTCAATGTGTTCAACGCCAGTTTCAACTCTTATCAAGTAGCCCGGTGTGGATTTTTGGCAGCGTAACAGATAACTCAGATACTTAATTTGAATTTTTTCTATGTGATTCAAATATCTAATGCCTCAGATTTCAGCACCGTATGTACCGGAGGTTTGTATGATTGCACTGTATAAAAGGTTTTTTTCTTGCCAATTATTTGATTTAGTTTTCGCGAGTAATGAATTTACTTTTTGAATTGCTAAGTTGGCCTTCGTGCTAGAATGTTTAGAGGCTTCAAAAAATTTGCCTGAATTACTGAATTTAATTCCTAAATAAACATAGCTTTTAACAACTTCAATTATTTCGTTTCGGTATTTAAATTGCCTTTTTGATATTTTTTGTCTGCCTTTGTGGAAGTTCACTATTTTTGTTTTGTTTATGTTTACTGTTAATTTATTGGTATTGCAATAATCCGATAATATATTTAATTTATTTTGTATGTCAATTTCAGAATGTCCAACTATCACCGTATCGTCCGCATATGCCAATAATATTAGATAGTTAATTCCATCAATATTGATGCCTCTAACATTTCGTTCTCTAAAGTAATTTTCAACGTCATTTAAATAAATTGAAAATAAGGAAGGGCTTAAAATCCCACCTTGTAAGACCCCAGTAGATATATCTATATGTTCAGAAGTTTCATTGTTATTTATAACAGTAATTTTCGCGCTTGCATATAGAGACTGTAGAATTCTAATAAGTTTAGAGCTAATTCCGTTATTATAAAGTTTATCCCATAGCATGGCACGGTTAAGTGAATCGAAAGCGCTTTTCAAATCTACGAAAATGGCTAATAGTTGATTACTTTTTAATCTTAGTTGGAGGTTAATAAGTGAAGTTAGAGAAAATATGTTGTACTTCGATTGGGCTGGAAACCTGCCTGAAACTCTTTTAATATATTATTATATTCTAGCCAATTTTGTAATCTTTTATTTAAAATTTGTGTGAATATTTTTGTTATACAGTTTACGAGAGCGATAGATCTATAACAGGAAGAGTCTTCTTGGCTGCCTTTTTTGAATAACATATTTAGCTTAATTTACCCAGTTGTCTGAAGTAACTTCTTGTTTAAAAATTTCGTTAAAGAAATTTTGAAGATAATGAACCCATTTTGGTGTTAGATATTTATAGAAATCGTTATTTATATCATCAATTCCAGAGGCCCTATTAGTCTTTAGGGAATTTAAGCATTGAGTTATTTCATGTACAGTTGTCAGCATCTAGTGTGGGATGCATGCAATCAAAAAAAGTTGGGAGTATTGAGTAATTATGCGAATAAACATTTTTTAAAAAAGATTCCCATTCGTTTGGTGGAATTTTTTATTTGTAAGCTTTTTAAATTTTTGAAAATTTACTATTTTCCAAAATTAAACATTGTCTTTTGTGTTGGAAATTTTGTCTGAAAGTTGTTTGTTATAGTTTATTTTACATTGATTTTTTCTATATATTTTTTTGCATGGATAAATTGTTTAAGATTTTCGTTACTCCTATTTTCTCTAAATAATCTCAGATACCCGGAGGCTGCGTTTTTTAAAATATTACAGTTCTCATCAAACCAGGGCATTCTGTCAAGAGTACTGGCAAAATTGTAATTATTATTACTATGTTTTTTCACTATCATCATACCTGCTTGACAGGCTGCTTCTTTTATCGCACTTATAAAATTCTGGTTAAGGTCATTGACATCTGAATTGTTGAAGTATATTTTATCAGATTTAATCAAGTTATTGAGAAAATGATCTTGTTGTTCGTTAATACAGTTTTGAACTTTATATTAGATGTTTCAGAGTTCTTTTCATTAAATTTTGATTGTGAAAACAAATTCTAGTTTTTAAACAATATTTAATAATTTTAAATTATCCCAGGCTAAATCTACAAGGCTGCTCCCAAAATGACTGTGAAATGTATATTTATCTTCAAGATCAACTTCTGTTCTACCATTCAACACAAAAAAACCTACATTTACCATATCATTCACCAAATTTGTGCCTCTCGGGTTGGTTTTAGCGCATTCCGTTTTTCTATAATCACTGGTATTTGGGTTACTGAGTAATATTTCATCCATTTGGTTTAATTCCCCTATTTTGGAATTAAAATCCCCTACTATGGCAATTTTGTAGTCAAAAAATCGCTCGTGTATCTCCTCTAAAGTTTCGACGAGCATTTGGATACACAAACAGTCATCTAAGCTTGGCTTCAATACCTAAAATGAATTTTCTTTTATTATTTACGAGTTCAATTATGAGCCATAAGTTAGTTTTTTCAATTACATTGATTTCTTTAAATATATTTTCCTTGGTTAAACAGACTATGCCACCGGAAGGGCGGCCTCAATCAAGTTCACTGGTTGCAGCACTTATGTAAACATTAGAATTACATGCTGCAAGGAAGTGAGGCAAAACTAATTTTTCTTTTATACTCATTGTTTCTACAAAACACAATATATCAGCCATTTTAATTTTATTTATGATTTCTGTTTCCAAATGAAACAAATTACTTAATCTATTTATATTCCAAAATAGTATTTCTGTATTATTCTCCATATTGAAATTATTTGTATTTGATTTATAAGATAACTTAGTACTATGGTAATTATTATGTGTTTGTACTTCCTTTTGGTTTTTTCTTTATTTGGAGAATGCTTGTTGGCTGCCGATGTTGGGAGGATTGGCCACAAGTTTGAAGGAGGCGACGCTAGGTGGATTCCGGAACAGTGTTGCTAACTGCAGGGAATTTTTCCTTTTTCGGGAATTTCTGAGGTAAAAAGGGAAAACGGGAATCTTTCACGAAAATTGCCTGTATTAGAGAATTTTTGTACACTTTATCTAATTACTTAATAACAATTATTCGATGTTCAATTTTTGTTTTTATTATTATATTGGGAGCCTTACGCCTGACACCATTGAACATAGATAGCAATCGAACCGTTTTCTGTCATGTTTGATGAATTTCACTCTGTAGAAGAATAATTATTCTACTGAATAAATATAGTTAATACGTAAAATAATCTTTTTATTTTACAAAATACACGAAAAATATTCAAAACTTGACAATCAATCAATCAAAAGTATTAACAACTGAAAAAACAATCATCAAGGATTGCTTATAGAAAAGCGAAAGAAAAAGTTCATATTCAACACTGCCCCTTATTCTAAAATTTTCTTACTTATTTGTAACAAGTCCAATATTGTAGACTAGAGTCATCAACCGCGGTCTATGCAGAGGCTTCGTAAGCATGTCAGCCAACTGATCTTCCGTAGAGACACTCTCGACATCTAAAATTCCTTCTGTGACACATTCACGAATAAAGAAATGTCTCAGTGCAATGTGTTTGGTCCTCCGATGATATTCTGGGTTTTGTGCAAGACGAATGGCAGCTTCATTATCCACTCGAACTATTGGCAACTTTTGAAGTTCCACCATGCTTTAAGTAGTCTTTTCAGCCATACCACATCTCTTGCCGCTTCGCTTGCAGCCACAATTTCTGCGCCAGTTGTAGCTAACATCACCGAAGTCTGACGTTGACTCAGCCAGGAGACAGCTCCCCCTGCATACAGTGTTACTACGCCAGTTGTTGAGCGACCAGTTTCTTTGTCTCCACCAAAATCTGCGTCACTGTAGCTTTCCAATATACCTGATTTATATCTAGGCTTGCAGACTAATGTGTAATCTTGACTTCCTTTTAAGTAGCGAAAAATTCTCTTAACTTTACACCAATCATTGTACGTCGGGTTATCAAGTGTCATAGATGCCACACTAACTGCATATGCGATATCTGGTCTTGTATTGGTCATGAGATACATCAGTGCTCCCACAGTTGCTCGGTAGGGATACTCTCGATCTTGATCAGGTGAATTATTAGCTTCCCCTGCTACGTTACTTGTCATCGGAGTAGGAGCAGGATTGCAACCCGCCATATTAAATCGCTGAAGTATCTTGGCAGTATAGCCTGCCTGTCCAACCGCAATAGATCCATCATTACGCTGTTGAATTTCCAGTCCCAGGAAATAGGCAGCTGGTTTAACTGTTATCTTGAATTCTTGTTTCAATTCTTCTATAAACAGTCTGGCATCTTCTTCATTAGTGGTCGCGACAAGTCCATCGTCCACATATAGGGCCAAAACTGTCTTTCGGTTACCCTCTCGACGAATGAACAAGCATGGGTCGTCATCGCTTCTAACAAACCCAAGTTTGACAAGAAACTCTCCGAATCTCCTGTTCCAGCACCGTGGAGCTTGCTTGAGACCATACAAACTTCGATTGAGTTTGCACACCAGATCAGTACCATCCTTGTACCTGCACCATAAAAATTTCTTCATCCAAATTACCATAGAGGAAGGCGGTAGAGACATCAAACTGTGTCATCTTCGTCCCTTCACTTGCTGCCATGGCAATTAAACTTCTAATAGTAGGTGCCTTTGCAACTGGACTGAACGTCTGATTATAGTCCACTCCTTTGCGTTGTGAAAATCCCTTGATAACCAGCTTCGCCTTATATCTATGAACTGATCCGTCAGGATGAGTTTTTACCTTGAAGACCCATTTACTCCTGATGGCTTGCGACCCTTTGGTAGCTTCATTAATGTCCAGGTCGAATTCTCCAACAATGACTTGTATTCGGCATCCATTGCCGCTTTCCAGTGAGCTCGATTGGATGAACTGACCGCTCCCTCATACGACTCTGGATCTTGGACCTCTGGAAAAGCTGCCATCACATAATCTTCCCTCAAACGTGTCGGTATCTGAAGTTTTGAACGGTCTCTTAACTATCGATCAGTTCCTATAGGACTCTGTACTTCCCCAGATTTAGATTCCTCATCATCGACATCAACATTTTGGTCTTCGGTTTCATGGTTTGACTCCATCGTTGGCTCAAAGCTGACAGGCGACTCGATGATAAGTTCTTCTTGGAAGATTACATCTCTAGACCGGATAAGTTTTGATCCTTCCTTTGACCATAATCTATAACCGTCATCAGCATCATAGCCCATAAGAATACATTTTACTGCCTTCTTGTCCATTTTCCGTCTTTTCTCTTTAGGAATATGGGCGTAACAGACAGTACCAATCACACGAAATTGATTCGTTGATGGTTTGCGGCCGAACCATACTTCAAATGGCGTCTTTTCTGCAACCATTGATTTTGCAGTCCGATTCAACACATATCCGGCAGTGTTCACCATTTCAGCCCAAAGTCCTTGAGGAAGATTTCCGTGAGCGTATAACATCGACCTCGCTGACTCTACAATAGTACGGTTTTCTCGTTCCGCACACCCGTTCTGTTCGGGAGTATATGGCATTGTGATTCGCTGTTGTATCCCGGATTTACTTAGTATTCGTCGTACTTCGGCGTTGTCAAACCCTCCGCCTCCATCACACCTCAGTTCTTTGAGTGTATGACCAGTTGTTTTCGCATCATTGATAAACTGCTGAAGTTTCTCCGGAACTTCCGATTTGTTCTTCATAAAGTAGACAGTGCGATATTTTGAGTAGTCATCTTTGAACAATACAAAATACCTTGATCCACCGGTTGAATTTTTGAATGGCCCACACATATCCGCGTGGATCTGCTGGCCTGTTTGCGATGCTCGATAAGCAGTACGATCACTAAACTTCAGTCGGTGGCTTTTGCCGTACGCACAGCCTTCACAAAATTCTTGTTCTGGTGACCCAATCGTTCATGCCATAACTGTAGTTGGTTCCCACTTAATATTGCGTTGACCTCCATTCGCATTTTGTTAGGTTCGCGAACTAGTAGTGCTACTTTATAAAGGCCATCATCTTTCTTTCTAAATCCATGCAATAGAGGATTTCCTAATGAGTCCTGTAGGGTGCACATTTCAGACTTGGATTCAAATTTGCTTCCTTTGATCAAATATTGAGCAGCAAGTATTGAGAACAAATTACTCTTGATCCCAGGAACATACCACACGTTGCTCAGAGTGGCTGCCTCCCATTTTCCATCAATGGAAACTTCTACATCGATGGATCCCTTGCCTATGGCTGATTCGCTATTCCCAAAAGCGGTAGAAACCCCATTTTGTTTATGAAACGTAAAATTAGTGAACCATTCTCTACGACTCGTGACGTGACTTGTGGCACCATTGTCTGCATACCAACTTTCATCAGCTGATTGTCTTCTTTCAGTAGCATCTACTGATGATACCGTAGCAAACATCTTCTCTGGGACATTCACAGATTTCTTTCCGTCACTATCATTTTTCATTTCTGTCCCCTTTTTGGAAGTCCTCAAAAAATCTGGTTTCCCATCCACAATCCACTTTCTGCAATTGCGAACGAAGTGTCCCTTCACCTTACAGTAGTGACACTCGTAATTCTTCTTCAATTTTCCTTTAGGTTGTCCACGATAAACTTGTAATGCTGATTGCTTCGATTCTGTCTTTGTCAGTACTGCCTCCTGTTCTCGAATATCTCTCGCTACTAACGAACGTTCATATGCGCAGAGTTGAGTCGTTAAATTGTCAACGGTCCGTTCGGCTTTACTAAGCAACATCCAACTTGACTTAAAAGAAAAATATTCTTCACCAAGCGTATCCAAAATTTTGCATATTAGAAATAAATCTGGCAGCTTCGTTGCTTCTGCTGATGTTGAAATTTCACATTGTAAATCTGTAAAAATTGTCTTCAACTCGGAGATCATGGAAGCCATACTCTGACCCGATGCCGACGTATAACCAAAAAACTGCATACACAGTGTATACGCCTTATCCTCCGACATGCCATCAAACAGTCTATGTACTATGTACAACTCTAACCAGATGTCAAGCGCGCTGGTAAATCTCATCACTTGGCGTAAAATCTCTTCTGTCATACTGCTATCATCATAGCATTATTCGCTCCCTTGGAAAATGCTAGTAGTCGCTCCTTGTTCTGGCTTCGCTGGCCTGACAAGTTTCCTTTCAACAACTTCAATGGCGCCTTCATGCATTTTTGGTAGTATAGTTATTCTAAATTTCCATGTAGCCCAGTTCTTCTTCCCTTCCAATGGTTTAATGTTCCACTTGGATTCCATAATGAATAAGAACAGCCAATCTTAGACACCAAATAAAACAAAATAGACAATGAATTTCTCAGTAGAATCGTTCTGAACCCATAACCTGATGAATTTCACTCTGTAGAAGAATAATTATTCTACTGAATAAATATAGTTAATACGTAAAATAATCTTTTTATTTTACAAAATACACGAAAAATATTCAAAACTTGACAATCAATCAATCAAAAGTATTAACAACTGAAAAAACAATCATCAAGGATTGCTTATAGAAAAGCGAAAGAAAAAGTTCATATTCAACAATGTTTACATCATGAAATCTCACTCGTACAAATTTCATGTACGTGTCAAACTCTTGGTGTCAGCAAGCAACGTCGTAGGCTCAGTCGTAGGTATTACGTCGTAATTTTTGAAATTGTGTAATAGTGTAATGGTAATCTAATGAGAAATGTGCAATATTGCAATGGACAAAGATATTGTTAAAGTTAATAATACTTCCGATTCTGACTCCAATAGTGAGAAAGAACAAAAGAAGAAGAGAAAAATTCAGAAAGACAAATTATTTAAAAATTATTGATTAGATGATCCTAATTTTAAATCCTGGTTATTGCCAGATATCACATCTAAATATAAGGCAAAGAAAGTTTTTTTATTTATTATTTACCATCACCGCATTATATTTTTGTTATGTACTATTTTGTATGTGTAAAATATGTGATGTGATCATAAAGTCTGGAAAGACTGATTTACTCAAACATAGTGCAACATTTAAACAAACTGAAAAAATTAAAGTAATACGAGAAAATAAAAACGTTGCTACCATGTTTAAAAGTAATAAGGATAATATTCATAAACATAATGTACAAATGGCGGAAATTAAATTAGCAGCATTCTTTGCAGCCAACAATATGGCCTTTAGAGTGGTTGATGAGTTAGAACCGATTTTAAAAAGTATGTTTCCTGACAGTAAAATTTGTCAGGATATGAGAATAAAAAGATTTAAAACAACAGAAATAATTAAAAATGTGCTGTGTAAGAAAGAAACAGACGAGTTAGTCGCTTATCTAAAGACACATATATTTTCTGTTTTGTTAGACGAATCAACCGACATAGGTGACTTTAAGAGTTTAGCTGTGCTTGTTAGATATTCAAAAAATAAGAAAGTGGAAACTCGCCTATTAGAACTGATTCAAATAGATGCTAGGGACGTAGGAGCAACGAATATGTACAATACATTTAAATATTGTTTGCAGAAACGTGAAATACCTATTAAAAATATAGTTGGTAAGTTTGACAAGACCTTAGGATCAATAATTATTATAAAATTTATATTTTTTCTTTTTAGGTGTTGCTTCAGATGGCGCAAGTGTTATGATAGGTAAACATAATTCTTTTTTTAAATTACTGCAGGACGAAGTTCCTTATGTAATTATTCTGCGTTGTATATGCCACTCAGCCTCTTTAGTGGCTTCTAGTGCATGCGCCGTACTTCCTCGATCCCCAGAAGAATTAATAAGAAACATTTATAATTATGTTTCTGGCAGCGCAAAGAGGTAAGCACAACTACAAGAAATCCAGGAGTTTTTTCATGCAAAACAACTTAAAATGCTCAAATTAGCTTATACAAGATGGTTAAGCAGGTATGAGTGCATTGTTCGTGTGCTTGAAAATTGGACAGTACTGGAACATTATTTTATTGTGGCCGTAGAGGAAGATAAATTAAAATCTGTGAAATTGATTCTCACTGAATTACAAAATATTTACACCAAAGCTTATCTCCTTTTTCTAAAGTATGTACTCAATATATTTAATACGTTTAATGCCCTTTTTCAACATAGAAAACCACTGATCCATATTTTATACTCATAATGTTTGAATTTGATGAAGCAACTCTGTAAAAATGATCTTGATGCTGCATTTGTTTTTGAAAAAAATCTTCATAAAATAAATCTAGACAATCCAAGGTATTTTTTGTCTTTGGAAAAACTGTATGTTGGTCCAGAATGCTCTGAATTATTATTAAAAATGCCAAAATATGGAAGAGAATACTTTTTAAAAAAATGTTTGCAATTTTATGTGACTGCTGCTGTTGATTTACAAAAAAGGTTACCTGATGAAATATTTAGAGATATGGGTTTTCTAAACCCAGATATTGCATTTAATACCTCTGAGAACGAAAGAAATATAAATTTTAATTCATTGTGTGATAAATGTGAAGGAATTATTACCGTGGATAAGACTGATTTAGCTATAGAATGGCAAAATTTGCCAAATGCGTTTAATGATGCAGGAATAAGTAGAATGAAAAATCACCAAATGGATAAAATGTGATTAGATATTTGTACAAAAACACGTTTCGATGGAACCATGGCGTTTCCAAATTTAGCCTCGTTGATTAATGTGGTATTAATTTTACCACATTCGAATGCCGAAGCAGAGCGTATTTTTTCAATTCTTACTGACACAAAAACAAAGAAGAGGAATAGGTTGGGAGAAGCTTCTTTAAATGCAGTTTGTGCATTCAGAAGCTACTTACAGGCAAATGAAATAGACGTAGTACATTACGAAATCACAAACGAACATGTATACCAGTAAACAGAACTAAGTGTTTTTACATTTTACAAAATTGCAGATATTTATGTAATACATATCTATGTAAAAGTACACACCTTATGTATTTAAAATTACGGAGTTTGTAATTTTACATATAAATTATAATTGTATGTAATACATAGTTGATATTTTAAGAATAAAATTTTATTAATCTTTGTAGGGGTCTTTTTTGTAACTCAACCGTTAATTTTTAACATATCCAAGGGCCTATTCTGTAACTCAGTGGTTAATTTTTAACCTCTGTTAAATTTTTGAACCAATCATTTATGTTGACATGTAACAAAAAACTGACTTTTAGTTGTCAAATCAATATCGATTGAATAAAATCTTTAACCAGTGGTTAAAAATTAACCACTGCGTTATAGAATAGGCCCGCCAATCGATTCAGATTTGACAACTTAAATATTTTCCGACTATATAGGAATATACCTTATTCCATTTAAGCCATTCAGTATTGCAGAGCATAGGGTAGAATGGCTTAAATAGATCAGTGTATAATAACATATGATTTTGTTAAAACTTAAAAAAGGGAATTTTGACCCTGAAAAGCGAATTTTCTGCTTGCGAAAAGGGAATTTTAACTTTGATAAGTTAGCAACACTGTTCCGGAAGACTCGGTTGACTGTCTAAAAAAGTTTCTTGTTCACCGATTTCTTGACCCTCTTCAGATTTGGAGCGATTTATGGTTTTAAGATTTTTTGGAGGTTTATTTAAGTTGGATGGAGATTCGTTTGATGAGTTCCGTTGCCTTTTGTTCGTTGTTTTTCGATTCTGTCTTTTTCATAGGTTGTTACATGTCGATTTCTCTTACGCCTACTTCTTAGTCAACCTTGATGACGTCCCCGCGTTGCGGTCGTCTTCGTCATCTTGACCCACTCAGCTAGTTCATTCTCAAGGCCAGGTGAACGACCTCCACCGACGCTTGTGCAAAGATTTAACGTGTTTTATTGGTAAAGGATTGAAAGATCTTCATTTTTAAAGTATTCTTCGTTAGCAGCCTGTGGAGTTGCACGTACAATTTTGGTGTCGCTGAAGTTACCGTTTTTATCGTTTATCGAAATATTATCCTCGTGTGAGGGAATTTTTGTACGGCAACTAATTTTCTGGAACAGAGTGGTTCCTCCGTGTAATCGGGATTTAATACACACAGTCCTGCAACAGAATTTACTTTTAAAGCCGCCCACTAGCTAAGGTAAGTTTGCACATGTGTTTCACTTACCGTTCTTTATATTTTCATCGCCTCGAGTTCTAACAATAATCGTTCTTTTTAGGCTTTTTTTTTATTGTTGGTTTTATTTTCGAGTTACGTTCTTTTACGTTACCGTCTGGTCACGTTTACGTGTACAATTATCGACTTTATTCTCGCTACGTCTATCGTGACGTCACCCCATCGATTGAGACGTTGTATATATCGATCACGAATTGTACATCACGTATCGAACCTCAAGGTTGATTGTTCAGCTTCCGTTGATGAAATACCTGTGCTGTTTGACGCCTACGACTGATTATCTGGAAGTTACTACCACTATTCGCCATCACAGTTTCCTGTACTTGTGGGAAAACCACCTGGTGCAACCTGGTTTGGCTATCTGCGCACACCTCGTCTGCGATTGGAGCTTTTGGTGTCACCTGTCGCCTCCACATCCACAGCCAGCCGTGTCAACCCAGCGACCAGATAAGAGTCTTTTCACCTTATTATTCCATGTTATTTATTGGGACAACGGCTTCCCTGTTGTACAACTCATTTATTTCAAACACACTGTCATATTTCATAACCTGCATTCATGTTTATTATGTAATGTCTAAATCGATTATCTATATTAGTTGTACTTACGCTTTATATAATTGTTCAACGTACACCATTGTTTACCAAGCCGATTCGCGGTCGACTTGTATATTTAATTCATTTGTAAACTGGAGTACGAATCTGCGAACGACATCGTTTAGGTTAGAATACCGTGCAAGTTGTTTATTTACTGCGATTGACGCGTATTCTTTGGCCAAAGACGCCCACATCATCGCCGCGCCATCTTGGAATATTAGTTACTTTTTTGTCAATACCAACCGCTCGCAGAAGCGCACAAGTCAGTGTTGCCTTGTTACTAAACTATTTGAATGTTCCCGCGAACCGGACTTAAGGTTTTTATGTTTGTAGAAGTACGGCTATTAAATATTCGTTTTATTTTACGTACCGAGTTTATGTTCGAAGTACACTACCCTATTGTCATTACCGTTAACATCACTATATTTCCTTATTACCTCATTTTCCCAGTTCCGTGCCGTGCGTCGAAACACGTTCGGATGAGAGGGGCTGAATTTTATTTCGACTGGCGCCCTTTTCCTTTTCTTTACGTAAAACTCACCCCTAATCTACCACTGAGTTACGCCGCTCTCGCCATTACTTTCACGGGTTTAAAATCTGGGCATAGTAGCAAGATTTTTCGTATCGTCCATAAATTAACGTTGTCGCCCAGTTTTATAGTTTTTGTATTTGTATCGTTTACCATAATTATTATCCACTCAGGGCAAGGGTGGGTAATAAAAAGTGGCGCCCAACGTGGGGCCATTTTCTTTGGTTTTGCCCAACGTGCCGGCCATTTTCTTTGTTTTTGCCCAACTCAAGGGCCTTGTTATATCCAACGTGGACTTTCGCTTAAGGAATTTTTTTTGTTAATAGGGTGTTCTGCCAACAAACATTTAGTGTCATTTCGTTATCGTATCGGGGAATAAAAACAGTTTCGATTTTTGGATAGTTTATTTCGCTTTAGTTAGTTTTAGTTTAGTTTCGGATAATTTTAGGAAGGTTTAGAATACTTTTAGGTATAGTTTTGGGTTTAGGATTAGTTAGTTAGTTATTTATTGTTTTTCGGGAATTATATTTGAAGTTGCGATCATGGACGGAAAATATGAGATTAACAGGTTGTCGAAGGATGAACTGACATACGAAGTTAAGGTTAGAGGCATTGCCGAAGCAGAGAGTTCTTGCGACCAAATGAGGAAATCTTTACGTAGTGTTCTCAAAATAGAACACAATGCTTCGTTTACACGACCTAAGTACTCTTTTAAGTTTGAACAAGATGTGATCGCTCTGGAAGAGAAAATGAATGAGATTAGTAAAATGATACGAGAATTTGCCGGAATAAAGTCATCACCGGAATATCGAAAGATTATTACGAAAATTGCGCATGCCGTCGGTCGTGTTAATAATAGCGAACCTTTATCTGATGAAGATCGCGCAAAGCGGTCTCAACTGTTAGTAAGATTAGCAATTCTCGAATCTGAGTTGAAATCAAGTGCTAAAACATTTAAGAGAAATTCTACCGCTATTGACGAGACTAGTTTTCTTAACACGATTCGAGAACATAAAGATTCCGCATCTTCGAGCTCGGATACAGATTCAGATCCCCCTCCAGCTCGAATGACGATAAAATCGGTACCCGTATCCAAATGGGGTTTTAAATTCTCGGGCGACACAAAACAAATGTCGGTGAACGCTTTCGTTGAAAGAGTCGACGAATTACGGGTTGCAAGAAATGTATCACGTGACGAGCTGCTGCATACCGCTGTCGACCTGCTGGAAGGAACAGCGTTAATGTGGTATAGGGCGAATAAGCAGACCTTTACCTCATGGAATGAGTTGATAGAAGGCTTACGGGAAGAATTCCAGCCTATTGACTATGAGGAGAAGCTAGTAGATGAGATTAAGAGACGTACCCAAGGGCCTCGTGAACCCATAGGGATTTACATTGCAGAAATGACGACACTGTTCTCACGTCTACGAGCGAAACTCTCCGAGAAGCAGAAGCTACGAATACTGCTGCGGAATATCGCACCCTTCTACCAAACTCAGCTTGGCCTTATTGACGTCGAATCCGTACCGCACCTGCTACAGTTATGTCGCAAATTAGAAGCAAGAAAAGTGTCAGTTGAAGCATACGTACCTCCACCTCGCCGTGGACAATCTTACGAGCCAGATCTAGCGTACGTATATGCGGACAGCGAACATCAAGTTGCTCCTATCGATTCTCGTCCCGAAAATCCTCGAAATCAGGACACACAGAAAGCCACGCCTAATCCACACTCACGTAAGTGTTGGAACTGCGATCAGCCAGGACACCGCGCTGCAGGCTGTGATTTAAGACAGCGTAAAATGTACTGTTACCGATGCGGAAAAGTAAATTTCACGGTGAATACCTGTCCTACGTGTTCGGGAAACGCGAACAAGCCGCGGAAGTGAGTCGTTTCTCGCGGCACCCTGATTTAAAATCGACTCCAGTTAATCACGTCCTTGATTTTATTATCGCTCACGCGAAGGATGACGAACGTCCTTATTTAAATGTCCATATTTATGATGAACCGTTTCTCGGTCTGTTAGATTCAGGTGCTTCATGCACAATTATTGGTAAAGTAGGTTGGGATCGTTTACGTCATATAAATTTACCGATTAAGAAAAGTATTTCGTATTGTACCGTAGCGAATGGGCAACGTTGTCGTTGTTTAGGCAGTATTACCGTTCCATTTCGTTTGAGAGAGACCGTTAAAGTTGTAGATGTTCTCGTCGTCCCGGAGCTTCCGCATGAGTTGATTCTTGGCACAAATTTTTGGAGAACTATGGGTATCGTGCCAGATTTACGTAGAGGAGACTGGACGTTCTCTGCTGAACCACCTGCCGTTTTCAATGAAGTAATTACGTCACGCTCTGCATTATACTCCACACAGGAACAACAACTGAGCTCGCTGATTGACAAGATGTTTTGTAACACACAACCGGATCAGATTGGTTGCACGAGCTTAGTATCGCACGTTATACGTACGGATAGCCCACCTATCAAGCAGAGATACTACCCCATATCACCGGCTATGCAGAAGGTCGTCGACAAAGAGTTAGAGGAGATTTTGAAGCACGACATTATAGAACGCTCAAACAGCCCTTGGTCTTCACCTATCCTCCTAGTACCTAAAAAGGATGGCAGTTATAGATTTTGTGTAGATTACCGCAAGTTAAATGGAGTCACCACTCGAGATGCTTACCCTTTACCGTATATTAGCGAGACTTTAGACAAGTTAAGGGACGCTAAGTTTTTATCCTCTCTCGACATTAAGTCAGCCTATTGGCAAATACCGCTGGAAACAGGTTCTCGTCCTTATACTGCTTTTACAGTACCCAATCGTGGTTTATTCCAGTTTAAGAGACTACCGTTTGGCCTACATAACGCTCCGGCCACTTGGCAGCGTTTTATTGACGGCGTTCTAGGTCACGATCTACAGCCGTATGTGTTCGTGTACCTAGACGACATCATCATCGTATCAGACACCTATGAAAGACATTTGGAAATTTTAGAGATTGTCTTAAAGCGACTGATGGATGCAGGACTTACCTTAAGCAAAGAGAAATGTAACTTTTGCCGTGACGAGCTTAAGTATCTCGGTTACGTAATAGACAAGTTTGGTCTTCATGTCGATCCCGAGAAAGTTCGCGCTATAGTAGAGTTCCCAGCGCCGAGAAATACGTCAGAAGTACGTCGTGCCGTGGGAATGGCGTCTTGGTACCGCCGCTTCATCCCAAACTTCTCGACGATTATTGCGCCAATCACCAACCTCTTGCGCAAGAACATTAAATTTGCTTGGGATTCTCGCTGTGAAGAGTCATGGAACCAGCTCAAAAACTGTCTTATTTCCGCTCCTGTATTATCATGTCCAAATTTTGAAAAAGAATTTGTGGTGCAGACTGATGCTTCGGATTTTGGAATCGGTGCTGTGCTCACGCAAGAGCACGATGATGGTGATAATGTTATCGCTTATTTAAGTAGGTCATTGACACGTCAAGAACGAAATTTCTCGACTACCGAAAAAGAATGTCTAGCTGTTTTGTTTGCGATTGAGAAATTACGCCCTTATATCGAAGGAAGTCATTTTACCGTAATTACCGATCACGCTTCTTTGAAATGGCTTTCCAATTTACAGAATCCGACCGGTCGTCTTGCTCGTTGGTCCGTCCGCTTGCAGCAGTACAACTTCACGATAATTCACCGACCTGGTAAAGAACATGTGGTTCCAGATGCCCTTTCTCGTTCCGTACCGCATATTGATGTTATCGAGGGATCTGAAACGAATGATACATGGTATAGAAAAATTTACGACACTGTTTTACGAAATCCCGAACGTTTACCTGATTTCCGTGTCACAGATGGCAAGTTGTATAAGTTCGTAAAACAGGATTGGTCAGAATTATCTGGAGGAGTACATCAGTGGAAGTTGGTTGTGCCGAAGGACAAACGAAAAATGATCATGTCGCAATGTCACGATGTTCCCACTAGTGGTCATCTTGGTGGATTTAAGACCTTTCATCGTGTGGCGCAGTCTTACTATTGGCCAAAAATGCGTGCTGATATCACGAAATACGTGCGTTGCTGTGTGACGTGTATTAAAGCCAAACCAGTGCAGAGAGCGCCCCCTGGACGAATGGGTGGCCACTCACTGATTTCCAGGCCTTGGGAGGTTATTTGCGCCGATATTATTGGCCCCTTACCGAGATCATCGCACGGATATAATTGTGTATTTGTAGTCGCTGACTGTTTTAGCAAATTCAGCTTGTGTTTCCCCCTTAGGAAGGCTACGGCCCAGAGCGTCGTGCGTCATTTGGAGAATGACGTCATATTGATGTTTGGTGCACCACGTACCATAATTTCGGATAATGGAGTTCAGTTTCGGTCACGTGAATATACGAGACTTCTCGACTCGTATAACATTAAGTCGTCTTATACATCGCTTTACCATCCACAAGCTAATCCGACGGAGCGCATCAACCGAGTCCTGAAAACGATGTTGATTTCATATGTGTCAGACAATCATCGAGAATGGGACAAATACTTACCCAAAGTTGCGTGTGCTCTTCGTACAGCTAAACATGAAGTAACAGGACACACTCCATACTTTATAAATTTCGGGCGTGAAGCTGTGCTCATGGGTAATGACGACGTGGAAGCGAAGCTCGACGAAGACATAAAATTTAAGAGGGACCATGACGAACTAAAAAGTAGGGCATGTAGTTTCAGCAAATTATATAACGATGTGAGAACTCGCTTACAGAAATCTTACGTAAGGGCTAAAGCGAGATATGATTTACGTCATCGTGAAGTGTCTTTCTACCCCAATCAGCTGGTGTGGAGAAAGAACTACGTCTTGTCCAACGCCGCGCAATACTACACGGCGAAACTGGCGGACAAGTACATCGGACCATTTATGATACATAAAAGACTCTCCACCGACACGTACCAGCTCAAGGATCTTCAGGATAACGTCTTGCGCGGAACCTGGAGCAGCAAAGACCTGAAAGCACATCCCCACGATCATGAACCGACCTAGTTATCGTCATCGTTGTTTACTTACCGCTTTCGTTGCCGACTACTTCAGCTATGGACATTGGTTATAGATTTAGGTTTCGATTTAGGATTATTTTTGTTATGTTTTGTCGGTCTGTTAGTTAGTGTTCGAGGCACAGTCTTCGGAAATTTTCAGAGAAAATTTCCTATGGAGGTAAGGGTGGGGTTGTTACATGTCGATTTCTCTTACGCCTACTTCTTAGTCAACCTTGATGACGTCCCCGCGTTGCGGTCGTCTTCGTCATCTTGACCCACTCAGCTAGTTCATTCTCAAGGCCAGGTGAACGACCTCCACCGACGCTTGTGCAAAGATTTAACGTGTTTTATTGGTAAAGGATTGAAAGATCTTCATTTTTAAAGTATTCTTCGTTAACAGCCTGTGGAGTTGCACGTACAATTTTGGTGTCGCTGAAGTTACCGTTTTTATCGTTTATCGAAATATTATCCTCGTGTGAGGGAATTTTTGTACGGCAACTAATTTTCTGGAACAGAGTGGTTCCTCCGTGTAATCGGGATTTAATACACACAGTCCTGCAACAGAATTTACTTTTAAAGCCGCCCACTAGCTAAGGTAAGTTTGCACATGTGTTTCACTTACCGTTCTTTATATTTTCATCGCCTCGAGTTCTAACAATAATCGTTCTTTTTAGGCTTTTTTTTTATTGTTGGTTTTATTTTCGAGTTACGTTCTTTTACGTTACCGTCTGGTCACGTTTACGTGTACAATTATCGACTTTATTCTCGCTACGTCTATCGTGACGTCACCCCATCGATTGAGACGTTGTATATATCGATCACGAATTGTACATCACGTATCAAACCTCAAGGTTGATTGTTCAGCTTCCGTTGATGAAATACCTGTGCTGTTTGACGCCTACGACTGATTATCTGGAAGTTACTACCACTATTCGCCATCACAGTTTCCTGTACTTGTGGGAAAACCACCTGGTGCAACCTGGTTTGGCTATCTGCGCACACCTCGTCTGCGATTGGAGCTTTTGGTGTCACCTGTCGCCTCCACATCCACAGCCAGCCGTGTCAACCCAGCGACCAGATAAGAGTCTTTTCACCTTATTATTCCATGTTATTTATTGGGACAACGGCTTCCCTGTTGTTCAACTCATTTATTTCAAACACACTGTCATATTTCATAACCTGCATTCATGTTTATTATGTAATGTCTAAATCGATTATCTATATTAGTTGTACTTACGCTTTATATAATTGTTCAACGTACACCATTGTTTACCAAGCCGATTCGCGGTCGACTTGTATATTTAATTCATTTGTAAACTGGAGTACGAATCTGCGAACGACATCGTTTAGGTTAGAATACCGTGCAAGTTGTTTATTTACTGCGATTGACGCGTATTCTTTGGCCAAAGACGCCCACATCATCGCCGCGCCATCTTGGAATATTAGTTACTTTTTTGTCAATACCAACCGCTCGCAGAAGCGCACAAGTCAGTGTTGCCTTGTTACTAAACTATTTGAATGTTCCCGCGAACCGGACTTAAGGTTTTTATGTTTGTAGAAGTACGGCTATTAAATATTCGTTTTATTTTACGTACCGAGTTTATGTTCGAAGTACACTACCCTATTGTCATTACCGTTAACATCACTATATTTCCTTATTACCTCATTTTCCCAGTTCCGTGCCGTGCGTCGAAACACGTTCGGTTGAGAGGGGCTGAATTTTATTTCGACTGGCGCCCTTTTCCTTTTCTTTACGTAAAACTCACCCCTAATCTACCACTGAGTTACGCCGCTCTCGCCATTACTTTCACGGGTTTAAAATCTGGGCATAGTAGCAAGATTTTTCGTATCGTCCATAAATTAACGTTGTCGCCCAGTTTTATAGTTTTTGTATTTGTATCGTTTACCATAATTATTATCCACTCAGGGCAAGGGTGGGTAATAAGGTTAGATGCTCGTTAATGTATAATCCCGTACCTTTTAAAGATTTGCGGTTGCGTAATATATTATTTCTTGTTTTTACTGATGCGAAGGACACTAAAACGGGACTGGTTTCATTTGTTCCTTTTCCTATGGGAAACGTTTTTTCAATATCGTTTTCTTCAATGTTTACGTTAAACTTATTTTAAAACAACCCAATTAGCACTTCTTCTAAGACTTGAGATTTATATTTCATGTTTTTTAAGCCAATTATTATCAAGTTTTTTTCTCTGATAATTTTATACATTTTATTGTTTTCAAGTTTCATTTCCGCGATTGTGGTTTCCAGTTTCGTTATTATTTTATCGTGATTTTTTACGGCATTACCCAATTCGTTTGTATTTATATTAAAAATATCACTTTGCATTAACCCAATTTTTTTTTAATTTTATCGTGTTTTTGTGTATCATTCATTTTTGGATTTGGGGGGATATTAAGTATAAAATCACAATTTATATAATTGTAAACTATTAATGAATGTTTTTTAAATAATATAAATGATTATTTGCATGTGGAAAGCTAGTAAGGACAATTTAAGGTTAGGGTAGAATCACCATTTCTTTGTTTTAAATATGAATTCACTTTTACCTTCCGTCACCTTTAGGTAAAGAAGGTATTGTCTTTGGTCAAAAAATTCGATGATGAGTTTTTAATCAATAAGCACGTTTTAGGGTCCCTAGAATACGAATTTACTATTTTTACGATGATGTCTGTATGTGTGTGTGTGTGTGTGTGTGTGTGTGTGTGTGTGGATGTGTGTGTGTGTGGATGTGTGTGTGTGTGTAACAAAATTTTCGTCTGCGATAACTCTAATACTACAGTTACAAAAATGATAATTTTTCGTGTACTTCTTCGTTACATCCTTATGAAGAGCTGATTAGATTTTGGTTACAATTGGTCAACCGGAAGTACCATCATTTGAAGATTTTAACAGTTTTTCTTGAAAAAACTATGTTAAATATAATTTTTTCACATTTGATGTTATTATAAATATTAAAGAATATTTTATTCTTTATACGATTTGACTGCATTTTATACTTAATATTAAATGGATATAGAGTTAAAAAATTATAAAGAAATTAAATTTCATAAAGTAGCCATAGCTATGGAAACAGCTACTATATTAAGAAAATTCTGATTGAAAGATGTCAGTGTCAAGTGAAATTGACATAGTGTGTTTGTCTTATAATTTTTACTGGAAATATAGGATCTTTTACTTTCTGTATGGAATTTGTATAAAATACATACAACTGCTTTAAGGTAATGTACAAGAAATAATAATAATAAATCTTTTATTTCTGCAGATACATTACACTGTATATAGAAAACGTCGCAAAATAATAATTTTCTGGATGAAATTTGCATAAAATACATGCAACTGCCGGAAGGTAATGTACAAGAAATAGAATATTTAATTTAGCAAGGAACTTTCCGTATGAAATTTGTAAGAAATACATAGAACTGACGGAAGGTAATGTGCTGGCCACATCAGATTTTTTTATTATAATTATAAGATTTTATCCCACACATCCCACAGTTTGTGTGAAGTTTTTAGAAGTTAAGTAGGAAATTTAATGACTATTTGAATGTAACGAGTTAAAAAGTTGTTTTCAGGTTATCACCGTGTGCTAGTTTTATGTGAGAACTTACTTTTCTATTGTTATTATAAGTTTTTATACCACAGATAGTATGATTGTACACTTGCTTTAGATTGTTTTAGAGTAAATTTAATGATTATTTTAAAGTTATGGGCCAAAGGGATAATTTGAGGTTATGTTCTTCACGTGTTTATCTTACGTTTTAGTTCACATAATACTTATTGTTTGTAATCAACAGATTTATTATATGCAGAACACTTTATACCAAAGATTTTCGATTTATACACTGTTTTGAGTAGTTTGAGGTAAATTTAATGATTATTTGAATGTAGAATTCTGTGATAATAAAAGACTTTTTTATCAAAACAATGTTACCAACCTCCGATACCGTCAGTATTAGTGCAAAGTAAATCATTGTAATAAGCAGTGATCAAATATTTTTATTATTTTACTATAATAATTATTTGTATATCAAGGCCGCGAAATCACTCTTTAGCGTACCGGGAGAAATATCGCCGAGGCGGCTTGCGACCAGGGCAAGACAATGTCGAGGGTGTTAAAGGATTACGCAGACAAGGTCTGCATAATAATTTTTTGGACCTCCGTCCAATATGACTAGTATTACATAACTCAAAATTGTCCAAAAATGCGCTATTGCTGAACAATGCCCGCAAAAGGAGTTGGCATTACTGTTATAGTGATGTGATAAATTACTATTAAACACCAGGAACACATAACAAATAAGTGTATTTATTTGAAACTTAATAATTTATTAACAATGAGGGGTATAGTTAACAAATTTATTAAATCATGCAACATGAAATATTTGAGTCTTTTTTCACGTCCTCTCTGCACAACGCCTTGCTGTCGACTGACTCGTACTCGTACTAGTACATGTGTGTGGCGGTGGCGGTTCCTTTCCCTGTAAGCGCGCGCAGTTTCATTCTATGTTTGGTACGCTCAGACAAAGGCGTATTCAGAATTTTCTACATCCTCCCCCGGGGCCGAATTGACTTCTAAGGGTAGAGCAGCTGTAATGGTCGCTTCAGGGAAGTTCCGTCAGCTGTTCGCACTTGACAGCCTCTCGTTCGACCATCTCGACCTGTGAAAAGAACAGTTACAATAGCCATTTTCTGATTCTGGATGCAGGCAGGGGTGCAAAAGGTTCATTTCCCTGTGTTCCTTTCATTTTCTTACAAGGTAAGCATTTATTCAAAACTGTTTTTACCTTTTGTCTATCCATTATTATCCAATATCTCTTTCTTATACTTGCTAACATTGAATTTACACCTAGATGACTACAACTGACATGATTTTTCCAGATTATCAAATTAGTTAAACTAGAATTTTTCGGCAATATAATAGGATGACGGCTTTCATACGGTAATGCAGACTCGTGTAATCGACCGCCTAATCGCATTATTTGTTCTTTATCTACGAACGGACTTAATAAAAGTATAGTTGAATTTCTAAGTAAATCCCGACCTGACTTCAAGCATTCAATTTCTTCCGGAAATATCTTTCTCTGGGTATATTTTATCCAGTACTTTTCTGGTGTCTTCATTTCGCTTATAGATAATGCATCCTTATTCTTTTCGTAATGTTATGAACAAATCTTAGTACGTAACCAGTAATTCTAATTGCTTTATCGAGATTACTGTATTTTTTCAAGTCAAATATAGAATTTACTTCAGCTTTTTCATTTACGTTTAAAACAAATGTTGATATGTCATTGTTACATGTTCTTTTATCTAACCCCGATGTGGGCCATTGTGTCTCAACTTTCATTAGAAAAACAGGACCACTTTTCCATAATGTAGAATCAACCAACGTCTTGGCTAGTATTTCCCGAGTTACCAAATCAACTGGTTTTTCTTGCCCAGGAGTGTCTCCAAGTACCTTTAGAAATTTTCTGAATTTCTTTTATTCGGCATGAGACGTATAGTTTATATTTTGAAGGGTTGCCTCATATCCAATACAAGGCAATTTTCGAATCCCTCCAAAGATATATTAATAGATTTCATTATTCAGGTTGTATAGTACATATTTTTGAAGTCTAGCGCCACATACTGGCGCTGTTAGCTTCAATTTAGTCAATGTTAAAGATTTTTGCATTTTAGTATTTATTGGTGCTACTCTGTTCTTTGACATCAGAAGCTTGCATGTTACGGTTCCATCAGAAAGCATATTACGTAAGTATGCTACTGCACCATACGCATTTTGGCTTGCGTCAGCAAAAATGTGCAATTGTATCTGACTTTATGATGGTGAAATTAGCAGCCGATTCGCAGCAGCCGATTCGCGATTCAAGTAAGTGTGAATCAGCCTAACGCTGAACGAATAGATGCACTACCAAGATCAAACATGTTGTAAGGAATTATATTAAATGTATAATCTACGCATTCATGCTATTTAGAGACACAATAACAATATATAGATGAAATAACAATATATAGATGAAACATCTTGACATTCATGTCTTGGTCGAAATGATCAAAATAAAATTATATGAATTGTTCTAATATTACATTATACTTTTTTTAAATATTATCCCTATATTGTTACTAACAAAAAGCAATAACAACATTATCCTCAGGACCCGTAGGACATTTTGTATGAATGAATTATCGTAAAAATTCTGTCGCCCGTGACTTAAATAATTAATATAATTGTTATTAATGAAAGTCTTAAATTCTAATTTTGATAATATTATCCCTACATTGTTACTAACAAAATGCAATAACAATATTATCGTCAGGACCCGTAGGGCAATTTGTATATATATACATATATGTTAGTATATATATATATATATATATATATATATATATATATATATATATATATATATATATATATATATATATATATAAGAAATATTCGTTTTCCGGGAATGGACTGTGTCATATTTTGAGTCAGAGCTCAACGTTTCGCCCGCAGTCATATGGGGCATCTTCAGGAGCAAGGGGGATAGTACTGTCTTAAACACGGTTACCCGATGTGTCAACCACGCTAGAGGCCGAGTTTAAGCAACAAGGAGGGAGACTCAGTTTACAAGGTTACCCGACGTGTAAACCACGCTAGAGGCCAAATAAACCAAGTGACGAAAGAAGGCCGAGAAGACAGTTATATACTAATCTAAAGATACGGTAGATGAGCAGAGCTAATGAGGACCAATGGGAATCGAGTTTGTAATGGTAGATTGGGCGTGTCGTGTTCCGAGAATAACCGGTTTACCATACCATTACGCAGACAGCGTTTGTGTTCTGACAATCTAGTGTGAACACTCCTTCCTGTTTCACCTATGTATACTGTGTCGCAAGAACAAGGAATACTATAAACACCGGGTGACGACAAGGGTTCGCGTTTATCTTTAGTTTGGGGGAGTATTTCTGAGATCTTTTGTGGAGGTTTAAAAAAGACTTTAATATTGTTTTTATTGAGAATTCTACCTATTTTGTCCGAGAAACCTTTAATGTAAGGGATAGATGCAAATGTTTCGAACGAGGTATCCACAGGTTTTTTTGGTAAAGGGTTTAATTGTCTATGAATTACATTGTTGATTAATTTTACGTCATAGTTGTTCTGGATTAAACTATGTCTGATGTGATCAAGCTCTTGCTGTAGGAAATCAGGTTCAGAGATTTTGATGGCACGATGTACGAGAGCGTTGACTACTGAGAGTTTCTGTGAGGGATGGTGGTGAGAATTAAAATTGAGATACCTATTAGTGTGGGTGGGTTTCCTATAAATATACAGGCAACATATGGAACACTTTGAAACAAAGGCACTAGAATCATCTACATTCAAACCTGAGGTATGGTTTCGCTATGTAGATGACACGTTTGTCATTTGGCCACATGGTCCGGAAAAACTCACTTTGTTCCACGAACACTTAAACAGCATACACCCGGACATTCAATTCACCATGGAGGTAGAAAATAACAAAACTCTCCCCTTCCTTGATGTTCTGGTTAATCGTAAACCCAACGGACAGTTAGGGCACGCTGTTTATAGAAAACCCACCAACACTAATAGGTATCTCAATTTTAATTCTCACCACCATCCCTCACAGAAACTCTCAGTAGTCAACGCTCTCGTACATCGTGCCATCAAAATCTCTGAACCTGATTTCCTACAGCAAGAGCTTGATCACATCAGACATAGTTTAATCCAGAACAACTACGACGTAAAATTAATCAACAATGTAATTCATAGACAATTAAACCCTTTACCAAAAAAACCTGTGGATACCTCGTTCGAAACATTTGCATCTATCCCTTACATTAAAGGTTTCTCGGACAAAATAGGTAGAATTCTCAATAAAAACAATATTAAAGTCTTTTTTAAACCTCCACAAAAGATCTCAGAAATACTCCCCCAAACTAAAGATAAACGCGAACCCTTGTCGTCACCCGGTGTTTATTGTATTCCTTGTTCTTGCGGCACAGTATACATAGGTGAAACAGGAAGGAGTGTTCACACTAGATTGTCAGAACACAAACGCTGTCTGCGTAATGGTATGGTATTAACATCTGCGGTCGCAGAACACCAACACAACACAGGACATAACATCTTATTTGAAAATTCCCGCATTTTAGCTCCTGTCCCTGAGTTTTACAGACGTAAATACAGGGAAACTTTAGAAATATGGAAACATCCGAATAACATCAATCGGGATGATGGCTATTTCTTGAGCCACATGTGGAAACCGGTGATTCTCGGAACACGACACGCCCAATCTACCATTACAAACTCGATTCCCATTGGTCCTCATTAGCTCTGCTCATCTACCGTATCTTTAGATTAGTATATAACTGTCTTCTCGGCCTTCTTTCGTCACTTGGTTTATTTGGCCTCTAGCGTGGTTTACACGTCGGGTAACCTTGTAAACTGAGTCTCCCTCCTTGTTGCTTAAACTCGGCCTCTAGCGTGGTTGACACGTCGGGTAACCGTGTTTAAGACAGTACTATCCCCCTTGCTCCTGAAGATGCCCCATATGACTGCAGGCGAAACGTTGAGCTCTGACTCAAAATATGACACAGTCCATTCCCGGAAAACGAATATTTCTCATGACTCAGACTGTGGAAGCCTACGCAATTATATATATATATATATATATATATATATATATATATATATATATATATATATATAAATTCTCCTACGGGTTCCGAAAATAATATAGTTATTGCAATTTGTTACTAACAATATAGGGATAATATTAGCAAAATTAAAAAGTAAGACTATCATTAATAACAATTATATAAATTATTTAAGTCACGGGTGACAGAATTTTTTATTAATTCATTCATACAGATTGTTCTACGAGTCCAGAGGATAATATAGTTATTGTATTTTATTAATAATAATATAGGGATGATATCACCAAAATTAGAAACTAAGACTTTCATTAATAATAATTATATTAATTATTTAAATAACGGGCGACAGATTTTTTACGATAATTAATTCATACAAATTGTCCTACGGGTTCTGAGTATGATATTGTTATTGCGTTTTGTTAGTAACAATATAGGGATATTACCAAAATTAAAATTTAAGACTACCATTAATAACAATTATATTAATTATTTAAGTCAGGAGTGACAATTTTTTTTACATTAATTAATTCATACAAATTGTCCTACGGGTCCTGAGGACGATATTGTTATTGCATTTTGTTAGTAACAATATAAAGATAATATTACCAAAATTAGAATTTAAGACTATCATTAATAACATTTATATTAATTATTTAGGTCACGAGTGACAGAATTTTTACTATAATTAATTCATACAAATTGTCCTACGGGTCCAGAGGATAATATTGTTACTGCATTTTGTTAGTAACAATATGTGGATAATATTACCAAAATAAGAATCTAAGTCTATCATTAATAACAATTATATTAATTGTTTAAATCAAGAGCGAAAGAATTTTTACATTAATTTATTCATACAAATTGTCCTACGGGTCCTGAGGATAATATTGTTATTGAATTTTGTTAGTAACAATGTAGGGATAACATTACCAAAATTAAAAATTAAGACCAGCATTAATAACAATTATATTATTTATTTAAGTCACGGGCGACAGAATTTTTACATTAATTCATTCATACAAATTGTCCTACGGGTCCTGAGGATAATATTGTTATTGCATTTTATTAGTAGCAATGTAGGGATAATATTACCAAAATTAGAAATTAAGACTATCATTAATAACAATTATAATAATTATTTAAGTCACGGGCGACAGAATTTTTACATTAATTTATTCATACAAATTGTCCTACGGGTCCTGAGGATAATATTGTTATTGTATTTTGTTAGTAACAATGTAGGGATAATATTACCAAAATTAGAAAATAAGACCAGCATTAATAACAATTATATTATTTATATAAGTCATGGGCGACAGAATTTTTACATTAATTCATTCATACAAATTGTCCTACGGGTCCTGAGGATAATATTGTTACTGCATTTTGTTAGTAACACTGTAGGGATAATATTACCGAAATTAGAAATTAAGACTATCATTAATAACAATTATATTAATTATTTAAGTAACGGGCGACAGAATTTTTACATTAATTCATTCATACAAATTGTCCTACGGGTCCTGATGATAATATTGTTATTATATTTTATTAGTAACAATGTAGGGATAATATTACCGAAATTAGAAATTAAGACTATCATTAATAACAATTATATTAATTATTTAAGACACGGGCTACAGAATTTTTACATTAATTCATTCATACAAATTGTCCTACGTGTCCTGAGGATAATATTGTTATTGCATTTTGTTAGTAACAATGTAGGGATAATATTGCCAAAATTAGAAATTAAGACCAGCATTAAAAACAATTATATTATTTATTTAAGTCACGGGCGACAGAATTTTTACATTAATTCATTCATGCAAATTGTCCTACGGGTCATGAGGATAATATTGTTATTGCATTTTGTTAGTAGCAATGTAGGGATAATATTACCAAAATTAGAAATTAAGACTACCATTAATAACAATTATAATAATTATTTAAGTCACGGGCGACAGAATTTTTACATTAATTTATTCATACAAATTGTCCTACGGGTCCTGAGGATAATATTGTTATTGTATTTTGTTAGTAACAATGTAGGGATAATATTACCAAAATTAGAAATTAAGACCAGCATTAATAACAATTATATTATTTATTTAAGTCACGGGCGACAGAATTTTTACATTAATTCATTCATTCAAATTGTCCTACGGGTCCTGATGATAATATTGTTATTGCATTTTATTAGTAACAATGTAGGGATAATATTACTAAAATTAGAAATTAAGACTATCATTAATAACAATTATATTAAATATTAAAGACACGGGCGACAGAATTTTTACATTAATTCATTCATACAAATTGTCCTACGGGTCTTGAGGATAATATTGTTATTGTATTTTGTTAGTAACAATGTAGGGATAATATTACTAAAATTAGAAATTAAGACTATCATTAATAACAATTATATTAATTATTTAAGTAACGGGCGACGGAATTTTTACATTAATTCATTCATACAAATTGGCCTACGGGTCCTGAGGATAATATTGTTATTGCATTTTGTTAGTAACAATATAGGGCTAATATTATCACAATTAGAAATTAAGATTATCATTAATAACAATTATATTAATTATTTAAGTCACGGGCGACAGAATTTTTACATTAATTCATTCATACAAATTGTCCTACGGGTCCTGAGGATAATATTGTTACTGCATTTTGTTAGTAACAGTGTAGGGATAATATTACCGAAATTAGAAATTAAGACTATCATTAATAACAATTATATTAACTATTTAAGTAACGGGCGACAGAATTTTTACATTAATTCATTCATACAAATTGTCCTACGGGTCCTGAGGATAATATTGTTACTGCATTTTGTTAGTAACAATGTAGGGATAATATTACCAAAATTAGAAATTAAGACTATCGTTAATAACAATTATATTAATTATTTAAGACACGGGCTACAGAATTTTTACATTAATTCATTCATACAAATTGTCCTACGTGTCCTGAGGATAATATTGTTATTGCATTTTGTTAGTAACAATGTAGGGATAATATTGCCAAAATTAGAAATTAAGACCAGCATTAAAAACAATTATATTATTTATTTAAGTCACGGGCGACAGAATTTTTACATTAATTCATTCATGCAAATTGTCCTACGGGTCATGAGGATAATATTGTTATTGCATTTTGTTAGTAGCAATGTAGGGATAATATTACCAAAATTAGAAATTAAGACTACCATTAATAACAATTATAATAATTATTTAAGTCACGGGCGACAGAATTTTTACATTAATTTATTCATACAAATTGTCCTACGGGTCCTGAGGATAATATTGTTATTGTATTTTGTTAGTAACAATGTAGGGATAATATTACCAAAATTAGAAATTAAGACCAGCATTAATAACAATTATATTATTTATTTAAGTCACGGGCGACAGAATTTTTACATTAATTCATTCATTCAAATTGTCCTACGGGTCCTGATGATAATATTGTTATTGCATTTTATTAGTAACAATGTAGGGATAATATTACTAAAATTAGAAATTAAGACTATCATTAATAACAATTATATTAAATATTAAAGACACGGGCGACAGAATTTTTACATTAATTCATTCATACAAATTGTCCTACGGGTCTTGAGGATAATATTGTTATTGTATTTTGTTAGTAACAATGTAGGGATAATATTACTAAAATTAGAAATTAAGACTATCATTAATAACAATTATATTAATTATTTAAGACACGGGCTACAGAATTTTTACATTAATTCATTCATACAAATTGTCCTACGTGTCCTGAGGATAATATTGTTATTGTATTTTGTTAGTAACAATGTAGGGATAATATTACCAAAATTAGAAATTAAGACCAGCATTAATAACAATTATATTATTTATTTAAGTCACGGGCGACAGAATTTTTACATTAATTCATTCATTCAAATTGTCCTACGGGTCCTGATGATAATATTGTTATTGCATTTTATTAGTAACAATGTAGGGATAATATTACTAAAATTAGAAATTAAGACTATCATTAATAACAATTATATTAAATATTAAAGACACGGGCGACAGAATTTTTACATTAATTCATTCATACAAATTGTCCTACGGGTCTTGAGGATAATATTGTTATTGTATTTTGTTAGTAACAATGTAGGGATAATATTACTAAAATTAGAAATTAAGACTATCATTAATAACAATTATATTAATTATTTAAGTAACGGGCGACGGAATTTTTACATTAATTCATTCATACAAATTGGCCTACGGGTCCTGAGGATAATATTGTTATTGCATTTTGTTAGTAACAATATAGGGCTAATATTATCACAATTAGAAATTAAGATTATCATTAATAACAATTATATTAATTATTTAAGTCACGGGCGACAGAATTTTTACATTAATTCATTCATACAAATTGTCCTACGGGTCCTGAGGATAATATTGTTACTGCATTTTGTTAGTAACAGTGTAGGGATAATATTACCGAAATTAGAAATTAAGACTATCATTAATAACAATTATATTAACTATTTAAGTAACGGGCGACAGAATTTTTACATTAATTCATTCATACAAATTGTCCTACGGGTCCTGAGGATAATATTGTTACTGCATTTTGTTAGTAACAATGTAGGGATAATATTACCAAAATTAGAAATTAAGACTATCGTTAATAACAATTATATTAATTATTTAAGACACGGGCTACAGAATTTTTACATTAATTCATTCATACAAATTGTCCTACGTGTCCTGAGGATAATATTGTTATTGCATTTTGTTAGTAACAATGTAGGGATAATATTACCAAAATTAGAAATTAAGACTATCATTAATAACAATTATATTAATTATTTAAGTCACGGGCGACAGAATTTTTACATTAATTTATTCATACAAATTGTCCTACGGGTCCTGAGGATAATATTGTTATTGTATTTTGTTAGCAACAATGTAGGGATAATATTACCAAAATTAGAAATTAAGACCAGCATTAATAACAATTATATTATTTATTTAAGTCACGGGCGACAGAATTTTTACATTAATTCATTCATACAAATTGTCCTACGGGTCTTGAGGATAATATTGTTATTGTATTTTGTTAGTAACAATGTAGGGATAATATTACTAAAATTAGAAATTAAGACTATCATTAATAACAATTATATTAATTATTTAAGTAACGGGCGACGGAATTTTTACATTAATTCATTCATACAAATTGGCCTACGGGTCCTGAGGATAATATTGTTATTGCATTTTGTTAGTAACAATATAGGGCTAATATTATCACAATTAGAAATTAAGATTATCATTAATAACAATTATATTAATTATTTAAGTCACGGGCGACAGAATTTTTACATTAATTCATTCATACAAATTGTCCTACGGGTCCTGAGGATAATATTGTTACTGCATTTTGTTAGTAACAGTGTAGGGATAATATTACCGAAATTAGAAATTAAGACTATCATTAATAACAATTATATTAACTATTTAAGTAACGGGCGACAGAATTTTTACATTAATTCATTCATACAAATTGTCCTACGGGTCCTGAGGATAATATTGTTACTGCATTTTGTTAGTAACAATGTAGGGATAATATTACCAAAATTAGAAATTAAGACTATCGTTAATAACAATTATATTAATTATTTAAGACACGGGCTACAGAATTTTTACATTAATTCATTCATACAAATTGTCCTACGTGTCCTGAGGATAATATTGTTATTGCATTTTGTTAGTAACAATGTAGGGATAATATTGCCAAAATTAGAAATTAAGACCAGCATTAAAAACAATTATATTATTTATTTAAGTCACGGGCGACAGAATTTTTACATTAATTCATTCATGCAAATTGTCCTACGGGTCATGAGGATAATATTGTTATTGCATTTTGTTAGTAGCAATGTAGGGATAATATTACCAAAATTAGAAATTAAGACTACCATTAATAACAATTATAATAATTATTTAAGTCACGGGCGACAGAATTTTTACATTAATTTATTCATACAAATTGTCCTACGGGTCCTGAGGATAATATTGTTATTGTATTTTGTTAGTAACAATGTAGGGATAATATTATCACAATTAGAAATTAAGATTATCATTAATAACAATTATATTAATTATTTAAGTCACGGGCGACAGAATTTTTACATTAATTCATTCATTCAAATTGTCCTACGGGTCCTGATGATAATATTGTTATTGCATTTTATTAGTAACAATGTAGGGATAATATTACTAAAATTAGAAATTAAGACTATCATTAATAACAATTATATTAAATATTAAAGACACGGGCGACAGAATTTTTACATTAATTCATTCATACAAATTGTCCTACGGGTCCTGAGGATAATATTGTTACTGCATTTTGTTAGTAACAATGTAGGGATAATATTACCAAAATTAGAAATTAAGACTATCGTTAATAACAATTATATTAATTATTTAAGACACGGGCTACAGAATTTTTACATTAATTCATTCATACAAATTGTCCTACGTGTCCTGAGGATAATATTGTTATTGCATTTTGTTAGTAACAATGTAGGGATAATATTACCAAAATTAGAAATTAAGACTATCATTAATAACAATTATATTAATTATTTAAGTCACGGGCGACAGAATTTTTACATTAATTTATTCATACAAATTGTCCTACGGGTCCTGAGGATAATATTGTTATTGTATTTTGTTAGCAACAATGTAGGGATAATATTACCAAAATTAGAAATTAAGACCAGCATTAATAACAATTATATTATTTATTTAAGTCACGGGCGACAGAATTTTTACATTAATTCATTCATACAAATTGTCCTACGGGTCTTGAGGATAATATTGTTATTGTATTTTGTTAGTAACAATGTAGGGATAATATTACTAAAATTAGAAATTAAGACTATCATTAATAACAATTATATTAATTATTTAAGTAACGGGCGACGGAATTTTTACATTAATTCATTCATACAAATTGTTCTACGGGTCCTGAGGATATTATTGTTATTGCATTTTGTTAGTAACAATGTAGGAATAATATTACCACAATTATAAATTAAGACTATCATTAATAACAATTATATTAATTATTTAAGTAACGGGCGACAGAATTTTTACATTAATTCATTCATACAAATTGTCCTACGGGTCCTGATGATAATATTGTTATTGTATTTTATTAGTAACAATGTAGGGATAATATTACCAAAATTAGAAATTAAGACTATCATTAATAACAATTATATTAACTATTTAAGTAACGGGCGACAGAATTTTTACATTAATTCATTCATACAAATTGTCCTACGGGTCCTGATGATAATATTGTTATTGTATTTTATTAGTAACAATGTAGGGATAATATTACCGAAATTAGAAATTAAGACTATCATTAATAACAATTATATTAACTATTTAAGTAACGGGCGACAGAATTTTTACATTAATTCATTCATACAAATTGTCCTACGGGTCCTGAGGATAATATTGTTACTGCATTTTGTTAGTAACAATGTAGGGATAATATTACTAAAATTAGAAATTAAGACTATCATTAATAACAATTATATTAATTATTTAAGACACGGGCTACAGAATTTTTACATTAATTCATTCATACAAATTGTCCTACGTGTCCTGAGGATAATATTGTTATTGCATTTTGTTAGTAACAATGTAGGGATAATATTGCCAAAATTAGAAATTAAGACCAGCATTAATAACAATTATAATAATTATTTAAGTCACGGGCGACAGAATTTTTACATTAATTTATTCATACAAATTGTCCTACGGGTCCTGAGGATAATATTGTTATTGTATTTTGTTAGTAACAATGTAGGGATAATATTACCAAAATTAGAAATTAAGACCAGCATTAATAACAATTATATTATTTATTTAAGTCACGGGCGACAGAATTTTTACATTAATTCATTCATACAAATTGTCCTACGGGTCTTGAGGATAATATTGTTATTGCATTTTGTTAGTAACAATGTAGGGATAATACTACCAAAATTAGAAATTAAGACTATCATTAATAACAATTATATTAATTATTTAAGACACGGGCGACAGAATTTTTACATTAATTCATTCATACAAATTGTCCTACGGGTCCTAAGGAGAGTATTGTTATTGTATTTTGTTAGTAACAATGTAGGGATAATATTACCAAAATTAGAAATTAAGACCAGCATTAATAACAATTATATTATTTATTTAAGTCACGGGCGACAGAATTTTTACATTAATTCATTCATACAAATTGTCTTACGGGTCCTGAGGATAATATTGTTATTGCATTTTGTTAGTAACAATGTAGGGATAATATTACCAAAATTAGAAATTAAGACTATCATTAATAACAATTATATTAATTATTTAAGACACGGGCGACAGAATTTTTATATTAATTCATTCATACAAATTGTCCTACGGGTCCTGAGGATAATATTGTTACTGCATTTTGTTAGTAACAATGTAGGGATAATATTACCAAAATTAGAAATTAAGACTATCATTAATAACAATTATATTAATTATTTAAGACACGGGCGACAGAATTTTTACATTAATTCATTCATACAAATTGTCCTACGGGTCCTGAGGATAATATTGTTATTGCATTTTGTTAGTAACAATGTAGGGATAATATTACCAAAATTAGAAATGAAGGCTATCTTTAATAACAATTATATTAATTATTTAAGTCACGGGCGACAGAATTTTTACATTAATTCATTCATACAAATTGTCCTACGGGTCCTGAGGATAATATTGTTACTGCATTTTGTTAGTAACAATGTAGGGATAATATTACCAAAATTAGAAATTAAGACTATCGTTAATAACAATTGTATTAATTATTTAAGACACGGGCGACAGAATTTTTACATTAATTCATTCATACAAATTGTCCTACGGGTCCTGAGGATAATATTGTTACTGCATTTTGTTAGTAACAATGTAGGGATAATATTACCAAAATTAGAAATTAAGACTATCATTAATAACAATTATATTAATTATTTAAGACACGGGCGACAGAATTTTTACATTAATTCATTCATACAAATTGTCCTACGGGTCCTGAGGATAATATTGTTATTGCATTTTGTTAGTAACAATGTAGGGATAATATTACCAAAATTAGAAAATAAGACTATCATTAATAACAATTATATTAATTATTTAAGACACGGGCGACAGAATTTTTACATTAATTCATTCATACAAATTGTCCTACGGGTCCTGAGGATAATATTGTTACTGCATTTTGTTAGTAACAATGTAGGGATAATATTACCAAAATTAGAAATTAAGACTATCATTAATAACAATTATATTAATTATTTAAGACACGGGCGACAGAATTTTTACATTAATTCATTCATACAAATTGTCCTACGGGTCATAAGGAGAGTATTGTTATTGTATTTTGTTAGTAACAATGTAGGGATAATATTACCAAAATTAGAAATTAAGACCAGCATTAATAACAATTATATTATTTATTTAAGTCACGGGCGACAGAATTTTTACATTAATTCATTCATACAAATTGTCTTACGGGTCCTGAGGATAATATTGTTATTGCATTTTGTTAGTAACAATGTAGGGATAATATTACCAAAATTAGAAATTAAGACTATCATTAATAACAATTATATTAATTATTTAAGTAACGGGCGACGGAGTTTTTACATTAATTCATTCATACAAATTGTTCTACGGGTCCTGAGTATATTATTGTTATTGCATTTTGTTAGTAACAATGTAGGAATAATATTACCAAAATTATAAATTAAGACTATCATTAATAACAATTATATTAATTATTTAAGTAACGGGCGACAGAATTTTTACATTAATTCATTCATACAAATTGTCCTACGGGTCTTGAGGATAATATTGTTATTGTATTTTGTTAGTAACAATGTAGGGATAATATTACTAAAATTAGAAATTAAGACTATCATTAATAACAATTATATTTATTATTTAAGTAACGGGCGACGGAATTTTTACATTAATTCATTCATACAAATTGTTCTACGGGTCCTGAGGATATTATTGTTATTGCATTTTGTTAGTAACAATGTAGGAATAATATTACCAAAATTATAAATTAAGACTATCATTAATAACAATTATATTAATTATTTAAGTAACGGGCGACAGAATTTTTACATTAATTCATTCATACAAATTGTCCTACGGGTCCTGATGATAATATTGTTATTGTATTTTATTAGTAACAATGTAGGGATAATATTACCGAAATTAGAAATTAAGACTATTATTAATAACAATTATATTAACTATTTAAGTAACGGGCGACAGAATTTTTACATTAATTCATTCATACAAATTGTCCTACGGGTCCTGATGATAATATTGTTATTGTATTTTATTAGTAACAATGTAGGGATAATATTACCGAAATTAGAAATTAAGACTATCATTAATAACAATTATATTAACTATTTAAGTAACGGGCGACAGAATTTTTGCATTAATTCATTCATACAAATTGTCCTACGGGTCCTGAGGATAATATTGTTACTGCATTTTGTTAGTAACAATGTAGGGATAATATTACTAAAATTAGAAATTAAGACTATCATTAATAATAATTATATTAATTATTTAAGACACGGGCTACAGAATTTTTACATTAATTCATTCATACAAATTGTCCTACGTGTCCTGAGGATAATATTGTTATTGCATTTTGTTAGTAACAATGTAGCGATAATATTGCCAAAATTAGAAATTAAGACCAGCATTAATAACAATTATAATAATTATTTAAGTCACGGGCGACAGAATTTTTACATTAATTTATTCATACAAATTGTCCTACGGGTCCTGAGGATAATATTGTTATTGTATTTTGTTAGTAACAATGTAGGGATAATATTACCAAAATTAGAAATTAAGACCAGCATTAATAACAATTATATTATTTATTTAAGTCACGGGCGACAGAATTTTTACATTAATTCATTCATACAAATTGTCCTACGGGTCTTGAGGATAATATTGTTATTGCATTTTGTTAGTAACAATGTAGGGATAATACTACCAAAATTAGAAATTAAGGCTATCATTAATAACAATTATATTAATTATTTAAGACACGGGCGACAGAATTTTTACATTAATTCATTCATACAAATTGTCCTACGGGTCCTAAGGAAAGTATTGTTATTGTATTTTGTTAGTAACAATGTAGGAATAATATTACCAAAATTAGAAATTAAGACCAGCATTAATAACAATTATATTATTTATTTAAGTCACGGGCGACAGAATTTTTACATTAATTCATTCATACAAATTGTCTTACGGGTCCTGAGGATAATATTGTTATTGCATTTTGTTAGTAACAATGTAGGGATAATATTACCAAAATTAGAAATTAAGACTATCATTAATAACAATTATATTAATTATTTAAGACACGGGCGACAGAATTTTTATATTAATTCATTCATACAAATTGTCCTACGGGTCCTGAGGATAATATTGTTACTGCATTTTGTTAGTAACAATGTAGGGATAATATTACCAAAATTAGAAATTAAGACTATCATTAATAACAATTATATTAATTATTTAAGACACGGGCGACAGAATTTTTACATTAATTCATTCATACAAATTATCCTACGGGTCCTGAGGATAATATTGTTATTGCATTTTGTTAGTAACAATGTAGGGATAATATTACCAAAATTAGAAATGAAGGCTATCATTAATAACAATTATATTAATTATTTAAGTCACGGGCGACAGAATTTTTACATTAATTCATTCATACAAATTGTCCTACGGGTCCTGAGGATAATATTGTTACTGCATTTTGTTAGTAACAATGTAGGGATAATATTACCAAAATTAGAAATTAAGACTATCGCTAATAACAATTGTATTAATTATTTAAGACACGGGCGACAGAATTTTTACATTAATTCATTCATACAAATTGTCCTACGGGTCCTGAGGATAATATTGTTACTGCATTTTGTTAGTAACAATGTAGGGATAATATAACCAAAATTAGAAATTAAGACTATCATTAATAACAATTATATTAATTATTTAAGTAACGGGCGACGGAATTTTAACATTAATTCATTCATACAAATTGTTCTACGGGTCCTGAGGATATTATTGTTATTGCATTTTGTTAGTAACAATGTAGGAATAATATTACCAAAATTATAAATTAAGACTATCATTAATAACAATTATATTAATTATTTAAGTAACGGGCGACAGAATTTTTACATTAATTCATTCATACAAATTGTCCTACGGGTCCTGATGATAATATTGTTATTGTATTTTATTAGTAACAATGTAGGGATAATATTACCGAAATTAGAAATTAAGACTATCATTAATAACAATTATATTAACTATTTAAGTAACGGGCGAGAGAATTTTTACATTAATTCATTCATACAAATTGTCCTACGGGTCCTGATGATAATATTGTTATTGTATTTTATTAGTAACAATGTAGGGATAATATTACCGAAATTAGAAATTAAGACTATCATTAATAACAATTATATTAACTATTTAAGTAACGGGCGACAGAATTTTTGCATTAATTCATTCATACAAATTGTCCTACGGGTCCTGAGGATAATATTGTTACTGCGTTTTGTTAGTAACAATGTAGGGATAATATTACTAAAATTAGAAATTAAGACTATCATTAATAACAATTATATTAATTATTTAAGACACGGGCTACAGAATTTTTACATTAATTCATTCATACAAATTGTCCTACGTGTCCTGAGGATAATATTGTTATTGCATTTTGTTAGTAACAATGTAGGGATAATATTGCCAAAATTAGAAATTAAGACCAGCATTAATAACAATTATAATAATTATTTAAGTCACGGGCGACAGAATTTTTACATTAATTTATTCATACAAATTGTCCTACGGGTCCTGAGGATAATATTGTTATTGTATTTTGTTAGTAACAATGTAGGGATAATATTACCAAAATTAGAAATTAAGACCAGCATTAATAACAATTATATTATTTATTTAAGTCACGGGCGACAGAATTTTTACATTAATTCATTCATAGAAATTGTCCTACGGGTCTTGAGGATAATATTGTTATTGCATTTTGTTAGTAACAATGTAGGGATAATACTACCAAAATTAGAAATTAAGACTATCATTAATAACAATTATATTAATTATTTAAGACACGGGCGACAGAATTTTTACATTAATTCATTCATACAAATTGTCCTACGGGTCCTAAGGAAAGTATGGTTATTGTATTTTGTTAGTAACAATGTAGGGATAATATTACCAAAATTAGAAATTAAGACCAGCATTAATAACAATTATATTATTTATTTAAGTCACGGGCGACAGAATTTTTACATTAATTCATTCATACAAATTGTCTTACGGGTCCTGAGGATAATATTGTTATTGCATTTTGTTAGTAACAATGTAGGGATAATATTACCAAAATTAGAAATTAAGACTATCATTAATAACAATTATATTAATTATTTAAGACACGGGCGACAGAATTTTTATATTAATTCATTCATACAAATTGTCCTACGGGTCTTGAGGATAATATTGTTACTGCATTTTGTTAGTAACAATGTAGGGATAATATTACCAAAATTAGAAATTAAGACTATCATTAATAACAATTATATTAATTATTTAAGACACGGGCGACAGAATTTTTACATTAATTCATTCATACAAATTATCCTACGGGTCCTGAGGATAATATTGTTATTGCATTTTGTTAGTAACAATGTAGGGATAATATTACCAAAATTAGAAATGAAGGCTATCATTAATAACAATTATATTAATTATTTAAGTCACGGGCGACAGAATTTTTACATTAATTCATTCATACAAATTGTCCTACGGGTCCTGAGGATAATATTGTTACTGCATTTTGTTAGTAACAATGTAGGGATAATATTACCAAAATTAGAAATTAAGACTATCGCTAATAACAATTGTATTAATTATTTAAGACACGGGCGACAGAATTTTTACATTAATTCATTCATACAAATTGTCCTACGGGTCCTGAGGATAATATTGTTACTGCATTTTGTTAGTAACAATGTAGGGATAATATTACCAAAATTAGAAATTAAGACTATCATTAATAACAATTATATTAATTATTTAAGACACGGGCGACAGAATTTTTACATTAATTTATTCATACAAATTGTCCTACGGGTCCTGAGGATAATATTGTTATTGCATTTTGTTAGTAACAATGTAGGGATAATATTACCAAAATTAGAAATTAAGACTATCATTAATAACAATTATATTAATTATTTAAGACACGGGCGACAGAATTTTTAAATTAATTCATTCATACAAATTGTCCTACGGGTCCTGAGGATAATATTGTTACTGCATTTTGTTAGTAACAATGTAGGGATAATATTACCAAAATTAGAAATTAAGACTATCATTAATAACAATTATATTAATTATTTAAGACACGGGCGACAGAATTTTTACATTAATTCATTCATACAAATTGTCCTACGGGTCCTAAGGAGAGTATTGTTATTGTATTTTGTTAGTAACAATGTAGGGATAATATTACCAAAATTAGAAATTAAGACCATCATTAATAACAATTATATTATTTATTTAAGTCACGGGCGACAGAATTTTTACATTAATTCATTCATACAAATTGTCTTACGGGTCCTGAGGATAATATTGTTATTGCATTTTGTTAGTAACAATGTAGGGATAATATTACCAAAATTAGAAATTAAGACTATCATTAATAACAATTATATTAATTATTTAAGACACGGGCGACAGAATTTTTATATTAATTCATTCATACAAATTGTCCTACGGGTCCTGAGGATAATATTGTTACTGCATTTTGTTAGTAACAATGTAGGGATAATATTACCAAAATTAGAAATTAAGACTATCATTAATAACAATTATATTAATTATTTAAGACACGGGCGACAGAATTTTCACATTAATTCATTCATACAAATTGTCCTACGGGTCCTGAGGATAATATTGTTATTGCATTTTGTTAGTAACAATGTAGGGATAATATTACCAAAATTAGAAATGAAGGCTATCATTAATAACAATTATATTAATTATTTAAGTCACGGGCGACAGAATTTTTACATTAATTCATTCATACAAATTGTCCTACGGGTCCTGAGGATAATATTGTTACTGCATTTTGTTAGTAACAATGTAGGGATAATATTACCAAAATTAGAAATTAAGACTATCGTTAATAACAATTGTATTAATTATTTAAGACACGGGCGACAGAATTTTTACATTAATTCATTCATACAAATTGTCCTACGGGTCCTGAGGATAATATTGTTATTGCATTTTGTTAGTAACAATGTAGGGATAATATTACCAAAATTATAAATTAAGACCAGCATTATTAACAATTATATTATTTATTTAAGTCACGGGCGACAGAATTTTTACATTAATTCATTCATACAAATTGTTCTACGGGTCCTGAGGATAATATTGTTATCGTACTTTGTTAGTAGCAATGTAGGGATAATATTACCAAAATTAGAATTTATGACTATCATTAATAACAATTATAATAATTATTTAAGACACGGGCGACAGAATTTTTACATTAATTCATTCATACAAATTGTCCTACGGGTCCTAAGGAGAGTATTGTTATTGTATTTTGTTAGTAACAATGTAGGGATAATATTACCAAAATTAGAAATTAAGACCAGCATTAATAACAATTATATTATTTATTTAAGTCACGGGCGACAGAATTTTTACATTAATTCATTCATACAAATTGTCTTACGGGTCCTGAGGATAATATTGTTATTGCATTTTGTTAGTAACAATGTAGGGATAATATTACCAAAATTAGAAATTAAGACTATCATTAATAACAATTATATTAATTATTTAAGACACGGGCGACAGAATTTTTATATTAATTCATTCATACAAATTGTCCTACGGGTCCTGAGGATAATATTGTTACTGCATTTTGTTAGTAACAATGTAGGGATAATATTACCAAAATTAGAAATTAAGACTATCGTTAATAACAATTGTATTAATTATTTAAGACACGGGCGACAGAATTTTTACATTAATTCATTCATACAAATTGTCCTACGGGTCCTGAGGATAATATTGTTATTGCATTTTGTTAGTAACAAAGTAGGGATAATATTACCAAAATTAGAAATTAAGACTATCATTAATAACAATTATATTCATTATTTAAGACACGGGCGACAGAATTTTTACATTAATTCATTCATACAAATTGTCCTACGTGTCCTAAGGAGAGTATTGTTATTGTATTTTGTTAGTAACAATGTGGGGATAATATTACCAAAATTAGAAATTAAGACCAGCATTAATAACAATTATATTAGTTATTTAAGTCACGGGCGACAGAATTTTTACATTAATTCATTCATACAAATTGTCCTACGGGTCCTGAGGATAATATTGTTATTGCATTTTGTTAGTAACAATGTAGGGATAATATTACCAAAATTAGAAATTAAGACTATCATTAATAACAATTATATTAATTATTTAAGTCACGGGCGACAGAATTTTTACATTAATTCATTCATACAAATTGTTCTACGGGTCCTGAGGATAATATTGTTACTGCATTTTGTTAGTAACAATGTAGGGATAATATTACCAAAATTAGAAATTAAGACTATCGTTAATAACAATTGTATTAATTATTTAAGACACGGGCGACAGAAATTTTACATTAATTCATTCATACAAATTGTCCTACGGGTCCTGAGGATAATATTGTTATTGCATTTTGTTAGTAACAATGTAGGGATAATATTACCAAAATTATAAATTAAGACCAGCATTAATAACAATTATATTATTTATTTAAGTCACGGGCGACAGAATTTTTACATTAATTCATTCATACAAATTGTTCTACGGGTCCTGAGGATAATATTGTTATCGTACTTTGTTAGTAGCAATGTAGGGATAATATTACCAAAATTAGAATTTATGACTATCATTAATAACAATTATAATAATTATTTAAGACACGGGCGACAGAATTTTTACATTAATTCATTCATACAAATTGTCCTACGGGTCCTAAGGAGAGTATTGTTATTGTATTTTGTTAGTAACAATGTAGGGATAATATTACCAAAATTAGAAATTAAGACCAGCATTAATAACAATTATATTATTTATTTAAGTCACGGGCGACAGAATTTTTACATTAATTCATTCATACAAATTGTCTTACGGGTCCTGAGGATAATATTGTTATTGCATTTTGTTAGTAACAATGTAGGGATAATATTACCAAAATTAGAAATTAAGACTATCATTAATAACAATTATATTAATTATTTAAGACACGGGCGACAGAATTTTTATATTAATTCATTCATACAAATTGTCCTACGGGTCCTGAGGATAATATTGTTACTGCATTTTGTTAGTAACAATGTAGGGATAATATTACCAAAATTAGAAATTAAGACTATCGTTAATAACAATTGTATTAATTATTTAAGACACGGGCGACAGAATTTTTACATTAATTCATTCATACAAATTGGCCTACGGGTCCTGAGGATAATATTGTTATTGCATTTTGTTAGTAACAATGTAGGGATAATATTACCAAAATTAGAAATTAAGACTATCATTAATAACAATTATATTAATTATTTAAGACACGGGCGACAGAATTTTTACATTAATTCATTCATACAAATTGTCCTACGGGTCCTAAGGAGAGTATTGTTATTGTATTTTGTTAGTAACAATGTGGGGATAATATTACCAAAATTAGAAATTAAGACCAGCATTAATAACAATTATATTAGTTATTTAAGTCACGGGCGACAGAATTTTTACATTAATTCATTCATACAAATTGTCCTACGGGTCCTGAGGATAATATTGTTATTGCATTTTGTTAGTAACAATGTAGGGATAATATTACCAAAATTAGAAATTAAGACTATCATTAATAACAATTATAATAATTATTTAAGTCACGGGCGACAGAATTTTTACATTAATTTATTCATACAAATTGTCCTACAGGTCCTGAGGATAATATTGTTACTGCATTTTGTTAGTAACAATGTAGGGATAATATTACCAAAATTAGAAATTAAGACTATCATTAATAACAATTATATTAATTATTTAAGACACGGGCGACAGAATTTTTACATTAATTCATTCATACAAATTGTCCTACGGGTCCTGAGGATAATATTGTTATTGCATTTTGTTAGTAACAATGTAGGGATAATATTTCCAAAATGAGAAATGAAGGCTATCATTAATAACAATTATATTAATTATTTAAGTCACGGGCGACAGAATTTTTACATTAATTCATTCATACAAATTGTCCTACGGGTCCTGACGATAATATTGTTACTGCATTTTGTTAGTAACAATGTAGGGATAATATTACCAAAATTAGAAATTAAGACTATCGTTAATAACAATTGTATTAATTATTTAAGACACGGGCGACAGAATTTTTACATTAATTCATTCATACAAATTGTCCTACGGGTCCTGAGGATAATATTGTTATTGCATTTTGTTATTAACAATGTAGGGATAATATTACCAAAATTATAAATTAAGACCAGCATTATTAACAATTATATTATTTATTTAAGTCACGGGCGACAGAATTTTTACATTAATTCATTCATACAAATTGTTCTACGGGTCCTGAGGATAATATTGTTATCGTACTTTGTTAGTAGCAATGTAGGGATAATATTACCAAAATTAGAATTTATGACTATCATTAATAACAATTATAATAATTATTTAAGACACGGGCGACAGAATTTTTACATTAATTCATTCATACAAATTGTCCTACGGGTCCTAAGGAGAGTATTGTTATTGTATTTTGTTAGTAACAATGTAGGGATAATATTACCAAAATTAGAAATTAAGACCAGCATTAATAACAATTATATTATTTATTTAAGTCACGGGCGACAGAATTTTTACATTAATTCATTCATACAAATTGTCTTACGGGTCCTGAGGATAATATTGTTATTGCATTTTGTTAGTAACAATGTAGGGATAATATTACCAAAATTAGAAATTAAGACTATCATTAATAACAATTATATTAATTATTTAAGACACGGGCGACAGAATTTTTATATTAATTCATTCATACAAATTGTCCTACGGGTCCTGAGGATAATATTGTTACTGCATTTTGTTAGTAACAATGTAGGGATAATATTACCAAAATTAGAAATTAAGACTATCGTTAATAACAATTGTATTAATTATTTAAGACACGGGCGACAGAATTTTTACATTAATTCATTCATACAAATTGTCCTACGGGTCCTGAGGATAATATTGTTATTGCATTTTGTTAGTAACAATGTAGGGATAATATTACCAAAATTAGAAATTAAGACTATCATTAATAACAATTATATTAATTATTTAAGACACGGGCGACAGAATTTTTACATTAATTCATTCATACAAATTGTCCTACGGGTCCTAAGGAGAGTATTGTTATTGTATTTTGTTAGTAACAATGTGGGGATAATATTACCAAAATTAGAAATTAAGACCAGCATTAATAACAATTATATTAGTTATTTAAGTCACGGGCGACAGAATTTTTACATTAATTCATTCATACAAATTGTCCTACGGGTCCTGAGGATAATATTGTTATTGCATTTTGTTAGTAACAATGTAGGGATAATATTACCAAAATTAGAAATTAAGACTATCATTAATAACAATTATATTAATTATTTAAGTCACGGGCGACAGAATTTTTACATTAATTCATTCATACAAATTGTTCTACGGGTCCTGAGGATAATATTGTTACTGCATTTTGTTAGTAACAATGTAGGGATAATATTACCAAAATTAGAAATTAAGACTATCGTTAATAACAATTGTATTAATTATTTAAGACACGGGCGACAGAATTTTTACATTAATTCATTCATACAAATTGTCCTACGGGTCCTGAGGATAATATTGTTATTGCATTTTGTTAGTAACAATGTAGGGATAATATTACCAAAATTATAAATTAAGACCAGCATTAATAACAATTATATTATTTATTTAAGTCACGGGCGACAGAATTTTTACATTAATTCATTCATACAAATTGTTCTACGGGTCCTGAGGATAATATTGTTATCGTACTTTGTTAGTAGCAATGTAGGGATAATATTACCAAAATTAGAATTTATGACTATCATTAATAACAATTATAATAATTATTTAAGACACGGGCGACAGAATTTTTACATTAATTCATTCATACAAATTGTCCTACGGGTCCTAAGGAGAGTATTGTTATTGTATTTTGTTAGTAACAATGTAGGGATAATATTACCAAAATTAGAAATTAAGACCAGCATTAATAACAATTATATTATTTATTTAAGTCACGGGCGACAGAATTTTTACATTAATTCATTCATACAAATTGTCTTACGGGTCCTGAGGATAATATTGTTATTGCATTTTGTTAGTAACAATGTAGGGATAATATTACCAAAATTAGAAATTAAGACTATCATTAATAACAATTATATTAATTATTTAAGACACGGGCGACAGAATTTTTATATTAATTCATTCATACAAATTGTCCTACGGGTCCTGAGGATAATATTGTTACTGCATTTTGTTAGTAACAATTTAGGGATAATATTACCAAAATTAGAAATTAAGACTATCGTTAATAATAATTGTATTAATTATTTAAGACACGGGCGACAGAATTTTTACATTAATTCATTCATACAAATTGTCCTACGGGTCCTGAGGATAATATTGTTATTGCATTTTGTTAGTAACAATGTAGGGATAATATTACCAAAATTAGAAATTAAGACTATCATTAATAACAATTATATTAATTATTTAAGACACGGGCGACAGAATTTTTACATTAATTCATTCATACAAATTGTCCTACGGGTCCTAAGGAGAGTATTGTTATTGTATTTTGTTAGTAACAATGTGGGGATAATATTACCAAAATTAGAAATTAAGACCAGCATTAATAACAATTATATTAGTTATTTAAGTCACGGGCGACAGAATTTTTACATTAATTCATTCATACAAATTGTGCTACGGGTCCTGAGGATAATATTGTTATTGCATTTTGTTAGTAACAATGTAGGGATAATATTACCAAAATTAGAAATTAAGACTATCATTAATAACAATTATATTAATTATTTAAGACACGGGCGACAGAATTTTTACATTAATTCATTCATACAAATTGTCCTACGGGTCCTGAGGATAATATTGTTATTGCATTTTGTTAGTAACAATGTAGGGATAATATTACCAAAATTAAAAATTAAGACCAGCATTAATAACAATTATATTATTTATTTAAGTCACGGGCGACAGAATTTTTACATTAATTCATTCATACAAATTGTTCTACGGGTCCTGAGGATAATATTGTTATTGCATTTTGTTAGTAGCAATGTAGGGATAATATTACCAAAATTAGAAATTAAAACTATCATTAATAACAATTATAATAATTATTTAAGTCACGGGCGACAGAATTTTTACATTAATTTATTCATACAAATTGTCCTACGGGTCCTGAGGATAATATTGTTACTGCATTTTGTTAGTAACAATGTAGGGATAATATTACCAAAATTAGAAATTAAGACTATCATTAATAACAATTATATTAATTATTTAAGACACGGGCGACAGAATTTTTACATTAATTCATTCATACAAATTGTCCTACGGGTCCTGAGGATAATATTGTTATTGCATTTTGTTAGTAACAATGTAGGGATAATATTTCTAAAATGAGAAATGAAGGCTATCATTAATAACAATTATATTAATTATTTAAGTCACGGGCGACAGAATTTTTACATTAATTCATTCATACAAATTGTCCTACGGGTCCTGAGGATAATATTGTTACTGCATTTTGTTAGTAACAATGTAGGGATAATATTACCAAAATTAGAAATTAAGACTATCGTTAATAACAATTGTATTAATTATTTAAGACACGGGCGACAGAATTTTTACATTAATTCATTCATACAAATTGTCCTACGGGTCCTGAGGATAATATTGTTATTGCATTTTGTTAGTAACAATGTAGGGATAATATTACCAAAATTATAAATTAAGACCAGCATTAATAACAATTATATTATTTATTTAAGTCACGGGCGACAGAATTTTTACATTAATTCATTCATACAAATTGTTCTACGGGTCCTGAGGATAATATTGTTATCGTACTTTGTTAGTAGCAATGTAGGGATAATATTACCAAAATTAGAAATTATGACTATCATTAATAACAATTATAATAATTATTTAAGTCACGGGCGACAGAATTTTTACATTAATTTATTCATACAAATTGTCCTACGGGTCCTGAGGATAATATTGTTACTGCATTTTGTTAGTAACAATGTAGGGATAATATTACCGAAATTAGAAATTAAGACTATCATTTATAACAATTATATTAATTATTTAAGTAACGGGCGACAGAATTTTTACATTAATTCATTCATACAAATTGTCCTACGGGTCCTGAGGATAATATTGTTATTGCATTTTGTTAGTAACAATGTAGGGATAATATTACCAAAATTAGAAATGAAGGCTATCATTAATAACAATTATATTAATTATTTAAGTAACGGGCGACAGAATTTTTACATTAATTCATTCATACAAATTGTCCTACGGGTCCTGATGAGAATATTGTTATTGCATTTTATTAGTAACAATGTAGGGATAATATTACTAAAATTAGAAATTAAGACTATGAATAATAACAATTATATTAATTATTAAAGACACTGGCGACAGAATTTTTACATTAATTCATTCATACAAATTGTCCTACGGGTCCTGAGGATAATATTGTTATTGCATTTTGTTAGTAACAATATAGGGCTAATATTACCACAATTAGAAATTAAGACTATCATTAATAACAATTATATTAATTATTTAAGTCACGGGCGACAGAATTTTTACATTAATTCATTCATACAAATTGTTCTACGTGTCCTGAGGATAATATTGTTATTGCATTTTGTTAGGAATAATGTAGGGATAATATTACCAAAATTAGAAATGAAGACTATCATTAATAACAATTATATTATATATTTAAATCACGGGCGACAGAATTTTTACATTAATTCATTCATACAAATTGTCCTACGGGTCCTGAGGATAATATTGTTATTGCATTTTGTTAGGAATAATGTAGGGATAATATTACCAAAATTATAAATTAAGACTATCATTAATAACAATTATATTAATTATTTAAAACACTGGCGACAGAATTTTTACATTAATTCATTCATACAAATTGTCCTACGGGTCCTGAGGATAATATTGTTATTGCATTTTGTTAGTAACAACGTAGGGATAATATTACCAAAATTAGAAATGAAGGCTATCATTAATAACAATTATATTAATTATTTAAGTCACGGGCGACAGAATTTTTACATTAATTCATTCATACAAATTGTCCTACGGGTCCTGAGGCTAATATTGTTACTGCATTTTGTTAGTAACAATGTAGGGATAATATTACCAAAATTAGAAATTAAGACTATCATTAATAACAATTATATTAATTATTTAAGACACGGGCGACAGAATTTTTACATTAATTCATTCATACAAATTGTTCTACGTGTCCTGAGGATAATATTGTTATTGCATTTTGTTAGGAATAATGTAGGGATAATATTACCAAAATTAGAAATGAAGACTATCATTAATAACAATTATATTATATATTTAAATCACGGGCGACAGAATTTTTACATTAATTCATTCATACAAATTGTCCTACGGGTCCTGAGGATAATATTGTTATTGCATTTTGTTAGGAATAATGTAGGGATAATATTACCAAAATTATAAATTAAGACTATCATTAATAACAATTATATTAATTATTTAAGTCACGGGCGACAGAATTTTTACATTAATTCATTCATACAAATTGTCCTACGGGTCCTGAGGATAATATTGTTATTGCATTTTGTTAGTAACAACGTAGGGATAATATTACCAAAATTAGAAATGAAGGCTATCATTAATAACAATTATATTAATTATTTAAGTCACGGGCGACAGAATTTTTACATTCATTCATTCATACAAATTGTCCTACGGGTCCTGAGGCTAATATTGTTACTGCATTTTGTTAGTAACAATGTAGGGATAATATTACCAAAATTAGAAATTAAGACTATTAATTATTTAAGACACGGGCGACAGAATTTTTACATTAATTCATTCATACAAATTGTCCTACGGGTCCTGAGGATAATATTGTTACTGCATTTTGTTAGTAACAATGTAGGGATAATATTACCAAAATTAGAAATGAAGGCTATCATTAATAACAATTATATTAATTATTTAAGTCACGGGCGACAGAATTTTTATATTAATTCAATCATACAAATTGTCCTACGGGTCCTGAGGCTAATATTGTTACTGCATTTTGTTAGTAACAATGTAGGGATAATATTACCAAAATTAGAAATTAAGACAATAACAATTATATTAATTATTTAAGACACGGGCGACAGAATTTTTATATTAATTCATTCATACAAATTGTCCTACGGGTCCTGAGGATAATATTGTTACTGCATTTTGTTAGTAACAATGTAGGGATAAAATTTTAAAAATTAGAAATTAAGACTATCGTTAATAACAATTGTATTAATTATTTAAGACACGGGCGACAGAATTTTTACATTAATTCATTCATACAAATTGTCCTACGGGTCCTGAGGATAATATTGTTATTGCATTTTGTTAGTAACAATGTAGGGATAATATTACCAAAATTAGAAATTAAGACTATCATTAATAACAATTATATTAATTATTTAAGACACGGGCGACAGAATTTTTACATTAATTCATTCATACAAATTGTCCTACGGGTCCTAAGGAGAGTATTGTTATTGTATTTTGTTAGTAACAATGTAGGGATAATATTACCAAAATTAGAAATTAAGACTATCATTAATAACAATTATATTAATTATTTAAGACACGGGCAACAGAATTTTTACATTAATTCATTCATACAAATTGTTCTACGGGTCCTGAGGATAATATTGTTATTGCATTTTGTTAGTAACAATGTAGGGATAATATTACCAAAATTATAAATTAAGACCAGCATTAATAACAATTATATTATTTATTTAAGTCACGGGCGACAGAATTTTTACATTAATTCATTCATACAAATTGTTCTACGGGTCCTGAGGATAATATTGTTATCGTACTTTGTTAGTAGCAATGTAGGGATAATATTACCAAAATTAGAAATTATGACTATCATTAATAACAATTATAATAATTATTTAAGTCACGGGCGACAGAATTTTTACATTAATTTATTCATACAAATTGTCCTACGGGTCCTGAGGATAATATTGTTACTGCATTTTGTTAGTAACAATGTGGGGATAATATTACCGAAATTAGAAATTAAGACTATCATTTATAACAATTATATTAATTATTTAAGTAACGGGCGACAGAATTTTTACATTAATTCATTCATACAAATTGTCCTACGGGTCCTGAGGATAATATTGTTATTGCATTTTGTTAGTAACAATGTAGGGATAATATTACCAAAATTAGAAATGAAGGCTATCATTAATAACAATTATATTAATTATTTAAGTAACGGGCGACAGATATTTTACATTAATTCATTCATACAAATTGTCCTACGGGTCCTGATGAGAATATTGTTATTGCTTTTTATTAGTAACAATGTAGGGATAATATTACTAAAATTAGAAATTAAGACTATGATTAATAACAATTATATTAATTATTAAAGACACGGGCGACAGAATTTTTACATTAATTCATTCATACAAATTGTCCTACGGGTCCTGAGGATAATATTGTTATTGCATTTTGTTAGTAACAATATAGGGCTAATATTACCACAATTAGAAATTAAGACTATCATTAATAACAATTATATTAATTATTTAAGTCACGGGCGACAGAATTTTTACATTAATTCATTCATACAAATTGTTCTACGTGTCCTGAGGATAATATTGTTATTGCATTTTGTAAGGAATAATGTAGGAATAATATTACCAAAATTAGAAATGAAGACTATCATTAATAACAATTATATTATATATTTAAATCACGGGCGACAGAATTTTTACATTAATTCATTCATACAAATTGTCCTACGGGTCCTGAGGATAATATTGTTATTGCATTTTGTTAGTAACAATGTAGGGATAATATTACCAAAATTAGAAATGAAGGCTATCATTAATAACAATTATATTAATTATTTAAGTCACGGGCGACAGAATTTTTACATTAATTCATTCATACAAATTGTCCTAAGGGTCCTGAGGATAATATTGTTATTGCATTTTGTTAGTAACTATGTAGGGATAATATTACTAAAATTAGAAATGAAGGCTATCATTAATAACAATTATATTAATTATTTAAGTCACGGGCGACAGAATTTTTACATTAATTCATTCATACAAATTGTCCTACGGGTCCTGAGGCTAATATTGTTACTGCATTTTGTTAGTAACAATGTAGGGATAATATTACCAAAATTAGAAATTAAGACTATCATTAATAACAATTATATTAATTATTTAAGACACGGGCGACAGAATTTTTACATTAATTCATTCATACAAATTGTCCTACGGGTCCTGAGGATAATATTGTTATTGCATTTTGTTAGTAACAATGTAGGGATAATATTACCAAAATTAGAAATTAAGACTATCATTAATAACAATTATATTAATTATTTAAGACACGGGCGCCAGAATTTTTACATTAATTCATTCATACAAATTGTCCTACGGGTCCTGAGGATAATATTGTTATTGCATTTTGTTAGGAATAATGTAGGGATAATATTACCAAAATTATAAATTAAGACTATCATTAATAACAATTATATTAATTATTTAAGTCACGGGCGACAGAATTTTTACATTAATTCATTCATACAAATTGTCCTACGGGTCCTGAGGATAATATTGTTATTGCATTTTGTTAGTAACAACGTAGGGATAATATTACCAAAATTAGAAATGAAGGCTATCATTAATAACAATTATATTAATTATTTAAGTCACGGGCGACAGAATTTTTACATTCATTCATTCATACAAATTGTCCTACGGGTCCTGAGGCTAATATTGTTACTGCATTTTGTTAGTAACAATGTAGGGATAATATTACCAAAATTAGAAATTAAGACTATCAATTATATTAATTATTTAAGACACGGGCGACAGAATTTTTACATTAATTCATTCATACAAATTGTCCTACGGGTCCTGAGGATAATATTGTTACTGCATTTTGTTAGTAACAATGTAGGGATAATATTACCAAAATTAGAAATGAAGGCTATCATTAATAACAATTATATTAATTATTTAAGTCACGGGCGACAGAATTTTTACATTAATTCAATCATACAAATTGTCCTACGGGTCCTGAGGCTAATATTGTTACTGCATTTTGTTAGCAACAATGTAGGGATAATATTACCAAAATTAGAAATTAAGACTATCATTAATAACAATTATATTAATTATTTAAGACACGGGCGACAGAATTTTTATATTAATTCATTCATACAAATTGTCCTACGGGTCCTGAGGATAATATTGTTACTGCATTTTGTTAGTAACAATGTAGGGATAATATTTTAAAAATTAGAAATTAAGACTATCGTTAATAACAATTGTATTAATTATTTAAGACACGGGCGACAGAATTTTTACATTAATTCATTCATACAAATTGTCCTACGGGTCCTGAGGATAATATTGTTATTGCATTTTGTTAGTAACAATGTAGGGATAATATTACCAAAATTAGAAATTAAGACTATCATTAATAACAATTATATTAATTATTTAAGACACGGGCGACAGAATTTTTACATTAATTCATTCATACAAATTGTCCTACGGGTCCTAAGGAGAGTATTGTTATTGTATTTTGTTAGTAACAATGTAGGGATAATATTACCAAAATTAGAAATTAAGACCAGCATTAATAACAATTATATTATTTATTTAAGTCACGGGCGACAGAATTTTTACATTAATTCATTCATACAAATTGTCCTACGGGTCCTGAGGCTAATATTGTTACTGCATTTTGTTAGTAACAATGTAGGGATAATATTACCAAAATTAGAAATTAAGACTATCATTAATAACAATTATATTAATTATTTAAGACACGGGCAACAGAATTTTTACATTAATTCATTCATACAAATTGTCCTACGGGTCCTGAGGATAATATTGTTATTGCATTTTGTTAGTAACAATGTAGGGATAATATTACCAAAATTAGAAATTAAGACCAGCATTAATAACAATTATATTATTTATTTAAGTCACGGGCGACAGAATTTTTACATTAATTCATTCATACAAATTGTTCTACGGGTCCTGAGGATAATATTGTTATTGCATTTTGTTAGTAACAATGTAGGGATAATATTACCAAAATTATAAATTAAGACCAGCATTAATAACAATTATATTATTTATTTAAGTCACGGGCGACAGAATTTTTACATTAATTCATTCATACAAATTGTCCTACGGGTCCTGAGGATAATATTGTTATTGCATTTTGTTAGTAACAATGTAGGGATAATATTACCAAAATTAAAAATTAAGACCAGCATTAATAACAATTATATTATTTATTTAAGTCACGGGCGACAGAATTTTTACATTAATTCATTCATACAAATTGTTCTACGGGTCCTGAGGATAATATTGTTATTGCATTTTGTTAGTAACAATGTAGGGATAATATTACCAAAATTAGAAATTAAGACTATCATTAATTTTTACATTAATTCATTCATACAAATTGTTCTACGGGTCCTGAGGATAATATTGTTATCGTACTTTGTTAGTAGCAATGTAGGGATAATATTACCAAAATTAGAAATTATGACTATCATTAATAACAATTATAATAATTATTTAAGTCACGGGCGACAGAATTTTTACATTAATTTATTCATACAAATTGTCCTACGGGTCCTGAGGATAATATTGTTACTGCATTTTGTTAGTAACAATGTAGGGATAATATTACCGAAATTAGAAATTAAGACTATCATTTATAACAATTATATTAATTATTTAAGTAACGGGCGACAGAATTTTTACATTAATTCATTCATACAAATTGTCCTACGGGTCCTGAGGATAATATTGTTATTGCATTTTGTTAGTAACAATGTAGGGATAATATTACCAAAATTAGAAATGAAGGCTATCATTAATAACAATTATATTAATTATTTAAGTAACGGGCGACAGAATTTTTACATTAATTCATTCATACAAATTGTCCTACGGGTCCTGATGAGAATATTGTTATTGCTTTTTATTAGTAACAATGTAGGGATAATATTACTAAAATTAGAAATTAAGACTATGATTAATAACAATTATATTAATTATTAAAGACACGGGCGACAGAATTTTTACATTAATTCATTCATACAAATTGTCCTACGGGTCCTGAGGATAATATTGTTATTGCATTTTGTTAGTAACAATATAGGGCTAATATTACCACAATTAGAAATTAAGACTATCATTAATAACAATTATATTAATTATTTAAGTCACGGGCGACAGAATTTTTACATTAATTCATTCATACAAATTGTTCTACGTGTCCTGAGGATAATATTGTTATTGCATTTTGTAAGGAATAATGTAGGAATAATATTACCAAAATTAGAAATGAAGACTATCATTAATAACAATTATATTATATATTTAAATCACGGGCGACAGAATTTTTACATTAATTCATTCATACAAATTGTCCTACGGGTCCTGAAGATAATATTGTTATTGCATTTTGTTAGTAACAATGTAGGGATAATATTACCAAAATTAGAAATGAAGGCTATCATTAATAACAATTATATTAATTATTTAAGTCACGGGCGACAGAATTTTTACATTAATTCATTCATACAAATTGTCCTAAGGGTCCTGAGGATAATATTGTTATTGCATTTTGTTAGTAACTATGTAGGGATAATATTACTAAAATTAGAAATGAAGGCTATCATTAATAACAATTATATTAATTATTTAAGTCACGGGCGACAGAATTTTTACATTAATTCATTCATACAAATTGTCCTACGGGTCCTGAGGCTAATATTGTTACTGCATTTTGTTAGTAACAATGTAGGGATAATATTACCAAAATTAGAAATTAAGACTATCATTAATAACAATTATATTAATTATTTAAGACACGGGCGACAGAATTTTTACATTAATTCATTCATACAAATTGTCCTACGGGTCCTGAGGCTAATATTGTTACTGCATTTTGTTAGTAACAATGTAGGGATAATATTACCAAAATTAGAAATTAAGACTATTAATTATTTAAGACACGGGCGACAGAATTTTTACATTAATTCATTCATACAAATTGTCCTACGGGTCCTGAGGATAATATTGTTACTGCATTTTGTTAGTAACAATGTAGGGATAATATTACCAAAATTAGAAATGAAGGCTATCATTAATAACAATTATATTAATTATTTAAGTCACGGGCGACAGAATTTTTATATTAATTCAATCATACAAATTGTCCTACGGGTCCTGAGGCTAATATTGTTACTGCATTTTGTTAGTAACAATGTAGGGATAATATTACCAAAATTAGAAATTAAGACAATAACAATTATATTAATTATTTAAGACACGGGCGACAGAATTTTTATATTAATTCATTCATACAAATTGTCCTACGGGTCCTGAGGATAATATTGTTACTGCATTTTGTTAGTAACAATGTAGGGATAAAATTTTAAAAATTAGAAATTAAGACTATCGTTAATAACAATTGTATTAATTATTTAAGACACGGGCGACAGAATTTTTACATTAATTCATTCATACAAATTGTCCTACGGGTCCTGAGGATAATATTGTTATTGCATTTTGTTAGTAACAATGTAGGGATAATATTACCAAAATTAGAAATTAAGACTATCATTAATAACAATTATATTAATTATTTAAGACACGGGCGACAGAATTTTTACATTAATTCATTCATACAAATTGTCCTACGGGTCCTAAGGAGAGTATTGTTATTGTATTTTGTTAGTAACAATGTAGGGATAATATTACCAAAATTAGAAATTAAGACTATCATTAATAACAATTATATTAATTATTTAAGACACGGGCAACAGAATTTTTACATTAATTCATTCATACAAATTGTTCTACGGGTCCTGAGGATAATATTGTTATTGCATTTTGTTAGTAACAATGTAGGGATAATATTACCAAAATTATAAATTAAGACCAGCATTAATAACAATTATATTATTTATTTAAGTCACGGGCGACAGAATTTTTACATTAATTCATTCATACAAATTGTTCTACGGGTCCTGAGGATAATATTGTTATCGTACTTTGTTAGTAGCAATGTAGGGATAATATTACCAAAATTAGAAATTATGACTATCATTAATAACAATTATAATAATTATTTAAGTCACGGGCGACAGAATTTTTACATTAATTTATTCATACAAATTGTCCTACGGGTCCTGAGGATAATATTGTTACTGCATTTTGTTAGTAACAATGTGGGGATAATATTACCGAAATTAGAAATTAAGACTATCATTTATAACAATTATATTAATTATTTAAGTAACGGGCGACAGAATTTTTACATTAATTCATTCATACAAATTGTCCTACGGGTCCTGAGGATAATATTGTTATTGCATTTTGTTAGTAACAATGTAGGGATAATATTACCAAAATTAGAAATGAAGGCTATCATTAATAACAATTATATTAATTATTTAAGTAACGGGCGACAGATATTTTACATTAATTCATTCATACAAATTGTCCTACGGGTCCTGATGAGAATATTGTTATTGCTTTTTATTAGTAACAATGTAGGGATAATATTACTAAAATTAGAAATTAAGACTATGATTAATAACAATTATATTAATTATTAAAGACACGGGCGACAGAATTTTTACATTAATTCATTCATACAAATTGTCCTACGGGTCCTGAGGATAATATTGTTATTGCATTTTGTAAGGAATAATGTAGGAATAATATTACCAAAATTAGAAATGAAGACTATCATTAATAACAATTATATTATATATTTAAATCACGGGCGACAGAATTTTTACATTAATTCATTCATACAAATTGTCCTACGGGTCCTGAGGATAATATTGTTATTGCATTTTGTTAGTAACAATGTAGGGATAATATTACCAAAATTAGAAATGAAGGCTATCATTAATAACAATTATATTAATTATTTAAGTCACGGGCGACAGAATTTTTACATTAATTCATTCATACAAATTGTCCTAAGGGTCCTGAGGATAATATTGTTATTGCATTTTGTTAGTAACTATGTAGGGATAATATTACTAAAATTAGAAATGAAGGCTATCATTAATAACAATTATATTAATTATTTAAGTCACGGGCGACAGAATTTTTACATTAATTCATTCATACAAATTGTCCTACGGGTCCTGAGGCTAATATTGTTACTGCATTTTGTTAGTAACAATGTAGGGATAATATTACCAAAATTAGAAATTAAGACTATCATTAATAACAATTATATTAATTATTTAAGACACGGGCGACAGAATTTTTACATTAATTCATTCATACAAATTGTCCTACGGGTCCTGAGGATAATATTGTTATTGCATTTTGTTAGTAACAATGTAGGGATAATATTACCAAAATTAGAAATTAAGACTATCATTAATAACAATTATATTAATTATTTAAGACACGGGCGCCAGAATTTTTACATTAATTCATTCATACAAATTGTCCTACGGGTCCTGAGGATAATATTGTTATTGCATTTTGTTAGGAATAATGTAGGGATAATATTACCAAAATTATAAATTAAGACTATCATTAATAACAATTATATTAATTATTTAAGTCACGGGCGACAGAATTTTTACATTAATTCATTCATACAAATTGTCCTACGGGTCCTGAGGATAATATTGTTATTGCATTTTGTTAGTAACAACGTAGGGATAATATTACCAAAATTAGAAATGAAGGCTATCATTAATAACAATTATATTAATTATTTAAGTCACGGGCGACAGAATTTTTACATTCATTCATTCATACAAATTGTCCTACGGGTCCTGAGGCTAATATTGTTACTGCATTTTGTTAGTAACAATGTAGGGATAATATTACCAAAATTAGAAATTAAGACTATCAATTATATTAATTATTTAAGACACGGGCGACAGAATTTTTACATTAATTCATTCATACAAATTGTCCTACGGGTCCTGAGGATAATATTGTTACTGCATTTTGTTAGTAACAATGTAGGGATAATATTACCAAAATTAGAAATGAAGGCTATCATTAATAACAATTATATTAATTATTTAAGTCACGGGCGACAGAATTTTTACATTAATTCAATCATACAAATTGTCCTACGGGTCCTGAGGCTAATATTGTTACTGCATTTTGTTAGCAACAATGTAGGGATAATATTACCAAAATTAGAAATTAAGACTATCATTAATAACAATTATATTAATTATTTAAGACACGGGCGACAGAATTTTTATATTAATTCATTCATACAAATTGTCCTACGGGTCCTGAGGATAATATTGTTACTGCATTTTGTTAGTAACAATGTAGGGATAATATTTTAAAAATTAGAAATTAAGACTATCGTTAATAACAATTGTATTAATTATTTAAGACACGGGCGACAGAATTTTTACATTAATTCATTCATACAAATTGTCCTACGGGTCCTGAGGATAATATTGTTATTGCATTTTGTTAGTAACAATGTAGGGATAATATTACCAAAATTAGAAATTAAGACTATCATTAATAACAATTATATTAATTATTTAAGACACGGGCGACAGAATTTTTACATTAATTCATTCATACAAATTGTCCTACGGGTCCTAAGGAGAGTATTGTTATTGTATTTTGTTAGTAACAATGTAGGGATAATATTACCAAAATTAGAAATTAAGACCAGCATTAATAACAATTATATTATTTATTTAAGTCACGGGCGACAGAATTTTTACATTAATTCATTCATACAAATTGTCCTACGGGTCCTGAGGCTAATATTGTTACTGCATTTTGTTAGTAACAATGTAGGGATAATATTACCAAAATTAGAAATTAAGACTATCATTAATAACAATTATATTAATTATTTAAGACACGGGCAACAGAATTTTTACATTAATTCATTCATACAAATTGTCCTACGGGTCCTGAGGATAATATTGTTATTGCATTTTGTTAGTAACAATGTAGGGATAATATTACCAAAATTAGAAATTAAGACCAGCATTAATAACAATTATATTATTTATTTAAGTCACGGGCGACAGAATTTTTACATTAATTCATTCATACAAATTGTTCTACGGGTCCTGAGGATAATATTGTTATTGCATTTTGTTAGTAACAATGTAGGGATAATATTACCAAAATTATAAATTAAGACCAGCATTAATAACAATTATATTATTTATTTAAGTCACGGGCGACAGAATTTTTACATTAATTCATTCATACAAATTGTCCTACGGGTCCTGAGGATAATATTGTTATTGCATTTTGTTAGTAACAATGTAGGGATAATATTACCAAAATTAAAAATTAAGACCAGCATTAATAACAATTATATTATTTATTTAAGTCACGGGCGACAGAATTTTTACATTAATTCATTCATACAAATTGTTCTACGGGTCCTGAGGATAATATTGTTATTGCATTTTGTTAGTAACAATGTAGGGATAATATTACCAAAATTAGAAATTAAGACTATCATTAATTTTTACATTAATTCATTCATACAAATTGTTCTACGGGTCCTGAGGATAATATTGTTATCGTACTTTGTTAGTAGCAATGTAGGGATAATATTACCAAAATTAGAAATTATGACTATCATTAATAACAATTATAATAATTATTTAAGTCACGGGCGACAGAATTTTTACATTAATTTATTCATACAAATTGTCCTACGGGTCCTGAGGATAATATTGTTACTGCATTTTGTTAGTAACAATGTAGGGATAATATTACCGAAATTAGAAATTAAGACTATCATTTATAACAATTATATTAATTATTTAAGTAACGGGCGACAGAATTTTTACATTAATTCATTCATACAAATTGTCCTACGGGTCCTGAGGATAATATTGTTATTGCATTTTGTTAGTAACAATGTAGGGATAATATTACCAAAATTAGAAATGAAGGCTATCATTAATAACAATTATATTAATTATTTAAGTAACGGGCGACAGAATTTTTACATTAATTCATTCATACAAATTGTCCTACGGGTCCTGATGAGAATATTGTTATTGCTTTTTATTAGTAACAATGTAGGGATAATATTACTAAAATTAGAAATTAAGACTATGATTAATAACAATTATATTAATTATTAAAGACACGGGCGACAGAATTTTTACATTAATTCATTCATACAAATTGTCCTACGGGTCCTGAGGATAATATTGTTATTGCATTTTGTTAGTAACAATATAGGGCTAATATTACCACAATTAGAAATTAAGACTATCATTAATAACAATTATATTAATTATTTAAGTCACGGGCGACAGAATTTTTACATTAATTCATTCATACAAATTGTTCTACGTGTCCTGAGGATAATATTGTTATTGCATTTTGTAAGGAATAATGTAGGAATAATATTACCAAAATTAGAAATGAAGACTATCATTAATAACAATTATATTATATATTTAAATCACGGGCGACAGAATTTTTACATTAATTCATTCATACAAATTGTCCTACGGGTCCTGAAGATAATATTGTTATTGCATTTTGTTAGTAACAATGTAGGGATAATATTACCAAAATTAGAAATGAAGGCTATCATTAATAACAATTATATTAATTATTTAAGTCACGGGCGACAGAATTTTTACATTAATTCATTCATACAAATTGTCCTAAGGGTCCTGAGGATAATATTGTTATTGCATTTTGTTAGTAACTATGTAGGGATAATATTACTAAAATTAGAAATGAAGGCTATCATTAATAACAATTATATTAATTATTTAAGTCACGGGCGACAGAATTTTTACATTAATTCATTCATACAAATTGTCCTACGGGTCCTGAGGCTAATATTGTTACTGCATTTTGTTAGTAACAATGTAGGGATAATATTACCAAAATTAGAAATTAAGACTATCATTAATAACAATTATATTAATTATTTAAGACACGGGCGACAGAATTTTTACATTAATTCATTCATACAAATTGTCCTACGGGTCCTGAGGATAATATTGTTATTGCATTTTGTTAGTAACAATGTAGGGATAATATTACCAAAATTAGAAATTAAGACTATCATTAATAACAATTATATTAATTATTTAAGACACGGGCGCCAGAATTTTTACATTAATTCATTCATACAAATTGTCCTACGGGTCCTGAGGATAATATTGTTATTGCATTTTGTTAGTAACAATGTAGGGATAATATTACCAAAATTAGAAATTAAGACCAGCATTAATAACAATTATATTATTTATTTAAGTCACGGGCGACAGAATTTTTACATTAATTCATTCATACAAATTGTTCTACGGGTCCTGAGGATAATATTGTTATTGCATTTTGTTAGTAGCAATGTAGGGATAATATTACCAAAATTTGAAATTAAAACTATCATTAATAACAATTATAATAATTATTTAAGTCACGGGCGACAGAATTTTTACATTAATTTATTCATACAAATTGTCCTACGGGTCCTGAGGATAATATTGTAATTGCATTTTGTTAGTAGCAATGTAGGGATAATATTACCAAAATTAGAAATTAAAACTATCAATAATAACAATTATAATAATTATTTAAGTCACGGGCGACAGAATTTTTACATTAATTCATTCATACAAATTGTCCTACGGGTCCTGAGGATAATATTGCTATTGCATTTTGTTAGTAACAATGTAGGGCTAATACTACCAAAATTATAAATTAAGACTATCATTAATAACAATTATATTAATTATTTAATTCACGGGCGACAGAATTTTTACATTAATTCATTCATACAAATTGTCCTAAGGGTCCTGAGGATAATATTGTTACTGCATTTTGTTAGTAACAATGTAGGGATAATATTACCAAAATTAGAAATGAAGGCTATCATTAATAACATTTATATTAATTATTTAAGTCACGGGCGACAGAATTTTTACATTAATTCATTCATACAAATTGTCCTACGGGTCCTGAGGCTAATATTGTTACTGCATTTTGTTAGTAACAATGTAGGGATAATATTACCAAAATTAGAAATTAAGACTATCATTAATAACAATTATATTAATTATTTAAGACACGGGCGACAGAATTTTTACATTAATTCATTCATACAAATTGTCCTACGGGTCCTGAGGATAATATTGTTACTGCATTTTGTTAGTAACAATGTAGGGATAATATTAGCAAAATTAGAAATTAAGACTATCATTAATAACAATTATATTAATTATTTAAGACACGGGCGACAGAATTTTTACATTAATTCATTCATACAAATTGTCCTCCGGGTCCTGAGGATAATATTGTTATTGCATTTTGTTAGTAACAATGTAGGGATAATATTACCAAAATTAGAAATGAAGGCTATCATTAATAACAATTATATTAATTATTTAAGTCACGGGCGACAGAATTTTTACATTAATTCATTCATACAAATTGTCCTACGGGTCCTGAGGATAATATTGTTATTGCATTTTGTTAGTAACAATATAGGGCTAATATTACCACAATTAGAAATTAAGACTATCATTAATAACAATTATATTAATTATTTAAGTCACGGGCGACAGAATTTTTACATTAATTCATTCATACAAATTGTCCTACGGGTCCTGAGGATAATTTTGTTATTGCATTTTGTTAGTAACAATGTAGGGATAATATTACCAAAATTAGAAATTAAGACTATCATTAATAACAATTATATTAATTATTTAAAACACGGGCGACAGAATTTTTACATTAATTCATTCATACAAATTGTCCTACGGGTCCTGAGGATAATATTGTTATTGCATTTTGTTAGTAACAATGTAGGGATAATATTACCAAAATTAGAAATTAAGACCAGCATTAATAACAATTATATTATTTATTTAAGTCACGGGCGACAGAATTTTTACATTAATTCATTCATACAAATTGTTCTACGGGTCCTGAGGATAATATTGTTATTGCATTTTGTTAGTAGCAATGTAGGGATAATATTACCAAAATTAGAAATTAAAACTATCATTAATAACAATTATAATAATTATTTAAGTCACGGGCGACAGAATTTTTACATTAATTTATTCATACAAATTGTCCTACGGGTCCTGAGGATAATATTGTTATTGCATTTTGTTAGTAGCAATGTAGGGATAATATTACCAAAATTAGAAATTAAAACTATCATTAATAACAATTATAATAATTATTTAAGTCACGGGCGACAGAATTTTTACTTTAATTCATTCATACAAATTGTCCTACGGGTCCTGAGGATAATATTGCTATTGCATTTTGTTAGTAACAATGTAGGGCTAATACTACCAAAATTATAAATTAAGACTATCATTAATAACAATTATATTAATTATTTAATTCACGGGCGACAGAATTTTTACATTAATTCATTCATACAAATTGTTCTACGGGTCCTGAGGATAATATTGTTATTGCATTTTGTTAGTAACTATGTAGGGATAATATTACCAAAATTAGAAATGAAGGCTATCATTAATAACAATTATATTAATTATTTAAGTCACGGGCGACAGAATTTTTACATTAATTCATTCATACAAATTGTCCTACGGGTCCTGAGGCTAATATTGTTACTGCATTTTGTTAGTAACAATGTAGGGATAATATTACCAAAATTAGAAATTAAGACTATCATTAATAACAATTATATTAATTATTTAAGACACGGGCGACAGAATTTTTACATTAATTCATTCATACAAATTGTCCTACGGGTCCTGAGGATAATATTGTTATTGCATTTTGTTAGTAACAATGTAGGGATAATATTACCAAAATTATAAATGAAGGCTATCATTAATAACAATTATATTAATTATTTAAGTCACGGGCGACAGAATTTTTACATTAATTCATTCATACAAATTGTCCTACGGGTCCTGAGGATAATATTGTTATTGCATTTTGTTAGTAACAATATAGGGCTAATATTACCACAATTAGAAATTAAGACTATCATTAATAACAATTATATTAATTATTTAAGTCACGGGCGACAGAATTTTTACATTAATTCATTCATACAAATTGTCCTACGGGTCCTGAGGATAATATTGTTATTGCATTTTGTTAGTAACAATGTAGGGATAATATTACCAAAATTAGAAATTAAGACTATCATTAATAACAATTATATTAATTATTTAAAACACGGGCGACAGAATTTTTACATTAATTCATTCATACAAATTGTCCTACGGGTCCTGAGGATAATATTGTTATTGCATTTTGTTAGTAACAATGTAGGGATAATATTACCAAAATTAGAAATTAAGACCAGCATTAATAGCAATTATATTATTTATTTAAGTCACGGGCGACAGAATTTTTACATTAATTCATTCATACAAATTGTTCTACGGGTCCTGAGGATAATATTGTTATTGCATTTTGTTAGTAGCAATGTAGGGATAATATTACCAAAATTAGAAATTAAAACTATCATTAATAACAATTATAATAATTATTTAAGTCACGGGCGACAGAATTTTTACATTAATTTATTCATACAAATTGTCCTACGGGTCCTGAGGATATTATTGTTATTGCATTTTGTTAGTAGCAATGTAGGGATAATATTACCAAAATTAGAAATTAAAACTATCATTAATAACAATTATAATAATTATTTAAGTCACGGGCGACAGAATTTTTACATTAATTCATTCATACAAATTGTCCTACGGGTCCTGAGGATAATATTGCTATTGCATTTTGTTAGTAACAATGTTGGGCTAATACTACCAAAATTATAAATTAAGACTATCATTAATAACAATTATATTAATTATTTAATTCACGGGCGACAGAATTTTTACATTAATTCATTCATACAAATTGTTCTACGGCTCCTGAGGATAATATTGTTATTGCATTTTGTTAGTAACTATGTAGGGATAATATTACCAAAATTAGAAATGAAGGCTATCATTAATAACAATTATATTAATTATTTAAGTCACGGGCGACAGAATTTTTACATTAATTCATTCATACAAATTGTCCTACGGGTCCTGAGGCTAATATTGTTACTGCATTTTGTTAGTAACAATGTAGGGATAATATTACCAAAATTAGAAATTAAGACTATCAATTATATTAATTATTTAAGACACGGGCGACAGAATTTTTACATTAATTCATTCATACAAATTGTCCTACGGGTCCTGAGGATAATATTGTTACTGCATTTTGTTAGTAACAATGTAGGGATAATATTACCAAAATTAGAAATGAAGGCTATCATTAATAACAATTATATTAATTATTTAAGTCACGGGCGACAGAATTTTTACATTAATTCATTCATACAAATTGTCCTACGGGTCCTGAGGCTAATATTGTTACTGCATTTTGTTAGTAACAATGTAGGGATAATATTACCAAAATTAGAAATTAAGACTATCATTAATAACAATTATATTAATTATTTAAGACACGGGCGACAGAAGTTTTACATTAATTCATTCATACAAATTGTTCTACGGGTCCTGAGGATAATATTGTTATCGTATTTTGTTAGTAGCAATGTAGGGATAATATTACCAAAATTAGAAATTATGACTATCATTAATAACAATTATAATAATTATTTAAGTCACGGGCCACAGAATTTTTACATTAATTTATTCATACAAATTGTCCTACGGGTCCTGAGGATAATGTTGTTACTGCATTTTGTTAGTAACAATGTAGGGATAATATTACCAACATTAGAAATGAAGTCTATCATTAATAACAATTATATTAATTATTTAAGTCTCGGGCGACGGAAATTTTACATTAATTCATTCATACAAATTGTCCTACGGGTCCTGAGGATAATATTGTTATTGCATTTTGTTAGGAATAATGTAGGGATAATATTACCAAAATTAGAAATTAAGACTATCATTAATAACAATTATATTAATTATTTAAATCACGGGCGACAGAATTTTTACATTAATTCATTCATACAAATTGTCCTAAGGGTCCTGAGGATAATATTGTTATTGCATTTTGTTAGTAACTATGTAGGGATAATATTTAAAAATTAGAAATGAAGGCTATCATTAATAACAATTATATTAATTATTTAAGTCACGGGCGACAGAATTTTTACATTAATTCATTCATACAAATTGTCCTACGGGTCCTCAGGCTAATATTGTTACTGCACTTTGTTAGTAACAATGTAGGGATAATATTACCAAAATTAGAAATTAAGACTATCATTAATAACAATTATATTAATTATTTAAGACACGGGCGACAGAAGTTTTACATTAATTCATTCATACAAATTGTCCTACGGGTCCTGAGGATAATATTGCTATTGCATTTTGTTAGTAACAATGTAGGGCTAATACTGCCAAAATTATAAATTAAGACTATCATTAATAACAATTATATTAATTATTTAAGTCACGGGCGACAGAATTTTTACATTAATTCATTCATACAAAATGTCCTACGGGTCCTGAGGATAATATTGTTATTGCATTTTGTTAGTAACTATGTAGGGATAATATTACCAAAATTAGAAATGAAGGCTATCATTAATAACAATTATATTAATTATTTAAGTCACGGGCGACAGAATTTTTACATTAATTCATTCATACAAATTGTCCTACGGGTCCTGAGGCTAATATTGTTACTGCATTTTGTTAGTAACAATGTAGGGATAATATTACCAAAATTAGAAATTAAGACTATCATTAATAACAATTATATTAATTATTTAAGTCACGGGCGAAAGAATTTTTACATTAATTCATTCATACAAAATGTCCTACGGGTCCTGAGGATAATATTGTTACTGCATTTTGTTAGTAACAATGTAGGGATAATATTACCAAAATTAGAAATTAAGACTATCATTAATAACAATTATATTAATTATTTAAGACACGGGCGACAGAATTTTTACATTAATTCATTCATACAAATTGTCCTACGGGTCCTGAGGATAATATTGCTATTGCATTTTGTTAGTAACAATGTAGGGCTAATACTACCAAAATTATAAATTAAGACTATTATTAATAACAATTATATTAATTATTTAATTCACGGGCGACAGAATTTTTACATTAATTCATTCATACAAATTGTCCTCAGGGTCCTGAGGATAATATTGTTATTGCATTTTGTTAGTAACTATGTAGGGATAATATTACCAAAATTAGAAATGAAGGCTATCATTAATAACAATTATATTAATTATTTAAGTCACGGGCGACAGAATTTTTACATTAATTCATTCATACAAATTGTCCTACGGGTCCTGAAGCTAATATTGTTACTGCATTTTGTTAGTAACAATGTAGGGATAATATTACCAAAATTAGAAATTAAGACTATCATTAATAACAATTATATTAATTATTTAAGACACGGGCGACAGAATTTTTACATTAATTCATTCATACAAATTGTCCTACGGGTCCTGAGGATAATATTGTTATTGCATTTGGTTAGTAACAATGTAGGGATAATATTACCAAAATTAGAAATGAAGGCTATCATTAATAACAATTATATTAATTATTTAAGTCACGGGCGACAGAATTTTTACATTAATTCATTCATACAAATTGTCCTACGGGTCCTCAGGCTAATATTGTTACTGCATTTTGTTAGTAACAATGTAGGGATAATATTACCAAAATTAGAAATTAAGACTATCATTAATAACAATTATATTAATTATTTAAGACACGGGCGACAGAAGTTTTACATTAATTCATTCATACAAATTGTCCTACGGGTCCTGAGGATAATATTGCTATTGCATTTTGTTAGTAACAATGTAGGGCTAATACTGCCAAAATTATAAATTAAGACTATCATTAATAACAATTATATTAATTATTTAAGTCACGGGCGACAGAATTTTTACATTAATTCATTCATACAAATTGTCCTACGGGTCCTGAGGATAATATTGTTATTGCATTTTGTTAGTAACTATGTAGGGATAATATTACCAAAATTAGAAATGAAGGCTATCATTAATAACAATTATATTAATTATTTAAGTCACGGGCGACAGAATTTTTACATTAATTCATTCATACAAATTGTCCTACGGGTCCTGAGGCTAATATTGTTACTGCATTTTGTTAGTAACAATGTAGGGATAATATTACCAAAATTAGAAATTAAGACTATCATTAATAACAATTATATTAATTATTTAAGACACGGGCGACAGAATTTTTACATTAATTCATTCATACAAATTGTCCTACGGGTCCTGAAGCTAATATTGTTACTGCATTTTGTTAGTAACAATGTAGGGATAATATTACCAAAATTAGAAATTAAGACTATCATTAATAACAATTATATTAATTATTTAAGACACGGGCGACAGAATTTTTACATTAATTCATTCATACAAATTGTCCTACGGGTCCTGAGGATAATATTGTTATTGCATTTTGTTAGTAACAATGTAGGGATAATATTACCAAAATTAGAAATGAAGACCAGCATTAATAACAATTATATTATTTATTTAAGTCACGGGCGACAGAATTTTTACATTAATTCATTCATACAAATTGTCCTACGGGTCCTGTGGATAATATTGTTACTGCATTTCGTTAGTAACAATGTAGGGATAATATTACCAAAATTAGAAATTAAGACTATCATTAATAACAATTATAATAATTATTTAAGTCACGGGCGACAGAATTTTTACATTAATTTATTCATACAAATTGTCCTACGGGTCCTGAGGATAATATTGTTATTGCATTTTGTTAGGAATAATGTAGGGATAATATTACCAAAATTAGAAATTAAGACTATCAATTATATTAATTATTTAAGACACGGGCGACAGAATTTTTACATTAATTCATTCATACAAATTGTCCTACGGGTCCTGAGGATAATATTGTTACTGCATTTTATTAGTAACAATGTAGGGATAATATTACCTAAATTAGAAATTAAGACTATCATTAATAACAATTATATTAATTATTTAAAACACTGGCGACAGAATTTTTACATTAATTCATTCATACAAATTGTCCTACGGGTCCTGAGGATAATATTGTTATTGCATTTTGTTAGTAACAACGTAGGGATAATATTACCAAAATTAGAAATGAAGGCTATCATTAATAACAATTATATTAATTATTTAAGACACGGGCGACAGAATTTTTACATTAATTCATTCATACAAATTGTCCTACGGGTCCTGAGGATAATATTGTTACTGCATTTTATTAGTAACAATGTAGGGATAATATTACCTAAATTAGAAATTAAGACTATCATTAATAACAATTATATTAATTATTTAAAACACTGGCGACAGAATTTTTACATTAATTCATTCATACAAATTGTCCTACGGGTCCTGAGGATAATATTGTTATTGCATTTTGTTAGTAACAATGTAGGGATAATATTACCAAAATTAGAAATTAAGACCAGCATTAATAACAATTATATTATTTATTTAAGTCACGGGCGACAGAATTTTTACATTAATTCATTCATACAAATTGTTCTACGGGTCCTGAGGATAATATTGTTATTGCATTTTGTTAGTAGCAATGTAGGGATAATATTACCAAAATTAGAAATTAAAACTATCATTAATAACAATTATAATAATTATTTAAGTCACGGGCGACAGAATTTTTACATTAATTTATTCATACAAATTGTCCTACGGGTCCTGAGGATAATATTGTTATTGCATTTTGTTAGTAGCAATGTAGGGATAATATTACCAAAATTAGAAATTAAAACTATCATTAATAACAATTATAATAATTATTTAAGTCACGGGCGACAGAATTTTTACTTTAATTCATTCATACAAATTGTCCTACGGGTCCTGAGGATAATATTGCTATTGCATTTTGTTAGTAACAATGTAGGGCTAATACTACCAAAATTATAAATTAAGACTATCATTAATAACAATTATATTATTTATTTAATTCACGGGCGACAGAATTTTTACATTAATTCATTCATACAAATTGTTCTACGGGTCCTGAGGATAATATTGTTATTGCATTTTGTTAGTAACTATGTAGGGATAATATTACCAAAATTAGAAATGAAGGCTATCATTAATAACAATTATATTAATTATTTAAGTCACGGGCGACAGAATTTTTACATTAATTCATTCATACAAATTGTCCTACGGGTCCTGAGGCTAATATTGTTACTGCATTTTGTTAGTAACAATGTAGGGATAATATTACCAAAATTAGAAATTAAGACTATCATTAATAACAATTATATTAATTATTTAAGACACGGGCGACAGAATTTTTACATTAATTCATTCATACAAATTGTCCTACGGGTCCTGAGGATAATATTGTTATTGCATTTTGTTAGTAACAATGTAGGGATAATATTACCAAAATTATAAATGAAGGTTATCATTAATAACAATTATATTAATTATTTAAGTCACGGGCGACAGAATTTTTACATTAATTCATTCATACAAATTGTCCTACGGGTCCTGAGGATAATATTGTTATTGCATTTTGTTAGTAACAATATAGGGCTAATATTACCACAATTAGAAATTAAGACTATCATTAATAACAATTATATTAATTATTTAAGTCACGGGCGACAGAATTTTTACATTAATTCATTCATACAAATTGTCCTACGGGTCCTGAGGATAATATTGTTATTGCATTTTGTTAGTAACAATGTAGGGATAATATTACCAAAATTAGAAATGAAGACCAGCATTAATAACAATTATATTAATTATTTAAAACACGGGCGACAGAATTTTTACATTAATTCATTCATACAAATTGTCCTACGGGTCCTGAGGATAATATTGTTATTGCATTTTGTTAGTAACAATGTAGGGATAATATTACCAAAATTAGAAATTAAGACCAGCATTAATAGCAATTATATTATTTATTTAAGTCACGGGCGACAGAATTTTTACATTAATTCATTCATACAAATTGTTCTACGGGTCCTGAGGATAATATTGTTATTGCATTTTGTTAGTAGCAATGTAGGGATAATATTACCAAAATTAGAAATTAAAACTATCATTAATAACAATTATAATAATTATTTAAGTCACGGGCGACAGAATTTTTACATTAATTTATTCATACAAATTGTCCTACGGGTCCTGAGGATATTATTGTTATTGCATTTTGTTAGTAGCAATGTAGGGATAATATTACCAAAATTAGAAATTAAAACTATCATTAATAACAATTATAATAATTATTTAAGTCACGGGCGACAGAATTTTTACATTAATTCATTCATACAAATTGTCCTACGGGTCCTGAGGATAATATTGCTATTGCATTTTGTTAGTAACAATGTTGGGCTAATACTACCAAAATTATAAATTAAGACTATCATTAATAACAATTATATTAATTATTTAATTCACGGGCGACAGAATTTTTACATTAATTCATTCATACAAATTGTTCTACGGCTCCTGAGGATAATATTGTTATTGCATTTTGTTAGTAACTATGTAGGGATAATATTACCAAAATTAGAAATGAAGGCTATCATTAATAACAATTATATTAATTATTTAAGTCACGGGCGACAGAATTTTTACATTAATTCATTCATACAAATTGTCCTACGGGTCCTGAGGCTAATATTGTTACTGCATTTTGTTAGTAACAATGTAGGGATAATATTACCAAAATTAGAAATTAAGACTATCAATTATATTAATTATTTAAGACACGGGCGACAGAATTTTTACATTAATTCATTCATACAAATTGTCCTACGGGTCCTGAGGATAATATTGTTACTGCATTTTGTTAGTAACAATGTAGGGATAATATTACCAAAATTAGAAATGAAGGCTATCATTAATAACAATTATATTAATTATTTAAGTCACGGGCGACAGAATTTTTACATTAATTCATTCATACAAATTGTCCTACGGGTCCTGAGGCTAATATTGTTACTGCATTTTGTTAGTAACAATGTAGGGATAATATTACCAAAATTAGAAATTAAGACTATCATTAATAACAATTATATTAATTATTTAAGACACGGGCGACAGAAGTTTTACATTAATTCATTCATACAAATTGTTCTACGGGTCCTGAGGATAATATTGTTATCGTATTTTGTTAGTAGCAATGTAGGGATAATATTACCAAAATTAGAAATTATGACTATCATTAATAACAATTATAATAATTATTTAAGTCACGGGCCACAGAATTTTTACATTAATTTATTCATACAAATTGTCCTACGGGTCCTGAGGATAATGTTGTTACTGCATTTTGTTAGTAACAATGTAGGGATAATATTACCAACATTAGAAATGAAGTCTATCATTAATAACAATTATATTAATTATTTAAGTCTCGGGCGACGGAAATTTTACATTAATTCATTCATACAAATTGTCCTACGGGTCCTGAGGATAATATTGTTATTGCATTTTGTTAGGAATAATGTAGGGATAATATTACCAAAATTAGAAATTAAGACTATCATTAATAACAATTATATTAATTATTTAAATCACGGGCGACAGAATTTTTACATTAATTCATTCATACAAATTGTCCTAAGGGTCCTGAGGATAATATTGTTATTGCATTTTGTTAGTAACTATGCAGGGATAATATTTAAAAATTAGAAATGAAGGCTATCATTAATAACAATTATATTAATTATTTAAGTCACGGGCGACAGAATTTTTACATTAATTCATTCATACAAATTGTCCTACGGGTCCTCAGGCTAATATTGTTACTGCATTTTGTTAGTAACAATGTAGGGATAATATTACCAAAATTAGAAATTAAGACTATCATTAATAACAATTATATTAATTATTTAAGACACGGGCGACAGAAGTTTTACATTAATTCATTCATACAAATTGTCCTACGGGTCCTGAGGATAATATTGCTATTGCATTTTGTTAGTAACAATGTAGGGCTAATACTGCCAAAATTATAAATTAAGACTATCATTAATAACAATTATATTAATTATTTAAGTCACGGGCGACAGAATTTTTACATTAATTCATTCATACAAAATGTCCTACGGGTCCTGAGGATAATATTGTTATTGCATTTTGTTAGTAACTATGTAGGGATAATATTACCAAAATTAGAAATGAAGGCTATCATTAATAACAATTATATTAATTATTTAAGTCACGGGCGACAGAATTTTTACATTAATTCATTCATACAAATTGTCCTACGGGTCCTGAGGCTAATATTGTTACTGCATTTTGTTAGTAACAATGTAGGGATAATATTACCAAAATTAGAAATTAAGACTATCATTAATAACAATTATATTAATTATTTAAGTCACGGGCGAAAGAATTTTTACATTAATTCATTCATACAAAATGTCCTACGGGTCCTGAGGATAATATTGTTACTGCATTTTGTTAGTAACAATGTAGGGATAATATTACCAAAATTAGAAATTAAGACTATCATTAATAACAATTATATTAATTATTTAAGACACGGGCGACAGAATTTTTACATTAATTCATTCATACAAATTGTCCTACGGGTCCTGAGGATAATATTGCTATTGCATTTTGTTAGTAACAATGTAGGGCTAATACTACCAAAATTATAAATTAAGACTATTATTAATAACAATTATATTAATTATTTAATTCACGGGCGACAGAATTTTTACATTAATTCATTCATACAAATTGTCCTCAGGGTCCTGAGGATAATATTGTTATTGCATTTTGTTAGTAACTATGTAGGGATAATATTACCAAAATTAGAAATGAAGGCTATCATTAATAACAATTATATTAATTATTTAAGTCACGGGCGACAGAATTTTTACATTAATTCATTCATACAAATTGTCCTACGGGTCCTGAAGCTAATATTGTTACTGCATTTTGTTAGTAACAATGTAGGGATAATATTACCAAAATTAGAAATTAAGACTATCATTAATAACAATTATATTAATTATTTAAGACACGGGCGACAGAATTTTTACATTAATTCATTCATACAAATTGTCCTACGGGTCCTGAGCATAATATTGTTATTGCATTTTGTTAGTAACAATGTAGGGATAATATTACCAAAATTAGAAATGAAGGCTATCATTAATAACAATTATATTAATTATTTAAGTCACGGGCGACAGAATTTTTACATTAATTCATTCATACAAATTGTCCTACGGGTCCTCAGGCTAATATTGTTACTGCATTTTGTTAGTAACAATGTAGGGATAATATTACCAAAATTAGAAATTAAGACTATCATTAATAACAATTATATTAATTATTTAAGACACGGGCGACAGAAGTTTTACATTAATTCATTCATACAAATTGTCCTACGGGTCCTGAGGATAATATTGCTATTGCATTTTGTTAGTAACAATGTAGGGCTAATACTGCCAAAATTATAAATTAAGACTATCATTAATAACAATTATATTAATTATTTAAGTCACGGGCGACAGAATTTTTACATTAATTCATTCATACAAATTGTCCTACGGGTCCTGAGGATAATATTGTTATTGCATTTTGTTAGTAACTATGTAGGGATAATATTACCAAAATTAGAAATGAAGGCTATCATTAATAACAATTATATTAATTATTTAAGTCACGGGCGACAGAATTTTTACATTAATTCATTCATACAAATTGTCCTACGGGTCCTGAGGCTAATATTGTTACTGCATTTTGTTAGTAACAATGTAGGGATAATATTACCAAAATTAGAAATTAAGACTATCATTAATAACAATTATATTAATTATTTAAGTCACGGGCGACAGAATTTTTACATTAATTCATTCATACAAAATGTCCTACGGGTCCTGAGGATAATATTGTTACTGCATTTTGTTAGTAACAATGTAGGGATAATATTACCAAAATTAGAAATTAAGACTATCATTAATAACAATTATATTAATTATTTAAGACACGGGCGACAGAATTTTTACATTAATTCATTCATACAAATTGTCCTACGGGTCCTGAGGATAATATTGTTATTGCATTTTGTTAGTAACAATGTAGGGATAATATTACCAAAATTAGAAATGAAGACCAGCATTAATAACAATTATATTATTTATTTAAGTCACGGGCGACAGAATTTTTACATTAATTCATTCATACAAATTGTCCTACGGGTCCTGAAGCTAATATTGTTACTGCATTTTGTTAGTAACAATGTAGGGATAATATTACCAAAATTAGAAATTAAGACTATCATTAATAACAATTATATTAATTATTTAAGACACGGGCGACAGAATTTTTACATTAATTCATTCATACAAATTGTCCTACGGGTCCTGAGGATAATATTGTTATTGCATTTTGTTAGTAACAATGTAGGGATAATATTACCAAAATTAGAAATGAAGACCAGCATTAATAACAATTATATTATTTATTTAAGTCACGGGCGACAGAATTTTTACATTAATTCATTCATACAAATTGTCCTACGGGTCCTGAGGATAATATTGTTATTGCATTTTGTTAGTAACAATGTAGGGATAATATTACCAAAATTAGAAATGAAGGCTATCATTAATAACAATTATATTAATTATTTAAGTCACGGGCGACAGAATTTTTACATTAATTCATTCATACAAATTGTCCTACGGGTCCTCAGGCTAATATTGTTACTGCATTTTGTTAGTAACAATGTAGGGATAATATTACCAAAATTAGAAATTAAGACTATCATTAATAACAATTATATTAATTATTTAAGACACGGGCGACAGAAGTTTTACATTAATTCATTCATACAAATTGTCCTACGGGTCCTGAGGATAATATTGCTATTGCATTTTGTTAGTAACAATGTAGGGCTAATACTGCCAAAATTATAAATTAAGACTATCATTAATAACAATTATATTAATTATTTAAGTCACGGGCGACAGAATTTTTACATTAATTCATTCATACAAATTGTCCTACGGGTCCTGAGGATAATATTGTTATTGCATTTTGTTAGTAACTATGTAGGGATAATATTACCAAAATTAGAAATGAAGGCTATCATTAATAACAATTATATTAATTATTTAAGTCACGGGCGACAGAATTTTTACATTAATTCATTCATACAAATTGTCCTACGGGTCCTGAGGCTAATATTGTTACTGCATTTTGTTAGTAACAATGTAGGGATAATATTACCAAAATTAGAAATTAAGACTATCATTAATAACAATTATATTAATTATTTAAGTCACGGGCGACAGAATTTTTACATTAATTCATTCATACAAAATGTCCTACGGGTCCTGAGGATAATATTGTTACTGCATTTTGTTAGTAACAATGTAGGGATAATATTACCAAAATTAGAAATTAAGACTATCATTAATAACAATTATATTAATTATTTAAGACACGGGCGACAGAATTTTTACATTAATTCATTCATACAAATTGTCCTACGGGTCCTGAAGCTAATATTGTTACTGCATTTTGTTAGTAACAATGTAGGGATAATATTACCAAAATTAGAAATTAAGACTATCATTAATAACAATTATATTAATTATTTAAGACACGGGCGACAGAATTTTTACATTAATTCATTCATACAAATTGTCCTACGGGTCCTGAAGCTAATATTGTTACTGCATTTTGTTAGTAACAATGTAGGGATAATATTACCAAAATTAGAAATTAAGACTATCATTAATAACAATTATATTAATTATTTAAGACACGGGCGACAGAATTTTTACATTAATTCATTCATACAAATTGTCCTATGGGTCCTGAGGATAATATTGTTATTGCATTTTGTTAGTAACAATGTAGGGATAATATTACCAAAATTAGAAATGAAGACCAGCATTAATAACAATTATATTATTTATTTAAGTCACGGGCGACAGAATTTTTACATTAATTCATTCATACAAATTGTCCTACGGGTCCTGTGGATAATATTGTTACTGCATTTCGTTAGTAACAATGTAGGGATAATATTACCAAAATTAGAAATTAAGACTATCATTAATAACAATTATAATAATTATTTAAGTCACGGGCGACAGAATTTTTACATTAATTTATTCATACAAATTGTCCTACGGGTCCTGAGGATAATATTGTTATTGCATTTTGTTAGGAATAATGTAGGGATAATATTACCAAAATTAGAAATTAAGACTATCAATTATATTAATTATTTAAGACACGGGCGACAGAATTTTTACATTAATTCATTCATACAAATTGTCCTACGGGTCCTGAGGATAATATTGTTACTGCATTTTATTAGTAACAATGTAGGGATAATATTACCTAAATTAGAAATTAAGACTATCATTAATAACAATTATATTAATTATTTAAAACACTGGCGACAGAATTTTTACATTAATTCATTCATACAAATTGTCCTACGGGTCCTGAGGATAATATTGTTATTGCATTTTGTTAGTAACAACGTAGGGATAATATTACCAAAATTAGAAATGAAGGCTATCATTAATAACAATTATATTAATTATTTAAGTCACGGGCGACAGAATTTTTACATTAATTCATTCATACAAATTGTCCTACGGGTCCTGAGGCTAATATTGTTACTGCATTTTGTTAGTAATAATGTAGGGATAATATTACCAAAATTAGAAATTAAGACTATCATTAATAACAATTATATTAATTATTTAAGACACGGGCGACAGAATTTTTACATTAATTCATTCATACAAATTGTCCTACGGGTCCTGAGGATAATATTGTTATTGCATTTTGTTAGTAACAATGTAGGGATAATATTACCAAAATTATAAATTAAGACTATCATTAATAACAATTATATTAATTATTTAAGTCACGGGCGACAGAATTTTTACATTAACTCATTCATACAAATTGTTCTACGTGTCCTGAGGATAATATTGTTATTGCATTTTGTTAGGAATAATGTAGGGATAATATTACCAAAATTAGAAATGAAGACTATCATTAATAACAATTATATTATATATTTAAATCACGGGCGACAGAATTTTTACATTAATTCATTCATACAAATTGTCCTACGGGTCCTGAGGATAATATTGTTATTGCATTTTGTTAGGAATAATGTAGGGATAATATTACCAAAATTATAAATTAAGACTATCATTAATAACAATTATATTAATTATTTAAGTCACGGGCGACAGAATTTTTACATTAATTCATTCATACAAATTGTCCTACGGGTCCTGAGGATAATATTGTTATTGCATTTTGTTAGTAACAACGTAGGGATAATATTACCAAAATTAGAAATGAAGGCTATCATTAATAACAATTATATTAATTATTTAAGTCACGGGCGACAGAATTTTTACATTCATTCATTCATACAAATTGTCCTACGGGTCCTGAGGCTAATATTGTTACTGCATTTTGTTAGTAACAATGTAGGGATAATATTACCAAAATTAGAAATTAAGACTATCAATTATATTAATTATTTAAGACACGGGCGACAGAATTTTTACATTAATTCATTCATACAAATTGTCCTACGGGTCCTGAGGATAATATTGTTACTGCATTTTGTTAGTAACAATGTAGGGATAATATTACCAAAATTAGAAATGAAGGCTATCATTAATAACAATTATATTAATTATTTAAGTCACGGGCGACAGAATTTTTACATTAATTCAATCATACAAATTGTCCTACGGGTCCTGAGGCTAATATTGTTACTGCATTTTGTTAGTAACAATGTAGGGATAATATTACCAAAATTAGAAATTAAGACTATCATTAATAACAATTATATTAATTATTTAAGACACGGGCGACAGAATTTTTATATTAATTCATTCATACAAATTGTCCTACGGATCCTGAGGATAATATTGTTACTGCATTTTGTTAGTAACAATGTAGGGATAATATTTTAAAAATTAGAAATTAAGACTATCGTTAATAACAATTGTATTAATTATTTAAGACACGGGCGACAGAATTTTTACATTAATTCATTCATACAAATTGTCCTACGGGTCCTGAGGATAATATTGTTATTGCATTTTGTTAGTAACAATGTAGGGATAATATTACCAAAATTAGAAATTAAGACTATCATTAATAACAATTATATTAATTATTTAAGACACGGGCGACAGAATTTTTACATTAATTCATTCATACAAATTGTCCTACGGGTCCTAAGGAGAGTATTGTTATTGTATTTTGTTAGTAACAATGTAGGGATAATATTACCAAAATTAGAAATTAAGACCAGCATTAATAACAATTATATTATTTATTTAAGTCACGGGCGACAGAATTTTTACATTAATTCATTCATACAAATTGTCCTACGGGTCCTGAGGCTAATATTGTTACTGCATTTTGTTAGTAACAATGTAGGGATAATATTACCAAAATTAGAAATTAAGACTATCATTAATAACAATTATATTAATTATTTAAGACACGGGCAACAGAATTTTTACATTAATTCATTCATACAAATTGTCCTACGGGTCCTGAGGATAATATTGTTATTGCATTTTGTTAGTAACAATGTAGGGATAATATTACCAAAATTAGAAATTAAGACCAGCATTAATAACAATTATATTATTTATTTAAGTCACGGGCGACAGAATTTTTACATTAATTCATTCATACAAATTGTTCTACGGGTCCTGAGGATAATATTGTTATTGCATTTTGTTAGTAACAATGTAGGGATAATATTACCAAAATTATAAATTAAGACCAGCATTAATAACAATTATATTATTTATTTAAGTCACGGGCGACAGAATTTTTACATTAATTCATTCATACAAATTCTTCTACGGGTCCTGAGGATAATATTGTTATCGTACTTTGTTAGTAGCAATGTAGGGATAATATTACCAAAATTAGAAATTATGACTATCATTAATAACAATTATAATAATTATTTAAGTCACGGGCGACAGAATTTTTACATTAATTTATTCATACAAATTGTCCTACGGGTCCTGAGGATAATATTGTTACTGCATTTTGTTAGTAACAATGTAGGGATAATATTACCGAAATTAGAAATTAAGACTATCATTTATAACAATTATATTAATTATTTAAGTAACGGGCGACAGAATTTTTACATTAATTCATTCATACAAATTGTCCTACGGGTCCTGAGGATAATATTGTTATTGCATTTTGTTAGTAACAATGTAGGGATAATATTACCAAAATTAGAAATGAAGGCTATCATTAATAACAATTATATTAATTATTTAAGTAACGGGCGACAGAATTTTTACATTAATTCATTCATACAAATTGTCCTACGGGTCCTGATGAGAATATTGTTATTGCTTTTTATTAGTAACAATGTAGGGATAATATTACTAAAATTAGAAATTAAGACTATGATTAATAACAATTATATTAATTATTAAAGACACGGGCGACAGAATTTTTACATTAATTCATTCATACAAATTGTCCTACGGGTCCTGAGGATAATATTGTTATTGCATTTTGTTAGTAACAATATAGGGCTAATATTACCACAATTAGAAATTAAGACTATCATTAATAACAATTATATTAATTATTTAAGTCACGGGCGACAGAATTTTTACATTAATTCATTCATACAAATTGTTCTACGTGTCCTGAGGATAATATTGTTATTGCATTTTGTTAGGAATAATGTAGGAATAATATTACCAAAATTAGAAATGAAGACTATCATTAATAACAATTATATTATATATTTAAATCACGGGCGACAGAATTTTTACATTAATTCATTCATACAAATTGTCCTACGGGTCCTGAGGATAATATTGTTATTGCATTTTGTTAGTAACAATGTAGGGATAATATTACCAAAATTAGAAATGAAGGCTATCATTAATAACAATTATATTAATTATTTAAGTCACGGGCGACAGAATTTTTACATTAATTCATTCATACAAATTGTCCTAAGGGTCCTGAGGATAATATTGTTATTGCATTTTGTTAGTAACTATGTAGGGATAATATTACTAAAATTAGAAATGAAGGCTATCATTAATAACAATTATATTAATTATTTAAGTCACGGGCGACAGAATTTTTACATTAATTCATTCATACAAATTGTCCTACGGGTCCTGAGGCTAATATTGTTACTGCATTTTGTTAGTAACAATGTAGGGATAATATTAGCAAAATTAGAAATTAAGACTATCATTAATAACAATTATATTAATTATTTAAGACACGGGCGACAGAATTTTTACATTAATTCATTCATACAAATTGTCCTACGGGTCCTGAGGATAATATTGTTATTGCATTTTGTTAGTAACAATGTAGGGATAATATTACCAAAATTAGAAATGAAGGCTATCATTAATAACAATTATATTAATTATTTAAGTCACGGGCGACAGAATTTTTACAATAATTCATTCATACAAATTGTCCTACGGGTCCTGAGGATAATATTGTTATTGCATTTTGTTAGTAACAATATAGGGCTAATATTACCACAATTAGAAATTAAGACTATCATTAATAACAATTATATTAATTATTTAAGTCACGGGCGACAGAATTTTTACATTAATTCATTCATACAAATTGTCCTACGGGTCCTGAGGATAATATTGTTATTGCATTTTGTTAGTAACAATGTAGGGATAATATTACCAAAATTAGAAATTAAGACTATCATTAATAACAATTATATTAATTATTTAAAACACGGGCGACAGAATTTTTACATTAATTCATTCATACAAATTGTCCTACGGGTCCTGAGGATAATATTGTTATTGCATTTTGTTAGTAACAATGTAGGGATAATATTACCAAAATTAGAAATGAAGGCTATCATTAATAACAATTATATTAATTATTTAAGTAACGGGCGACAGAATTTTTACATTAATTCATTCTTACAAATTGTCCTACGGGTCCTGATGAGAATATTGTTATTGCTTTTTATTAGTAACAATGTAGGGATAATATTACTAAAATTAGAAATTAAGACTATGATTAATAACAATTATATTAATTATTAAAGACACGGGCGACAGAATTTTTACATTAATTCATTCATACAAATTGTCCTACGGGTCCTGAGGATAATATTGTTATTGCATTTTGTTAGTAACAATATAGGGCTAATATTACCACAATTAGAAATTAAGACTATCATTAATAACAATTATATTAATTATTTAAGTCACGGGCGACAGAATTTTTACATTAATTCATTCATACAAATTGTTCTACGTGTCCTGAGGATAATATTGTTATTGCATTTTGTTAGGAATAATGTAGGAATAATATTACCAAAATTAGAAATGAAGACTATCATTAATAACAATTATATTATATATTTAAATCACGGGCGACAGAATTTTTACATTAATTCATTCATACAAATTGTCCTACGGGTCCTGAGGATAATATTGTTATTGCATTTTGTTAGTAACAATGTAGGGATAATATTACCAAAATTAGAAATGAAGGCTATCATTAATAACAATTATATTAATTATTTAAGTCACGGGCGACAGAATTTTTACATTAATTCATTCATACAAATTGTCCTAAGGGTCCTGAGGATAATATTGTTATTGCATTTTGTTAGTAACTATGTAGGGATAATATTACTAAAATTAGAAATGAAGGCTATCATTAATAACAATTATATTAATTATTTAAGTCACGGGCGACAGAATTTTTACATTAATTCATTCATACAAATTGTCCTACGGGTCCTGAGGCTAATATTGTTACTGCATTTTGTTAGTGACAATGTAGGGATAATATTAGCAAAATTAGAAATTAAGACTATCATTAATAACAATTATATTAATTATTTAAGACACGGGCGACAGAATTTTTACATTAATTCATTCATACAAATTGTCCTACGGGTCCTGAGGATAATATTGTTATTGCATTTTGTTAGTAACAATGTAGGGATAATATTACCAAAATTAGAAATGAAGGCTATCATTAATAACAATTATATTAATTATTTAAGTCACGGGCGACAGAATTTTTACAATAATTCATTCATACAAATTGTCCTACGGGTCCTGAGGATAATATTGTTATTGCATTTTGTTAGTAACAATATAGGGCTAATATTACCACAATTAGAAATTAAGACTATCATTAATAACAATTATATTAATTATTTAAGTCACGGGCGACAGAATTTTTACATTAATTCATTCATACAAATTGTCCTACGGGTCCTGAGGATAATATTGTTATTGCATTTTGTTAGTAACAATGTAGGGATAATATTACCAAAATTAGAAATTAAGACTATCATTAATAACAATTATATTAATTATTTAAAACACGGGCGACAGAATTTTTACATTAATTCATTCATACAAATTGTCCTACGGGTCCTGAGGATAATATTGTTATTGCATTTTGTTAGTAACAATGTAGGGATAATATTACCAAAATTAGAAATTAAGACCAGCATTAATAACAATTATATTATTTATTTAAGTCACGGGCGACAGAATTTTTACATTAATTCATTCATACAAATTGTTCTACGGGTCCTGAGGATAATATTGTTATTGCATTTTGTTAGTAGCAATGTAGGGATAATATTACCAAAATTAGAAATTAAAACTATCATTAATAACAATTATAATAATTATGTAAGTCACGGGCGACAGAATTTTTACATTAATTTATTCATACAAATTGTCCTACGGGTCCTGAGGATAATATTGTTATTGCATTTTGTTAGTAGCAATGTAGGGATAATATTACTAAAATTAGAAATTAAAACTATCATTAATAACAATTATAATAATTATTTAAGTCACGGGCGACAGAATTTTTACATTAATTCATTCATACAAATTGTCCTACGGGTCCTGAGGATAATATTGCTATTGCATTTTGTTAGTAACAATGTTGGGCTAATACTACCAAAATTATAAATTAAGACTATCATTAATAACAATTATATTAATTATTTAATTCACGGGCGACAGAATTTTTACATTAATTCATTCATACAAATTGTTCTACGGGTCCTGAGGATAATATTGTTATTGCATTTTGTTAGTAACTATGTAGGGATAATATTACCAAAATTAGAAATGAAGGCTATCATTAATAACAATTATATTAATTATTTAAGTCACGGGCGACAGAATTTTTACATTAATTCATTCATACAAATTGTCCTACGGGTCCTGAGGCTAATATTGTTACTGCATTTTGTTAGTAACAATGTAGGGATAATATTACCAAAATTAGAAATTAAGACTATCATTAATAACAATTATATTAATTATTTAAGACACGGGCGACAGAATTTTTACATTAATTCATTCATACAAATTGTCCTACGGGTCCTGAGGATAATATTGTTACTGCATTTTGTTAGTAACAATGTAGGGATAATATTACCAAAATTAGAAATTAAGACTATCATTAATAACAATTATATTAATTATTTAAGACACGGGCGACAGAATTTTTACATTAATTCATTCATACAAATTGTCCTACGGGTCCTGAGGATAATATTGTTATTGCATTTTGTTAGTAACAATGTAGGGATAATATTACCAAAATCAGAAATGAAGGCTATCATTAATAACAATTATATTAATTATTTAAGTCACGGGCGACAGAATTTTTACATTAATTCATTCATACAAATTGTCCTACGGGTCCTGAGGATAATATTGTTATTGCATTTTGTTAGTAACAATGTAGGGATAATATTACCAAAATTAGAAATGAAGGCTATCATTAATAACAATTATATTAATTATTTAAGTAACGGGCGACAGAATTTTTACATTAATTCATTCATACAAATTGTCCTACGGGTCCTGATGAGAATATTGTTATTGCATTTTATTAGTAACAATGTAGGGATAATACTACTAAAATTAGAAATTAAGACTATGATTAATAACAATTATATTAATTATTAAAGACACGGGCGACAGAATTTTTACATTAATTCATTCATACAAATTGTCCTACGGGTCCTGAGGATAATATTGTTATTGCATTTTGTTAGTAACAATATAGGGCTAATATTACCACAATTAGAAATTAAGACTATCATTAATAACAATTATATTAATTATTTAAGTCACGGGCGACAGAATTTTTATATTAATTCATTCATACAAATTGTTCTACGTGTCCTGAGGATAATATTGTTATTGCATTTTGTTAGGAATAATGTAGGGATAATATTACCAAAATTAGAAATAAAGACTATCATTAATAACAATTATATTACATATTTAAATCACGGGCGACAGAATTTTTACATTAATTCATTCATACAAATTGTCCTACGGGTCCTGAGGATAATATTGTTATTGCATTTTGTTAGGAATAATGTAGGGATAATATTACCAAAATTATAAATTAAGACTATCATTAATAACAATTATATTAATTATTTAAATCACGGGCGACAGAATTTTTACATTAATTCATTCATACAAATTGTCCTACGGGTCCTGAGGATAATATTGCTATTGCATTTTGTTAGTAACAATGTAGGGCTAATACTACCAAAATTATAAATTAAGACTATCATTAATAACAATTATATTAATTATTTAAGTCACGGGCGACAGAATTTTTACATTAATTCATTCATACAAATTGTCCTACGGGTCCTGAGGATAATATTGTTATTGCATTTTGTTAGTAACAATGTAGGGATAATATTACCAAAATTAGAAATGAAGGCTATCATTAATAACAATTATATTAATTATTTAATTCACGGGCGACAGAATTTTTACATTAATTCATTCATACATATTGTCCTACGGGTCCTGAGGATAATATTGTTACTGCATTTTATTAGTAACAATGTAGGGATAATATTACCTAAATTAGAAATTAAGACTATCATTAATAACAATTATATTAATTATTTAAGACACTGGCGACAGAATTTTTACATTAATTCATTCATACAAATTGTCCTACGGGTCCTGAGGATAATATTGTTATTGCATTTTGTTAGTAACAACGTAGGGATAATATTACCAAAATTAGAAATGAAGGCTATCATTAATAACAATTATATTAATTATTTAAGTCACGGGCGACAGAATTTTTACATTAATTCATTCATACAAATTGTCCTACGGGTCCTGAGGCTAATATTGTTACTGCATTTTGTTAGTAACAATGTAGGGATAATATTACCAAAATTAGAAATTAAGACTATCAATTATATTAATTATTTAAGACACGGGCGACAGAATTTTTACATTAATTCATTCATACAAATTGTCCTACGGGTCCTGAGGATAATATTGTTACTGCATTTTGTTAGTAACAATGTAGGGATAATATTACCAAAATTAGAAATGAAGGCTATCATTAATAACAATTATATTAATTATTTAAGTCACGGGCGACAGAATTTTTACATTAATTCATTCATACAAATTGTCCTACGGGTCCTGAGGCTAATATTGTTACTGCATTTTGTTAGTAACAATGTAGGGATAATATTACCAAAATTAGAAATTAAGACTATCATTAATAACAATTATATTAATTATTTAAGACACGGGCGACAGAAGTTTTACATTAATTCATTCATACAAATTGTTCTACGGGTCCTGAGGATAATATTGTTATCGTATTTTGTTAGCAGCAATGTAGGGATAATATTACCAAAATTAGAAATTATGACTATCATTAATAACAATTATAATAATTATTTAAGTCACGGGCCACAGAATTTTTACATTAATTTATTCATACAAATTGTCCTACGGGTCCTGAGGATAATGTTGTTACTGCATTTTGTTAGTAACAATGTAGGGATAATATTACCAACATTAGAAATGAAGTCTATCATTAATAACAATTATATTAATTATTTAAGTCTCGGGCGACGGAATTTTTACATTAATTCATTCATACAAATTGTCCTACGGGTCCTGAGGATAATATTGTTATTGCATTTTGTTAGGAATAATGTAGGGATAATATTACTAAAATTAGAAATTAAGACTATCATTAATAACAATTATATTAATTATTTAAATCACGGGCGACAGAATTTTTACATTAATTCATTCATACAAATTGTCCTAAGGGTCCTGAGGATAATATTGTTATTGCATTTTGTTAGTAACTATGTAGGGATAATATTTAAAAATTAGAAATGAAGGCTATCATTAATAACAATTATATTAATTATTTAATTCACGGGCGACAGAATTTTTACATTAATTCATTCATACAAATTGTCCTACGGGTCCTGAGGATAATATTGCTATTGCATTTTGTTAGTAACAATGTAGGGCTAATACTACCAAAATTATAAATTAAGACTATTATTAATAACAATTATATTAATTATTTAATTCACGGGCGACAGAATTTTTATATTAATTCATTCATACAAATTGTCCAACGGGTCCTCAGGCTAATATTGTTACTGCATTTTGTTAGTAACAATGTAGGGATAATATTACCAAAATTAGAAATTAAGACTATCATTAATAACAATTATATTAATTATTTAAGACACGGGCGACAGAATTTTTACATTAATTCATTCATACAAATTGTCCTACGGGTCCTGAGGATAATATTGTTATTGCATTTTGTTAGTAACAATGTAGGGATAATATTACCAAAATTAGAAATGAAGGCTATCATTAATAACAATTATATTAATTATTTCAGTCACGGGCGACAGAATTTTTACATTAATTCATTCATACAAATTGTCCTACGGCTCCTGAGGATAATATTGTTATTGCATTTTGTTAGTAACAATGTAGGGATAATATTACCAAAATTATAAATGAAGGCTATCATTAATAACAATTATATTAATTATTTAAGTCACGGGCGACAGAATTTTTACATTAATTCATTTATACAAATTGTCCTACGGGTCCTCAGGCTAATATTGTTACTGCATTTTGTTAGTAACAATGTAGGGATAATATTACCAAAATTAGAAATTAAGACTATCATTAATAACAATTATATTAATTATTTAAGACACGGGCGACAGAAGTTTTACATTAATTCATTCATACAAATTGTCCTACGGGTCCTGAGGATAATATTGCTATTGCATTTTGTTAGTAACAATGTAGGGCTAATACTGCCAAAATTATAAATTAAGACTATCATTAATAACAATTATATTAATTATTTAAGTCACGGGCGACAGAATTTTTACATTAATTCATTCATACAAAATGTCCTACGGGTCCTGAGGATAATATTGTTATTGCATTTTGTTAGTAACTATGTAGGGATAATATTACCAAAATTAGAAATGAAGGCTATCATTAATAACAATTATATTAATTATTTAAGTCACGGGCGACAGAATTTTTACATTAATTCATTCATAAAATTGTCCTACGGGTCCTGAGGCTAATATTGTTACTGCATTTTGTTAGTAACAATGTAGGGATAATATTACCAAAATTAGAAATTAAGACTATCATTAATAACAATTATATTAATTATTTAAGTCACGGGCGACAGAATTTTTACATTAATTCATTCATACAAAATGTCCTACGGGTCCTGAGGATAATATTGTTACTGCATTTTGTTAGTAACAATGTAGGGATAATATTACCAAAATTAGAAATTAAGACTATCATTAATAACAATTATATTAATTATTTAAGACACGGGCGACAGAATTTTTACATTAATTCATTCATACAAATTGTCCTACGGGTCCTGAGGATAATATTGCTATTGCATTTTGTTAGTAACAATGTAGGGCTAATACTACCAAAATTATAAATTAAGACTATTATTAATAACAATTATATTAATTATTTAATTCACGGGCGACAGAATTTTTACATTAATTCATTCATACAAATTGTCCTAAGGGTCCTGAGGATAATATTGTTATTGCATTTTGTTAGTAACTATGTAGGGATAATATTACCAAAATTAGAAATGAAGGCTATCATTAATAACAATTATATTAATTATTTAAGTCACGGGCGACAGAATTTTTACATTAATTCATTCATACAAATTGTCCTACGGGTCCTGAAGCTAATATTGTTACTGCATTTTGTTAGTAACAATGTAGGGATAATATTACCAAGATTAGAAATTAAGACTATCATTAATAACAATTATATTAATTATTTAAGACACGGGCGACAGAATTTTTACATTAATTCATTCATACAAATTGTCCTACGGGTCCTGAGGATAATATTGTTATTGCATTTTGTTAGTAACAATGTAGGGATAATATTAGCAAAATTAGAAATGAAGGCTATCATTAATAACAATTATATTAATTATTTAAGTCACGGGCGACAGAATTTTTACATTAATTCATTCATACAAATTGTCCTACGGGTCCTCAGGCTAATATTGTTACTGCATTTTGTTAGTAACAATGTAGGGATAATATTACCAAAATTAGAAATTAAGACTATCATTAATAACAATTATATTAATTATTTAAGACACGGGCGACAGAAGTTTTACATTAATTCATTCATACAAATTGTCCTACGGGTCCTGAGGATAATATTGCTATTGCATTTTGTTAGTAACAATGTAGGGCTAATACTGCCAAAATTATAAATTAAGACTATCATTAATAACAATTATATTAATTATTTAAGTCACGGGCGACAGAATTTTTACATTAATTCATTCATACAAATTGTCCTACGGGTCCTGAGGATAATATTGTTATTGCATTTTGTTAGTAACTATGTAGGGATAATATTACCAAAATTAGAAATGAAGGCTATCATTAATAACAATTATATTAATTATTTAAGTCACGGGCGACAGAATTTTTACATTAATTCATTCATACAAATTGTCCTACGGGTCCTGAGGCTAATATTGTTACTGCATTTTGTTAGTAACAATGTAGGGATAATATTACTAAAATTAGAAATTAAGACTATCATTAATAACAATTATATTAATTATTTAAGTCACGGGCGACAGAATTTTTACATTAATTCATTCATACAAAATGTCCTACGGGTCCTGAGGATAATATTGTTACTGCATTTTGTTAGTAACAATGTAGGGATAATATTACCAAAATTAGAAATTAAGACTATCATTAATAACAATTATATTAATTATTTAAGACACGGGCGACAGAATTTTTACATTAATTCATTCATACAAATTGTCCTACGGGTCCTGAGGATAATATTGTTATTGCATTTTGTTAGTAACAATGTAGGGATAATATTACCAAAATTAGAAATGAAGACCAGCATTAATAACAATTATATTATTTATTTAAGTCACGGGCGACAGAATTTTTACATTAATTCATTCATACAAATTGTCCTACGGGTCCTGAAGCTAATATTGTTACTGCATTTTGTTAGTAACAATGTAGGGATAATATTACCAAAATTAGAAATTAAGACTATCATTAATAACAATTATATTAATTATTTAAGACACGGGCGACAGAATTTTTACATTAATTCATTCATACAAATTGTCCTACGGGTCCTGAAGCTAATATTGTTACTGCATTTTGTTAGTAACAATGTAGGGATAATATTACCAAAATTAGAAATTAAGACTATCATTAATAACAATTATATTAATTATTTAAGACACGGGCGACAGAATTTTTACATTAATTCATTCATACAAATTGTCCTACGGGTCCTGAGGATAATATTGTTATTGCATTTTGTTAGTAACAATGTAGGGATAATATTACCAAAATTAGAAATGAAGACCAGCATTAATAACAATTATATTATTTATTTAAGTCACGGGCGACAGAATTTTTACATTAATTCATTCATACAAATTGTCCTACGGGTCCTGTGGATAATATTGTTACTGCATTTCGTTAGTAACAATGTAGGGATAATATTACCAAAATTAGAAATTAAGACTATCATTAATAACAATTATAATAATTATTTAAGTCACGGGCGACAGAATTTTTACATTAATTTATTCATACAAATTGTCCTACGGGTCCTGAGGATAATATTGTTATTGCATTTTGTTAGGAATAATGTAGGGATAATATTACCAAAATTAGAAATTAAGACTATCAATTATATTAATTATTTAAGACACGGGCGACAGAATTTTTACATTAATTCATTCATACAAATTGTCCTACGGGTCCTGAGGATAATATTGTTACTGCATTTTGTTAGTAACAATGTAGGGATAATATTACCAAAATTAGAAATGAAGGCTATCATTAATAACAATTATATTAATTATTTAAGTCACGGGCGACAGAATTTTTACATTAATTCATTCATACAAATTGTCCTACGGGTCCTGAGGCTAATATTGTTACTGCATTTTGTTAGTAACAATGTAGGGATAATATTACCAAAATTAGAAATTAAGACTATCATTAATAACAATTATATTAATTATTTAAGACACGGGCGACAGAATTTTTACATTAATTCATTCATACAAATTGTCCTACGGGTCCTGAGGATAATATTGTTACTGCATTTTGTTAGTAACAATATAGGGATAATATTACCAAAATTAGAAATTAAGACTATCATTAATAACAATTATATTAATTATTTAAGACACGGCCGACAGAATTTTTACATTAATTCATTCATACAAATTGTCCTACGGGTCCTGAGGATAATATTGTTATTGCATTTTGTTAGTAACAATGTAGGGATAATATTACCAAAATCAGAAATGAAGGCTATCATTAATAACAATTATATTAATTATTTAAGTAACGGGCGACAGAATTTTTACATTAATTCATTCATACAAATTGTCCTACGGGCCCTGATGAGAATATTGTTATTGCATTTTATTAGTAACAATGTAGGGATAATACTACTAAAATTAGAAATTAAGACTATGATTAATAACAATTATATTAATTATTAAAGACACGGGCGACAGAATTTTTACATTAATTCATTCATACAAATTGTCCTACGGGTCCTGAGGATAATATTGTTATTGCATTTTGTTAGTAACAATATAGGGCTAATATTACCACAATTAGAAATTAAGACTATCATTAATAAAAATTATATTAATTATTTAAGTCACGGGCGACAGAATTTTTACATTAATTCATTCATACAAATTGTTCTACGTGTCCTGAGGATAATATTGTTATTGCATTTTGTTAGGAATAATGTAGGGATAATATTACCAAAATTAGAAATAAAGACTATCATTAATAACAATTATATTATATATTTAAATCACGGGCGATAGAATTTTTACATTAATTCATTCATACAAATTGTCCTACGGGTCCTGAGGATAATATTGTTATTGCATTTTGTTAGGAATAATGTAGGGATAATATTACCAAAATTATAAATTAAGACTATCATTAATAACAATTATATTAATTATTTAAATCACGGGCGACAGAATTTTTACATTAATTCATTCATACAAATTGTCCTACGGGTCCTGAGGATAATATTGCTATTGCATTTTGTTAGTAACAATGTAGGGCTAATACTACCAAAATTATAAATTAAGACTATCATTAATAACAATTATATTAATTATTTAAGTCACGGGCGACAGAATTTTTACATTAATTCATTCATACAAATTGTCCTACGGGTCCTGAGGATAATATTGTTATTGCATTTTGTTAGTAACAATGTAGGGATAATATTACCAAAATTAGAAATGAAGGCTATCATTAATAACACTTATATTAATTATTTAATTCACGGGCGACAGAATTTTTACATTAATTCATTCATACATATTGTCCTACGGGTCCTGAGGATAATATTGTTACTGCATTTTATTAGTAACAATGTAGGGATAATATTACCTAAATTAGAAATTAAGACTATCATTAATAACAATTATATTAATTATTTAAGACACTGGCGACAGAATTTTTACATTAATTCATTCATACAAATTGTCCTACGGGTCCTGAGGATAATATTGTTATTGCATTTTGTTAGTAACAACGTGGGGATAATATTAGCAAAATTAGAAATGAAGGCTATCATTAATAACAATTATATTAATTATTTAAGTCACGGGCGACAGAATTTTTACATTAATTCATTCATACAAATTGTCCTACGGGTCCTGAGGCTAATATTGTTACTGCATTTTGTTAGTAACAATGTAGGGATAATATTACCAAAATTAGAAATTAAGACTATCAATTATATTAATTATTTAAGACACGGGCGACAGAATTTTTACATTAATTCATTCATACAAATTGTCCTACGGGTCCTGAGGATAATATTGTTACTGCATTTTGTTAGTAACAATGTAGGGATAATATTACCAAAATTAGAAATGAAGGCTATCATTAATAACAATTATATTAATTATTTAAGTCACGGGCGACAGAATTTTTACATTAATTCATTCATACAAATTGTCCTACGGGTCCTGAGGCTAATATTGTTACTGCATTTTGTTAGTACCAATGTAGGGATAATATTACCAAAATTAGAAATTAAGACTATCATTAATAACAATTATATTAATTATTTAAGACACGGGCGACAGAAGTTTTACATTAATTCATTCATACAAATTGTTCTACGGGTCCTGAGGATAATATTGTTATCGTATTTTGTTAGTAGCAATGTAGGGATAATATTACCAAAATTAGAAAATATGACTATCATTAATAACAATTATAATAATTATTTAAGTCACGGGCCACAGAATTTTTACATTAATTTCTTCATACAAATTGTCCTACGGGTCCTGAGGATAATGTTGTTACTGCATTTTGTTAGTAACAATGTAGGGATAATATTACCAACATTAGAAATGAAGTCTATCATTAATAACAATTATATTAATTATTTAAGTCTCGGGCGACGGAATTTTTACATTAATTCATTCATACAAATTGTCCTACGGGTCCTGAGGATAATATTGTTATTGCATTTTGTTAGGAATAATGTAGGGATAATATTACCAAAATTAGAAATTAAGACTATCATTAATAACAATTATATTAATTATTTAAATCACGGGCGACAGAATTTTTACATTAATTCATTCATACAAATTGTCCTAAGGGTCCTGAGGATAATATTGTTATTGCATTTTGTTAGTAACTATGTAGGGATAATATTTAAAAATTAGAAATGAAGGCTATCATTAATAACAATTATATTAATTATTTAAGTCACGGGCGACAGAATTTTTACATTAATTCATTCATACAAATTGTCCTACGGGTCCTGAGGATAATATTGCTATTGCATTTTGTTAGTAACAATGTAGGGCTAATACTACCAAAACTATAAATTAAGACTATTATTAATAACAATTATATTAATTATTTAATTCACGGGCGACAGAATTTTTACATTAATTCATTCATACAAATTGTCCTAAGGGTCCTGAGGATAATATTGTTATTGCATTTTGTTAGTAACTATGTAGGGATAATATTACCAAAATTAGAAATGAAGGCTATCATTAATAACAATTATATTAATTATTTAAGTCACGGGCGACAGAATTTTTACATTAATTCATTCATACAAATTGTCCTACGGGTCCTGAAGCTAACATTGTTACTGCATTTTGTTAGTAACAATGTAGGGATAATATTACCAAAATTAGAAATTAAGACTATCATTAATAACAATTATATTAATTATTTAAGACACGGGCGACAGAATTTTTACATTAATTCATTCATACAAATTGTCCTACGGGTCCTGAGGATAATATTGTTATTGCATTTTGTTAGTAACAATGTAGGGATAATATTACCAAAATTAGAAATGAAGGCTATCATTAATAACAATTATATTAATTATTTCAGTCACGGGCGACAGAATTTTTACATTAATTCATTCATACAAATTGTCCTACGGCTCCTGAGGATAATATTGTTATTGCATTTTGTTAGTAACAATGTAGGGATAATATTACCAAAATTATAAATGAAGGCTATCATTAATAACAATTATATTAATTATTTAAGTCACGGGCGACAGAATTTTTACATTAATTCATTCATACAAATTGTCCTACGGGTCCTCAGGCTAATATTGTTACTGCATTTTGTTAGTAACAATGTAGGGATAATATTACCAAAATTAGAAATTAAGACTATCATTAATAACAATTATATTAATTATTTAAGACACGGGCGACAGAATTTTTACATTAATTCATTCATACAAATTGTCCTACGGGTCCTGAGGATAATATTGTTATTGCATTTTGTTAGTAACAATGTAGGGATAATATCACCAAAATTAGAAATGAAGGCTATCATTAATAACAATTATATTAATTATTTCAGTCACGGGCGACAGAATTTTTACATTAATTCATTCATACAAATTGTCCTACGGGTCCTCAGGCTAATATTGTTACTGCATTTTGTTAGTAACAATGTAGGGATAATATTACCAAAATTAGAAATTAAGACTATCATTAATAACAATTATATTAATTATTTAAGACACGGGCGACAGAAGTTTTACATTAATTCATTCATACAAATTGTCCTACGGGTCCTGAGGATAATATTGCTATTGCATTTTGTTAGTAACAATGTAGGGCTAATACTGCCAAAATTATAAATTAAGACTATCATTAATAACAATTATATTAATTATTTAAGTCACGGGCGACAGAATTTTTACATTAATTCATTCATACAAATTGTCCTACGGCTCCTGAGGATAATATTGTTATTGCATTTTGTTAGTAACAATGTAGGGATAATATTACCAAAATTATAAATGAAGGCTATCATTAATAACAATTATATTAATTATTTAAGTCACGGGCGACAGAATTTTTACATTAATTCATTCATACAAATTGTCCTACGGGTCCTCAGGCTAATATTGTTACTGCATTTTGTTAGTAACAATGTAGGGATAATATTACCAAAATTAGAAATTAAGACTATCATTAATAACAATTATATTAATTATTTAAGACACGGGCGACAGAATTTTTACATTAATTCATTCATACAAATTGTCCTACGGGTCCTGAGGATAATATTGTTATTGCATTTTGTTAGTAACAATGTAGGGATAATATTACCAAAATTATAAATGAAGGCTATCATTAATAACAATTATATTAATTATTTAAGTCACGGGCGACAGAATTTTTACATTAATTCATTCATACAAATTGTCCTACGGGTCCTCAGGCTAATATTGTTACTGCATTTTGTTAGTAACAATGTAGGGATAATATTACCAAAATTAGAAATTAAGACTATCATTAATAACAATTATATTAATTATTTAAGACACGGGCGACAGAATTTTTACATTAATTCATTCATACAAATTGTCCTACGGGTCCTGAAGCTAACATTGTTACTGCATTTTGTTAGTAACAATGTAGGGATAATATTACCAAAATTAGAAATTAAGACTATCATTAATAACAATTATATTAATTATTTAAGACACGGGCGACAGAATTTTTACATTAATTCATTCATACAAATTGTCCTACGGGTCCTGAGGATAATATTGTTATTGCATTTTGTTAGTAACAATGTAGGGATAATATTACCAAAATTAGAAATGAAGGCTATCATTAATAACAATTATATTAATTATTTCAGTCACGGGCGACAGAATTTTTACATTAATTCATTCATACAAATTGTCCTACGGCTCCTGAGGATAATATTGTTATTGCATTTTGTTAGTAACAATGTAGGGATAATATTACCAAAATTATAAATGAAGGCTATCATTAATAACAATTATATTAATTATTTAAGTCACGGGCGACAGAATTTTTACATTAATTCATTCATACAAATTGTCCTACGGGTCCTCAGGCTAATATTGTTACTGCATTTTGTTAGTAACAATGTAGGGATAATATTACCAAAATTAGAAATTAAGACTATCATTAATAACAATTATATTAATTATTTAAGACACGGGCGACAGAATTTTTACATTAATTCATTCATACAAATTGTCCTACGGGTCCTCAGGCTAATATTGTTACTGCATTTTGTTAGTAACAATGTAGGGATAATATTACCAAAATTAGAAATTAAGACTATCATTAATAACAATTATATTAATTATTTAAGACACGGGCGACAGAATTTTTACATTAATTCATTCATACAAATTGTCCTACGGGTCCTGAGGATAATATTGTTATTGCATTTTGTTAGTAACAATGTAGGGATAATATTACCAAAATTATAAATGAAGGCTATCATTAATAACAATTATATTGATTATTTAAGTCACGGGCGACAGAATTTTTACATTAATTCATTCATACAAATTGTCCTACGGGTCCTCAGGCTAATATTGTTACTGCATTTTGTTAGTAACAATGTAGGGATAATATTACCAAAATTAGAAATTAAGACTATCATTAATAACAATTATATTAATTATTTAAGACACGGGCGACAGAATTTTTACATTAATTCATTCATACAAATTGTCCTACGGGTCCTGAAGCTAACATTGTTACTGCATTTTGTTAGTAACAATGTAGGGATAATATTACCAAAATTAGAAATTAAGACTATCATTAATAACAATTATATTAATTATTTAAGACACGGGCGACAGAATTTTTACATTAATTCATTCATACAAATTGTCCTACGGGTCCTGAGGATAATATTGTTATTGCATTTTGTTAGTAACAATGTAGGGATAATATTACCAAAATTAGAAATGAAGGCTATCATTAATAACAATTATATTAATTATTTCAGTCACGGGCGACAGAATTTTTACATTAATTCATTCATACAAATTGTCCTACGGCTCCTGAGGATAATATTGTTATTGCATTTTGTTAGTAACAATGTAGGGATAATATTACCAAAATTATAAATGAAGGCTATCATTAATAACAATTATATTAATTATTTAAGTCACGGGCGACAGAATTTTTACATTAATTCATTCATACAAATTGTCCTACGGGTCCTCAGGCTAATATTGTTACTGCATTTTGTTAGTAACAATGTAGGGATAATATTACCAAAATTAGAAATTAAGACTATCATTAATAACAATTATATTAATTATTTAAGACACGGGCGACAGAATTTTTACATTAATTCATTCATACAAATTGTCCTACGGGTCCTGAGGATAATATTGTTATTGCATTTTGTTAGTAACAATGTAGGGATAATATCACCAAAATTAGAAATGAAGGCTATCATTAATAACAATTATATTAATTATTTCAGTCACGGGCGACAGAATTTTTACATTAATTCATTCATACAAATTGTCCTACGGGTCCTCAGGCTAATATTGTTACTGCATTTTGTTAGTAACAATGTAGGGATAATATTACCAAAATTAGAAATTAAGACTATCATTAATAACAATTATATTAATTATTTAAGACACGGGCGACAGAATTTTTACATTAATTCATTCATACAAATTGTCCTACGGGTCCTCAGGCTAATATTGTTACTGCATTTTGTTAGTAACAATGTAGGGATAATATTACCAAAATTAGAAATTAAGACTATCATTAATAACAATTATATTAATTATTTAAGACACGGGCGACAGAAGTTTTACATTAATTCATTCATACAAATTGTCCTACGGGTCCTGAGGATAATATTGCTATTGCATTTTGTTAGTAACAATGTAGGGCTAATACTGCCAAAATTATAAATTAAGACTATCATTAATAACAATTATATTAATTATTTAAGTCACAAGCGACAGAATTTTTACATTAATTCATTCATACAAATTGTCCTACGGCTCCTGAGGATAATATTGTTATTGCATTTTGTTAGTAACAATGTAGGGATAATATTACCAAAATTATAAATGAAGGCTATCATTAATAACAATTATATTAATTATTTAAGTCACGGGCGACAGAATTTTTACATTAATTCATTCATACAAATTGTCCTACGGGTCCTCAGGCTAATATTGTTACTGCATTTTGTTAGTAACAATGTAGGGATAATATTACCAAAATTAGAAATTAAGACTATCATTAATAACAATTATATTAATTATTTAAGACACGGGCGACAGAATTTTTACATTAATTCATTCATACAAATTGTCCTACGGGTCCTGAGGATAATATTGTTATTGCATTTTGTTAGTAACAATGTAGGGATAATATCACCAAAATTATAAATGAAGGCTATCATTAATAACAATTATATTAATTATTTCAGTCACGGGCGACAGAATTTTTACATTAATTCATTCATACAAATTGTCCTACGGGTCCTGAGGATAATATTGTTATTGCATTTTGTTAGTAACAATGTAGGGATAATATTACCAAAATTATAAATGAAGGCTATCATTAATAACAATTATATTAATTATTTAAGTCACGGGCGACAGAATTTTTACATTAATTCATTCATACAAATTGTCCTACGGGTCCTCAGGCTAATATTGTTACTGCATTTTGTTAGTAACAATGTAGGGATAATATTACCAAAATTAGAAATTAAGACTATCATTAATAACAATTATATTAATTATTTAAGACACGGGCGACAGAATTTTTACATTAATTCATTCATACAAATTGTCCTACGGGTCCTCAGGCTAATATTGTTACTGCATTTTGTTAGTAACAATGTAGGGATAATATTACCAAAATTAGAAATTAAGACTATCATTAATAACAATTATATTAATTATTTAAGACACGGGCGACAGAAGTTTTACATTAATTCATTCATACAAATTGTCCTACGGGTCCTGAGGATAATATTGCTATTGCATTTTGTTAGTAACAATGTAGGGCTAATACTGCCAAAATTATAAATTAAGACTATCATTAATAACAATTATATTAATTATTTAAGTCACGGGCGACAGAATTTTTACATTAATTCATTCATACAAATTGTCCTACGGCTCCTGAGGATAATATTGTTATTGCATTTTGTTAGTAACAATGTAGGGATAATATTACCAAAATTATAAATGAAGGCTATCATTAATAACAATTATATTAATTATTTAAGTCACGGGCGACAGAATTTTTACATTAATTCATTCATACAAATTGTCCTACGGGTCCTGAGGATAATATTGTTATTGCATTTTGTTAGTAACAATGTAGGGATAATATTACCAAAATTATAAATGAAGGCTATCATTAATAACAATTATATTAATTATTTAAGTCACGGGCGACAGAATTTTTACATTAATTCATTCATACAAATTGTCCTACGGGTCCTCAGGCTAATATTGTTACTGCATTTTGTTAGTAACAATGTAGGGATAATATTACCAAAATTAGAAATTAAGACTATCATTAATAACAATTATATTAATTATTTAAGACACGGGCGACAGAATTTTTACATTAATTCATTCATACAAATTGTCCTACGGGTCCTGAGGATAATATTGTTATTGCATTTTGTTAGTAACAATGTAGGGATAATATCACCAAAATTATAAATGAAGGCTATCATTAATAACAATTATATTAATTATTTAAGTCACGGGCGACAGAATTTTTACATTAATTCATTCATACAAATTGTCCTACGGGTCCTCAGGCTAATATTGTTACTGCATTTTGTTAGTAACAATGTAGGGATAATATTACCAAAATTAGAAATTAAGACTATCATTAATAACAATTATATTAATTATTTAAGACACGGGCGACAGAAGTTTTACATTAATTCATTCATACAAATTGTCCTACGGGTCCTGAGGATAATATTGCTATTGCATTTTGTTAGTAACAATGTAGGGCTAATACTGCCAAAATTATAAATTAAGACTATCATTAATAACAATTATATTAATTATTTAAGTCACGGGCGACAGAATTTTTACATTAATTCATTCATACAAATTGTCCTACGGCTCCTGAGGATAATATTGTTATTGCATTTTGTTAGTAACAATGTAGGGATAATATTACCAAAATTATAAATGAAGGCTATCATTAATAACAATTATATTAATTATTTAAGTCACGGGCGACAGAATTTTTACATTAATTCATTCATACAAATTGTCCTACGGGTCCTCAGGCTAATATTGTTACTGCATTTTGTTAGTAACAATGTAGGGATAATATTACCAAAATTAGAAATTAAGACTATCATTAATAACAATTATATTAATTATTTAAGACACGGGCGACAGAATTTTTACATTAATTCATTCATACAAATTGTCCTACGGGTCCTGAGGATAATATTGTTATTGCATTTTGTTAGTAACAATGTAGGGATAATATTACCAAAATTAGAAATGAAGGCTATCATTAATAACAATTATATTAATTATTTAAGACACGGGCGACAGAATTTTTACATTAATTCATTCATACAAATTGTCCTACGGCTCCTGAGGATAATATTGTTATTGCATTTTGTTAGTAACAATGTAGGGATAATATTACCAAAATTATAAATGAAGGCTATCATTAATAACAATTATATTAATTATTTAAGTCACGGGCGACAGAATTTTTACATTAATTCATTCATACAAATTGTCCTACGGGTCCTCAGGCTAATATTGTTACTGCATTTTGTTAGTAACAATGTAGGGATAATATTACCAAAATTAGAAATTAAGACTATCATTAATAACAATTATATTAATTATTTAAGACACGGGCGACAGAAGTTTTACATTAATTCATTCATACAAATTGTCCTACGGGTCCTGAGGATAATATTGCTATTGCATTTTGTTAGTAACAATGTAGGGCTAATACTGCCAAAATTATAAATTAAGACTATCATTAATAACAATTATATTAATTATTTAAGTCACGGGCGACAGAATTTTTACATTAATTCATTCATACAAATTGTCCTACGGCTCCTGAGGATAATATTGTTATTGCATTTTGTTAGTAACAATGTAGGGATAATATTACCAAAATTATAAATGAAGGCTATCATTAATAACAATTATATTAATTATTTAAGTCACGGGCGACAGAATTTTTACATTAATTCATTCATACAAATTGTCCTACGGGTCCTCAGGCTAATATTGTTACTGCATTTTGTTAGTAACAATGTAGGGATAATATTACCAAAATTAGAAATTAAGACTATCATTAATAACAATTATATTAATTATTTAAGACACGGGCGACAGAATTTTTACATTAATTCATTCATACAAATTGTCCTACGGGTCCTGAGGATAATATTGTTATTGCATTTTGTTAGTAACAATGTAGGGATAATATTACCAAAATTAGAAATGAAGGCTATCATTAATAACAATTATATTAATTATTTAAGACACGGGCGACAGAATTTTTACATTAATTCATTCATACAAATTGTCCTACGGCTCCTGAGGATAATATTGTTATTGCATTTTGTTAGTAACAATGTAGGGATAATATTACCAAAATTATAAATGAAGGCTATCATTAATAACAATTATATTAATTATTTAAGTCACGGGCGACAGAATTTTTACATTAATTCATTCATACAAATTGTCCTACGGGTCCTCAGGCTAATATTGTTACTGCATTTTGTTAGTAACAATGTAGGGATAATATTACCAAAATTAGAAATTAAGACTATCATTAATAACAATTATATTAATTATTTAAGACACGGGCGACAGAAGTTTTACATTAATTCATTCATACAAATTGTCCTACGGGTCCTGAGGATAATATTGCTATTGCATTTTGTTAGTAACAATGTAGGGCTAATACTGCCAAAATTATAAATTAAGACTATCATTAATAACAATTATATTAATTATTTAAGTCACGGGCGACAGAATTTTTACATTAATTCATTCATACAAATTGTCCTACGGGTCCTGAGGATAATATTGTTACTGCATTTTGTTAGTAACAATGTAGGGATAATATTACCAAAATTAGAAATGAAGGCTATCATTAATAACAATTATATTAATTATTTAAGTCACGGGCGACAGAATTTTTACATTAATTCATTCATACAAATTGTCCTACGGGTCCTGAGGCTAATATTGTTACTGCATTTTGTTAGTACCAATGTAGGGATAATATTACCAAAATTAGAAATTAAGACTATCATTAATAACAATTATATTAATTATTTAAGACACGGGCGACAGAAGTTTTACATTAATTCATTCATACAAATTGTTCTACGGGTCCTGAGGATAATATTGTTATCGTATTTTGTTAGTAGCAATGTAGGGATAATATTACCAAAATTAGAAAATATGACTATCATTAATAACAATTATAATAATTATTTAAGTCACGGGCCACAGAATTTTTACATTAATTTCTTCATACAAATTGTCCTACGGGTCCTGAGGATAATGTTGTTACTGCATTTTGTTAGTAACAATGTAGGGATAATATTACCAACATTAGAAATGAAGTCTATCATTAATAACAATTATATTAATTATTTAAGTCTCGGGCGACGGAATTTTTACATTAATTCATTCATACAAATTGTCCTACGGGTCCTGAGGATAATATTGTTATTGCATTTTGTTAGGAATAATGTAGGGATAATATTACCAAAATTAGAAATTAAGACTATCATTAATAACAATTATATTAATTATTTAAATCACGGGCGACAGAATTTTTACATTAATTCATTCATACAAATTGTCCTAAGGGTCCTGAGGATAATATTGTTATTGCATTTTGTTAGTAACTATGTAGGGATAATATTTAAAAATTAGAAATGAAGGCTATCATTAATAACAATTATATTAATTATTTAAGTCACGGGCGACAGAATTTTTACATTAATTCATTCATACAAATTGTCCTACGGGTCCTGAGGATAATATTGCTATTGCATTTTGTTAGTAACAATGTAGGGCTAATACTACCAAAACTATAAATTAAGACTATTATTAATAACAATTATATTAATTATTTAATTCACGGGCGACAGAATTTTTACATTAATTCATTCATACAAATTGTCCTAAGGGTCCTGAGGATAATATTGTTATTGCATTTTGTTAGTAACTATGTAGGGATAATATTACCAAAATTAGAAATGAAGGCTATCATTAATAACAATTATATTAATTATTTAAGTCACGGGCGACAGAATTTTTACATTAATTCATTCATACAAATTGTCCTACGGGTCCTGAAGCTAACATTGTTACTGCATTTTGTTAGTAACAATGTAGGGATAATATTACCAAAATTAGAAATTAAGACTATCATTAATAACAATTATATTAATTATTTAAGACACGGGCGACAGAATTTTTACATTAATTCATTCATACAAATTGTCCTACGGGTCCTGAGGATAATATTGTTATTGCATTTTGTTAGTAACAATGTAGGGATAATATTACCAAAATTAGAAATGAAGGCTATCATTAATAACAATTATATTAATTATTTCAGTCACGGGCGACAGAATTTTTACATTAATTCATTCATACAAATTGTCCTACGGCTCCTGAGGATAATATTGTTATTGCATTTTGTTAGTAACAATGTAGGGATAATATTACCAAAATTATAAATGAAGGCTATCATTAATAACAATTATATTAATTATTTAAGTCACGGGCGACAGAATTTTTACATTAATTCATTCATACAAATTGTCCTACGGGTCCTCAGGCTAATATTGTTACTGCATTTTGTTAGTAACAATGTAGGGATAATATTACCAAAATTAGAAATTAAGACTATCATTAATAACAATTATATTAATTATTTAAGACACGGGCGACAGAATTTTTACATTAATTCATTCATACAAATTGTCCTACGGGTCCTGAGGATAATATTGTTATTGCATTTTGTTAGTAACAATGTAGGGATAATATCACCAAAATTAGAAATGAAGGCTATCATTAATAACAATTATATTAATTATTTCAGTCACGGGCGACAGAATTTTTACATTAATTCATTCATACAAATTGTCCTACGGCTCCTGAGGATAATATTGTTATTGCATTTTGTTAGTAACAATGTAGGGATAATATTACCAAAATTATAAATGAAGGCTATCATTAATAACAATTATATTAATTATTTAAGTCACGGGCGACAGAATTTTTACATTAATTCATTCATACAAATTGTCCTACGGCTCCTGAGGATAATATTGTTATTGCATTTTGTTAGTAACAATGTAGGGATAATATTACCAAAATTATAAATGAAGGCTATCATTAATAACAATTATATTAATTATTTAAGTCACGGGCGACAGAATTTTTACATTAATTCATTCATACAAATTGTCCTACGGGTCCTCAGGCTAATATTGTTACTGCATTTTGTTAGTAACAATGTAGGGATAATATTACCAAAATTAGAAATTAAGACTATCATTAATAACAATTATATTAATTATTTAAGACACGGGCGACAGAATTTTTACATTAATTCATTCATACAAATTGTCCTACGGGTCCTGAGGATAATATTGTTATTGCATTTTGTTAGTAACAATGTAGGGATAATATTACCAAAATTAGAAATGAAGGCTATCATTAATAACAATTATATTAATTATTTAAGACACGGGCGACAGAATTTTTACATTAATTCATTCATACAAATTGTCCTACGGCTCCTGAGGATAATATTGTTATTGCATTTTGTTAGTAACAATGTAGGGATAATATTACCAAAATTATAAATGAAGGCTATCATTAATAACAATTATATTAATTATTTAAGTCACGGGCGACAGAATTTTTACATTAATTCATTCATACAAATTGTCCTACGGGTCCTCAGGCTAATATTGTTACTGCATTTTGTTAGTAACAATGTAGGGATAATATTACCAAAATTAGAAATTAAGACTATCATTAATAACAATTATATTAATTATTTAAGACACGGGCGACAGAAGTTTTACATTAATTCATTCATACAAATTGTCCTACGGGTCCTGAGGATAATATTGCTATTGCATTTTGTTAGTAACAATGTAGGGCTAATACTGCCAAAATTATAAATTAAGACTATCATTAATAACAATTATATTAATTATTTAAGTCACGGGCGACAGAATTTTTACATTAATTCATTCATACAAATTGTCCTACGGCTCCTGAGGATAATATTGTTATTGCATTTTGTTAGTAACAATGTAGGGATAATATTACCAAAATTATAAATGAAGGCTATCATTAATAACAATTATATTAATTATTTAAGTCACGGGCGACAGAATTTTTACATTAATTCATTCATACAAATTGTCCTACGGGTCCTCAGGCTAATATTGTTACTGCATTTTGTTAGTAACAATGTAGGGATAATATTACCAAAATTAGAAATTAAGACTATCATTAATAACAATTATATTAATTATTTAAGACACGGGCGACAGAATTTTTACATTAATTCATTCATACAAATTGTCCTACGGGTCCTGAGGATAATATTGTTATTGCATTTTGTTAGTAACAATGTAGGGATAATATTACCAAAATTAGAAATGAAGGCTATCATTAATAACAATTATATTAATTATTTAAGACACGGGCGACAGAATTTTTACATTAATTCATTCATACAAATTGTCCTACGGCTCCTGAGGATAATATTGTTATTGCATTTTGTTAGTAACAATGTAGGGATAATATTACCAAAATTATAAATGAAGGCTATCATTAATAACAATTATATTAATTATTTAAGTCACGGGCGACAGAATTTTTACATTAATTCATTCATACAAATTGTCCTACGGGTCCTCAGGCTAATATTGTTACTGCATTTTGTTAGTAACAATGTAGGGATAATATTACCAAAATTAGAAATTAAGACTATCATTAATAACAATTATATTAATTATTTAAGACACGGGCGACAGAAGTTTTACATTAATTCATTCATACAAATTGTCCTACGGGTCCTGAGGATAATATTGCTATTGCATTTTGTTAGTAACAATGTAGGGCTAATACTGCCAAAATTATAAATTAAGACTATCATTAATAACAATTATATTAATTATTTAAGTCACGGGCGACAGAATTTTTACATTAATTCATTCATACAAATTGTCCTACGGGTCCTGAGGATAATATTGTTACTGCATTTTGTTAGTAACAATGTAGGGATAATATTACCAAAATTAGAAATGAAGGCTATCATTAATAACAATTATATTAATTATTTAAGTCACGGGCGACAGAATTTTTACATTAATTCATTCATACAAATTGTCCTACGGGTCCTGAGGCTAATATTGTTACTGCATTTTGTTAGTACCAATGTAGGGATAATATTACCAAAATTAGAAATTAAGACTATCATTAATAACAATTATATTAATTATTTAAGACACGGGCGACAGAAGTTTTACATTAATTCATTCATACAAATTGTTCTACGGGTCCTGAGGATAATATTGTTATCGTATTTTGTTAGTAGCAATGTAGGGATAATATTACCAAAATTAGAAAATATGACTATCATTAATAACAATTATAATAATTATTTAAGTCACGGGCCACAGAATTTTTACATTAATTTCTTCATACAAATTGTCCTACGGGTCCTGAGGATAATGTTGTTACTGCATTTTGTTAGTAACAATGTAGGGATAATATTACCAACATTAGAAATGAAGTCTATCATTAATAACAATTATATTAATTATTTAAGTCTCGGGCGACGGAATTTTTACATTAATTCATTCATACAAATTGTCCTACGGGTCCTGAGGATAATATTGTTATTGCATTTTGTTAGGAATAATGTAGGGATAATATTACCAAAATTAGAAATTAAGACTATCATTAATAACAATTATATTAATTATTTAAATCACGGGCGACAGAATTTTTACATTAATTCATTCGTACAAATTGTCCTAAGGGTCCTGAGGATAATATTGTTATTGCATTTTGTTAGTAACTATGTAGGGATAATATTTAAAAATTAGAAATGAAGGCTATCATTAATAACAATTATATTAATTATTTAAGTCACGGGCGACAGAATTTTTACATTAATTCATTCATACAAATTGTCCTACGGGTCCTGAGGATAATATTGCTATTGCATTTTGTTAGTAACAATGTAGGGCTAATACTACCAAAACTATAAATTAAGACTATTATTAATAACAATTATATTAATTATTTAATTCACGGGCGACAGAATTTTTACATTAATTCATTCATACAAATTGTCCTAAGGGTCCTGAGGATAATATTGTTATTGCATTTTGTTAGTAACTATGTAGGGATAATATTACCAAAATTAGAAATGAAGGCTATCATTAATAACAATTATATTAATTATTTAAGTCACGGGCGACAGAATTTTTACATTAAGTCATTCATACAAATTGTCCTACGGGTCCTGAAGCTAACATTGTTACTGCATTTTGTTAGTAACAATGTAGGGATAATATTACCAAAATTAGAAATTAAGACTATCATTAATAACAATTATATTAATTATTTAAGACACGGGCGACAGAATTTTTACATTAATTCATTCATACAAATTGTCCTACGGGTCCTGAGGATAATATTGTTATTGCATTTTGTTAGTAACAATGTAGGGATAATATTACCAAAATTAGAAATGAAGGCTATCATTAATAACAATTATATTAATTATTTCAGTCACGGGCGACAGAATTTTTACATTAATTCATTCATACAAATTGTCCTACGGCTCCTGAGGATAATATTGTTATTGCATTTTGTTAGTAACAATGTAGGGATAATATTACCAAAATTATAAATGAAGGCTATCATTAATAACAATTATATTAATTATTTAAGTCACGGGCGACAGAATTTTTACATTAATTCATTCATACAAATTGTCCTACGGGTCCTCAGGCTAATATTGTTACTGCATTTTGTTAGTAACAATGTAGGGATAATATTACCAAAATTAGAAATTAAGACTATCATTAATAACAATTATATTAATTATTTAAGTCACGGGCGACAGAATTTTTACATTAATTCATTCATACAAATTGTCCTACGGGTCCTGAAGCTAACATTGTTACTGCATTTTGTTAGTAACAATGTAGGGATAATATTACCAAAATTAGAAATTAAGACTATCATTAATAACAATTATATTAATTATTTAAGACACGGGCGACAGAATTTTTACATTAATTCATTCTTACAAATTGTCCTACGGGTCCTGAAGCTAACATTGTTACTGCATTTTGTTAGTAACAATGTAGGGATAATATTACCAAAATTAGAAATTAAGACTATCATTAATAACAATTATATTAATTATTTAAGACACGGGCGACAGAATTTTTACATTAATTCATTCATACAAATTGTCCTACGGGTCCTCAGGCTAATATTGTTACTGCATTTTGTTAGTAACAATGTAGGGATAATATTACCAAAATTAGAAATTAAGACTATCATTAATAACAATTATATTAATTATTTAAGACACGGGCGACAGAATTTTTACATTAATTCATTCATACAAATTGTCCTACGGGTCCTGAAGCTAACATTGTTACTGCATTTTGTTAGTAACAATGTAGGGATAATATTACCAAAATTAGAAATTAAGACTATCATTAATAACAATTATATTAATTATTTAAGACACGGGCGACAGAATTTTTACATTAATTCATTCATACAAATTGTCCTACGGGTCCTCAGGCTAATATTGTTACTGCATTTTGTTAGTAACAATGTAGGGATAATATTACCAAAATTAGAAATTAAGACTATCATTAATAACAATTATATTAATTATTTAAGACACGGGCGACAGAATTTTTACATTAATTCATTCATACAAATTGTCCTACGGGTCCTCAGGCTAATATTGTTACTGCATTTTGTTAGTAACAATGTAGGGATAATATTACCAAAATTAGAAATTAAGACTATCATTAATAACAATTATATTAATTATTTAAGTCACGGGCGACAGAATTTTTACATTAATTCATTCATACAAATTGTCCTACGGGTCCTGAAGCTAACATTGTTACTGCATTTTGTTAGTAACAATGTAGGGATAATATTACCAAAATTAGAAATTAAGACTATCATTAATAACAATTATATTAATTATTTAAGACACGGGCGACAGAATTTTTACATTAATTCATTCATACAAATTGTCCTACGGGTCCTGAAGCTAACATTGTTACTGCATTTTGTTAGTAACAATGTAGGGATAATATTACCAAAATTAGAAATTAAGACTATCATTAATAACAATTATATTAATTATTTAAGACACGGGCGACAGAATTTTTACATTAATTCATTCATACAAATTGTCCTACGGGTCCTCAGGCTAATATTGTTACTGCATTTTGTTAGTAACAATGTAGGGATAATATTACCAAAATTAGAAATTAAGACTATCATTAATAACAATTATATTAATTATTTAAGACACGGGCGACAGAATTTTTACATTAATTCATTCATACAAATTGTCCTACGGGTCCTGAAGCTAACATTGTTACTGCATTTTGTTAGTAACAATGTAGGGATAATATTACCAAAATTAGAAATTAAGACTATCATTAATAACAATTATATTAATTATTTAAGACACGGGCGACAGAATTTTTACATTAATTCATTCATACAAATTGTCCTACGGGTCCTCAGGCTAATATTGTTACTGCATTTTGTTAGTAACAATGTAGGGATAATATTACCAAAATTAGAAATTAAGACTATCATTAATAACAATTATATTAATTATTTAAGACACGGGCGACAGAATTTTTACATTAATTCATTCATACAAATTGTCCTACGGGTCCTCAGGCTAATATTGTTACTGCATTTTGTTAGTAACAATGTAGGGATAATATTACCAAAATTAGAAATTAAGACTATCATTAATAACAATTATATTAATTATTTAAGTCACGGGCGACAGAATTTTTACATTAATTCATTCATACAAATTGTCCTACGGGTCCTGAAGCTAACATTGTTACTGCATTTTGTTAGTAACAATGTAGGGATAATATTACCAAAATTAGAAATTAAGACTATCATTAATAACAATTATATTAATTATTTAAGACACGGGCGACAGAATTTTTACATTAATTCATTCATACAAATTGTCCTACGGGTCCTGAGGATAATATTGTTATTGCATTTTGTTAGTAACAATGTAGGGATAATATTACCAAAATTAGAAATGAAGGCTATCATTAATAACAATTATATTAATTATTTCAGTCACGGGCGACAGAATTTTTACATTAATTCATTCATACAAATTGTCCTACGGCTCCTGAGGATAATATTGTTATTGCATTTTGTTAGTAACAATGTAGGGATAATATTACCAAAATTATAAATGAAGGCTATCATTAATAACAATTATATTAATTATTTAAGTCACGGGCGACAGAATTTTTACATTAATTCATTCATACAAATTGTCCTACGGGTCCTCAGGCTAATATTGTTACTGCATTTTGTTAGTAACAATGTAGGGATAATATTACCAAAATTAGAAATTAAGACTATCATTAATAACAATTATATTAATTATTTAAGTCACGGGCGACAGAATTTTTACATTAATTCATTCATACAAATTGTCCTACGGGTCCTGAAGCTAACATTGTTACTGCATTTTGTTAGTAACAATGTAGGGATAATATTACCAAAATTAGAAATTAAGACTATCATTAATAACAATTATATTAATTATTTAAGACACGGGCGACAGAATTTTTACATTAATTCATTCATACAAATTGTCCTACGGGTCCTGAAGCTAACATTGTTACTGCATTTTGTTAGTAACAATGTAGGGATAATATTACCAAAATTAGAAATTAAGACTATCATTAATAACAATTATATTAATTATTTAAGACACGGGCGACAGAATTTTTACATTAATTCATTCATACAAATTGTCCTACGGGTCCTCAGGCTAATATTGTTACTGCATTTTGTTAGTAACAATGTAGGGATAATATTACCAAAATTAGAAATTAAGACTATCATTAATAACAATTATATTAATTATTTAAGACACGGGCGACAGAATTTTTACATTAATTCATTCATACAAATTGTCCTACGGGTCCTGAAGCTAACATTGTTACTGCATTTTGTTAGTAACAATGTAGGGATAATATTACCAAAATTAGAAATTAAGACTATCATTAATAACAATTATATTAATTATTTAAGACACGGGCGACAGAATTTTTACATTAATTCATTCATACAAATTGTCCTACGGGTCCTGAGGATAATATTGCTATTGCATTTTGTTAGTAACAATGTAGGGCTAATACTACCAAAACTATAAATTAAGACTATTATTAATAACAATTATATTAATTATTTAATTCACGGGCGACAGAATTTTTACATTAATTCATTCATACAAATTGTCCTAAGGGTCCTGAGGATAATATTGTTATTGCATTTTGTTAGTAACTATGTAGGGATAATATTACCAAAATTAGAAATGAAGGCTATCATTAATAACAATTATATTAATTATTTAAGTCACGGGCGACAGAATTTTTACATTAATTCATTCATACAAATTGTCCTACGGGTCCTGAAGCTAACATTGTTACTGCATTTTGTTAGTAACAATGTAGGGATAATATTACCAAAATTAGAAATTAAGACTATCATTAATAACAATTATATTAATTATTTAAGACACGGGCGACAGAATTTTTACATTAATTCATTCATACAAATTGTCCTACGGGTCCTGAGGATAATATTGTTATTGCATTTTGTTAGTAACAATGTAGGGATAATATTACCAAAATTAGAAATGAAGGCTATCATTAATAACAATTATATTAATTATTTCAGTCACGGGCGACAGAATTTTTACATTAATTCATTCATACAAATTGTCCTACGGGTCCTCAGGCTAATATTGTTACTGCATTTTGTTAGTAACAATGTAGGGATAATATTACCAAAATTAGAAATTAAGACTATCATTAATAACAATTATATTAATTATTTAAGACACGGGCGACAGAATTTTTACATTAATTCATTCATACAAATTGTCCTACGGGTCCTGAGGATAATATTGTTATTGCATTTTGTTAGTAACAATGTAGGGATAATATCACCAAAATTAGAAATGAATGCTATCATTAATAACAATTATATTAATTATTTCAGTCACGGGCGACAGAATTTTTACATTAATTCATTCATACAAATTGTCCTACGGGTCCTCAGGCTAATATTGTTACTGCATTTTGTTAGTAACAATGTAGGGATAATATTACCAAAATTAGAAATTAAGACTATCATTAATAACAATTATATTAATTATTTAAGACACGGGCGACAGAAGTTTTACATTAATTCATTCATACAAATTGTCCTACGGGTCCTGAGGATAATATTGCTATTGCATTTTGTTAGTAACAATGTAGGGCTAATACTGCCAAAATTATAAATTAAGACTATCATTAATAACAATTATATTAATTATTTAAGTCACGGGCGACAGAATTTTTACATTAATTCATTCATACAAATTGTCCTACGGCTCCTGAGGATAATATTGTTATTGCATTTTGTTAGTAACAATGTAGGGATAACATTACCAAAATTATAAATGAAGGCTATCATTAATAACAATTATATTAATTATTTAAGTCACGGGCGACAGAATTTTTACATTAATTCATTCATACAAATTGTCCTACGGGTCCTCAGGCTAATATTGTTACTGCATTTTGTTAGTAACAATGTAGGGATAATATTACCAAAATTAGAAATTAAGACTATCATTAATAACAATTATATTAATTATTTAAGACACGGGCGACAGAATTTTTACATTAATTCATTCATACAAATTGTCCTACGGGTCCTCAGGCTAATATTGTTACTGCATTTTGTTAGTAACAATGTAGGGATAATATTACCAAAATTAGAAATTAAGACTATCATTAATAACAATTATATTAATTATTTAAGACACGGGCGACAGAAGTTTTACATTAATTCATTCATACAAATTGTCCTACGGGTCCTGAGGATAATATTGCTATTGCATTTTGTTAGTAACAATGTAGGGCTAATACTGCCAAAATTATAAATTAAGACTATCATTAATAACAATTATATTAATTATTTAAGTCACGGGCGACAGAATTTTTACATTAATTCATTCATACAAATTGTCCTACGGGTCCTGAGGCTAATATTGTTACTGCATTTTGTTAGTAACAATGTAGGGATAATATTACCAAAATTAGAAATTAAGACTATCATTAATAACAATTATATTAATTATTTAAGTCACGGGCGACAGAATTTTTACATTAATTCATTCATACAAAATGTCCTACGGGTCCTGAGGATAATATTGTTACTGCATTTTGTTAGTAACAATGTAGGGATAATATTACCAAAATTAGAAATTAAGACTATCATTAATAACAATTATATTAATTATTTAAGACACGGGCGACAGAATTTTTACATTAATTCATTCATACAAATTGTCCTACGGGTCCTGAGGATAATATTGTTATTGCATTTTGTTAGTAACAATGTAGGGATAATATTACCAAAATTAGAAATGAAGACCAGCATTAATAACAATTATATTATTTATTTAAGTCACGGGCGACAGAATTTTTACATTAATTCATTCATACAAATTGTTCTACGGGTCCTGAGGATAATATTGTTATTGCATTTTGTTAGTAGCAATGTAGGGATAATATTACCAAAATTAGAAATTAAGACTATCATTAATAACAATTATAATAATTATTTAAGTCACGGGCGACAGAATTTTTACATTAATTTATTCATACAAATTGTCCTACGGGTCCTGAGGATAATATTGTTATTGTATTTTGTTAGTAACAATGTAGGGATAATATTACCAAAATTAGAAATTAAGACCAGCATTAATAACAATTATATTATTTATTTAATTCACGGGCGACAGAATTTTTACATTAATTCATTCATACAAATTGTCCTACGGGTCCTGTGGATAATATTGTTACTGCATTTCGTTAGTAACAATGTAGGGATAATATTACCAAAATTAGAAATTAAGACTATCATTAATAACAATTATATTAATTATTTAAGACACGGGCGACAGAATTTTTACATTAATTCATTCATACAAATTGTCCTACGGGTCCTGATGAGAATATTGTTATTGCATTTTATTAGTAACAATGTAGGGATAATATTACTAAAATTAGAAATTAAGACTATCATTAATAACAATTATATTAATTATTAAAGACACGGGCGACAAAATTTTTACATTAATTCATTCATACAAATTGTCCTACGGGTCTTGAGGATAATATTGTTATTGTATTTTGTTAATAACAATGTAGGGATAATATTACTAAAATTAGAAATTAAGACTATCATTAATAACAATTATATTAATTATTTAAGTAACGGGCGACGGAATTTTTACATTAATTCATTCATACAAATTGTCCTACGGGTCCTGAGGATAATATTGTTACTGCATTTTGTTAGTAACAATGTAGGGATAATATTACCAAAATTAGAAATTAAGAGTATCATTAATAACAATTATATTAATTATTTAAGACACGGGCGACAGAATTTTTACATTAATTCATTCATACAAATTGTCCTACGGGTCTTGAGGATAATAATGTTATTGTATTTTGTTAGTAACAATGTAGGGATAATATTACTAAAATTAGAAATTAAGACTATAATTAATAACAATTATATTAATTATTTAAGTAACGGGCGACGGAATTTTTACATTAATTCATTCATACAAATTGTCCTACGGGTCCTGAGGATAATATTGTTATTGCATTTTGTTAGTAACAATGTAGGGATAATATTACCAGCATTAGAAATGAAGTCTATCATTAATAACAATTATATTAATTATTTAAGTCTCGGGCGACGGAATTTTTACATTAATTCATTCATACAAATTGTCCTACGGGCCCTGAGGAAAATATTGTTATTGCATTTTGTTATTAACAATGTAGGGATAATATTACCAAAATTAGAAATTAAGACTATCATTAATAACAATTATATTAATTATTTTAATATTTTAAACAAATCTTAAACATAGTAACCCTTTAGTGGCCGCACCTACTTTTGTAACGTAAGTGGTTGCGCAGAGCAATGAGTGCACCGCTCCTCAAATATGGCTATATTGCTGCATGTTTTCGATTTTGATTATAGTTTTTGTTATAGCCGGATGAATTAACATTACATATTATTATTTGATACAATTTTTACTAAAAAAATAAATAAGCAAATAATAATAGGTAAAAAATGGAAAATTTATGTCAAAATAAATGCTCGGCAAATAAAAAGTATACAAAACGCGAATAAAAAAAATATATTTATAAAATGAAAAATACAAAAATATGCAGTCGTTAACCAGTACAAAGTTTAGCTAAAGTGAGATGATTGCGAGATTGATCGGCTGAAAAATGAAGACAGAAAAAGAAAGATCGCAAAGCACAATGTAGAATTCGGCGAAGGGAACGTCTGAACCAAATACAGAAAACAACTCAGACAAAATCTATAGTAAACAAAAAAGAAACTTAGCAAAGAATAAAAGTAAGTAGAGGTGGTGCCAAATGTCATCAGCTATGAAATGCGCAGATAAAGAAGAGAAACAGCTAGAGAAAGGACAGACAATAGGAGAGAGAGCAAGAGAACGCACTGACTAACAGTGTGTCTGTGTCGATGGAAATGAGTAACAAATGTGATTTTCAAATATTGTTAATAATAACGATACCCAATGAGTAATGATTGCGAAAGGCATGGGACTGAATGAGCGACATAAAAATATGGCCGAAAATACTACTAAATCAGGGCAATATGTATATATATATATATATATATATATATATATATATATATATATATATATATATATACATAAAATCACGCATGCCCCACTTAGTGGGTAAGCACAAACCCGAAACAATAATAATAATAATAATAATAATAATAACCAAAAAAATAATCACTCACTCGGTAGCGAAATACCGCATCCGGACCACAATAATAGTTACGAAACAATCATCCTTCGTTATACATTCCTGTCTAAGCACACTTCTTTCGCCTCGGCAACATACATACTCGTATTCATACATGCTATTCTTCTCTTGTCATTCGGAAACTTCCTTTTAGCACCTAGTCAATCACATCCATCCACTTACATACTGGACGGCCACGCAATAGAACACCCTCAACTTCATCAAGATATATACGTTTTACAAGCCGTTCACTCTTCATTCTCCCTACATGACCAAACCATCTCAACTGACCCATTTCAACTCTCTTAACAACATTCTTCCTAACCATACATTCTTCATGCACCAAATTATTCCTCATGCGATCCCGTCTTACATATCCACATACACCATGTAAATACCTCCTTTCCACTCTCTTTTTATGCTTTTCCGTCCATGCCCAACATTCGCTTCCATACAGCCAACAAATTTCGATTCAGTGGCGGTAAACCTTAGTTTAAGCATACTGACTTCTTGCAGTAATGGTACAAATAATAAGTAAATGTAAAAACAATTGTAGTTATAGTTTTTCATTTGTTTATTATTTATTAATATCATTATGTTTGCTACATTCACTTAATGAATAATAGAAAATGAACAATATTCGCTTACTATCTGATCTTTTTCGTCATACCACCGCACCTGTGTCTTCAAGATCTTTATCGTTAAAACTCGCTATTTGTATTTTCACCATTCCATAAACGCCTGAGTCCGGTCACAGAGCCCGCTCATTTTTTTTTATATATAATATTTTTCTTATACCCATACACACTTTTATTGATTGACGGACACTAAACAGTAAACAAGCATGGTTTAGAGAACAATTACGTATATTCTGAAGTTGATGGGAGCTACCAGTGGAAAGATAATACGCCCGTGAACTTGTCCGCGCCCATTTAAAAAATTGTTTATTTAAAGGTGGTATTCGTTTGTTTATCGTTTGTTTAGCATTGTTTAGATAATTTTTTCGTTTGTTTAGGTTTATTATGTCTTATTTTTAAAAATTTGTGTGGGCGCGGACAACTTCACATATCCGCGCCTATTTATAAAATTGTTTATTTAAATATGGCATTCGTTTGTTTATCGTTTGTTTAGGCTTGTTTAGAGAATGTTTTCGTTTGTTTAGGTTTATTAAGTCTAATTTTTAAAAATTTGTATGGGCGCGGACAACTTCACATATTCGCGCTCATTTATAAAATTGTTTATTTAAATATGGCATTCGTTTGTTAACGTTTGTTTAGACAATTTTTTCGATTATATAGGTTTATTAAGTCTTTATTTAAAAAAAAAATTGTTTGGGCGCGGACAACTTCACATGATCCGCGTTCATTTAAAATATGGTTTATTTAAAGTTGGCATTCGTTTGTTTATTGTTTGTTTATTGTTTGTTTAGGATTGTTTACACTTTTTTTATTTGTTTGGGTTTATTATGAAGCACCATCCGCGCCTATTTCAAAAATTGTTTATTGTTTAATAGTGACAGTTGTATGTTTATCGTTTATTTAGGTTTGTTTATAATAAATATTTAATTAACTTTTATTATTATTTTATGTTGCGCGGCTTTACACCATAGGCGCCGACTACGTGGGAGCTTCGGGGCTCAAGCCCCCACACGGAAAAATCTGGGAGGGCTTAGACCCCGTACGGAAAAAGCGAAGGGGTTCTGCCTCCACACACAAATTATTTTTACCAATAAAAAGTACACTTATTTTGAAATATTTTTAATACATCAATTACTTATACAAAGTAACAATGTATATCTATTCTATTATTTGTTTTATAAGATTTTCAACTTGTAAAATAAATAAATATATCATCACGGCATATTACCCATTGCTGGGTGTGCTAATCTGCTTTGTACACAGATTTCGGTAATGATGATGACATATTTGTACCATGCGTGGAGAGTATTATATTTTGTATTAACTAAAGTACTGTATATGTAACGCGTGCGGACTAGCAAATAGTATTAATAATAAAATTATCAGATTTTTGTGAAAATTAAGATAAATTTTGCAAACTCCTGTTGAATAAATTTTATATATATATATATATATATATATATATATATATATATATATATATATATATATATATATATATATATATATATACAGGTTGTTAATTAAAAAGCGGGCCATAGGCGTTTAACATGGGAAATCAGTTTTTCCTTGCGCAAAACTTCCCATTTAATTTTAAACAATAATGTTTCAAATAAATGTTGTAGAGAATTAAATTATACACCAGCATTACTGCACAGATTTTATTTTGCATGTTTGGTTACCTGTAAAATCCAATTTGAAATTTTATAAATATTACTCATTTGTAGTGATAGCCATGAAATTTAAACAAAATTACAAAGAAATGCATATCGTTTGAATTGTCAGAATTTCATCTTTGTACAATTTTATTTATTTATGTACCAATTTTAAGACATTAAGTTTTTAGTTTGTTGCCTATTTTTAGCCCCCACACGAAAATCCAAAAGTCGGCGCCTATGCTTCACACATGCCCGAGGAATTTGCAAAACGTTTGTTTAATAATAAAAATTACTTCTCGGTTTATTTAGGTTTGTTTTGAGCAGTAATAACAATACTTGTTTACCACTACTAGTTTATAAGTTAACTATTAGGTACTATACTTACAAATTCTGACAAAAACGATATTATACGTTTTTGGAACTTTTACATTACACTTGATAAATATGGCCTTTAGTTTAATGTTCGATGAGTAAATCTTTCGCAAAATAACAATATTGTTATTTGTCTCTAATTTTCTGCCCTATTAATTGGATGTGAAGATTTTTGAATTTCCTTTAGTACAATGGTCGGCCAACCTTGTTTCTGGTACTTATTTAGTAATTGCATTTAAATGTTCATTTATCCGAATTCTTCAAATGTAGACAAACACCTGATGTTCAAAAGGCAATTTCATTATAATCCATAAGCGGAGTAAAGGATTAGAATCGGCTATACTAGATCAATGGAAAATCCAATTAGACCATGAATGGAAAAATTTCAACGAACTAAGTCACCACTTCTAGGTTTGATTTAATCTTATAATCTTTTGTACTATTCACAATGGTGTTAAAATCGAAGTGAACATTAATATGATATAATAAATATATTTTAGCAATAAAGAGAATGGTAAAATATGTGTTCCAATTATTTATTTTTTTACTGAAGCTTTTTGTTTAAGAGACATTTTATATTAATATTTAATATGATTTAATTAAATTGACATTTCATAAGTGAGGAGTGTTCATTCACAAAGGGACATGTCCATTTTTCATGCAATATGATTTTTACATGGTTTCAGCATCTTTTTGTTGGTTTACATCGTTTCATGAACTCATAATCTATCAAAACCATACACATCCAATAGTAATTTAATAGGTAAAGTGAGGTGTTGGCACAAAACCAGACATATCTAAGAATAATTTCTAATTTTGCAAAACCAGACATATCCAATAACTTTACCATTATAGCATATACTTTCTAAAACAAAATAAGACATATCCTCTATGCGGTATATTCTATTTTAGTGGTATTACAGGTTTCTACTTTACATTGTTCGTATAATTTGTATGCTATTGTTCTTTATTATTAATAACAATGGAGCAGACTGTAGGCACTCTTTTCAGTGGCTCGAGAAAGAAGACGACTGGATTAACAAAACGTTGCAAAGAAAACTTGCTCGATAATACAATCAATTTTATGCAGTAGTTTTGTTTGTTTGTTCAATGGGGGGGTTTTACAGCCGCGCGTACTCAGGCCTACTGGCCCATTGTACTTCCCCTATATTTAGGGTCCCTTAGCTAAGTCCTGCCGCCTCCACGAAGGTGGCAAGCCTATTGTAAGAGGTCCTCTAGATTTCATGAGGCTTTGGAAAGAGAACCTCCATGTGTCTCCTTCTGGTGGCAACTAGTGCTGCACATTCACAGAGTATATGTTCCGTCGACTCTTCGTCGAGACCGCATCTTCTGCACGAATCGTCATCGATTATGCCGATCGTCTTCAGATGTTTGTTAAGAAAATGCCCCGTGAGCATTCCAACACAAATTCTAAGTTTTCTTCTACTCAGTTGTAAAAGATCCTTGGCTTTCCTTGGAGCAGGTCCAGGTATGAAGAGCTTTGATTGTCTCAAGCCCGGTTGTTCTGACCAGTATACTAGATGTTGGGTGGTCATCCAGTTCCTGATCGTGTGTCTAGTAAAGCTTTTGGGGAGCCCGAATGCTGGCTCCGGCCCAATATAGGCCCTGTCTGAGCCCTCGCGTGCCAGAGCGTCAGCTTCTTCGTTCCCCCTTATGCCTTTATGACCAGGTACCCACACAAGTTTCACAGAGTTAAACTGCGCGAGCATCTCTAGCTTTCTCCGACACTCCAAGACTAGTTTTGAGGTCACTTTGATGTTGTCTAGCGCCCTCAATGCAGCCTGGCTGTCAGAACATATGCAGATGTGCCTTCTTCTGTAGGCCCTTCTCAAGATTTCATCGCTGCAGGCCATGATCGCGTAGATTTCAGCCTGAAACACAGAAGAATATGAGCCAAGAGGAAAGGATAAACTTAACCTTGGCGATTCTCCGAATACACCAGCTCCTGCGCCCGTTTCCGTTAAAGACCTATCTGTAAAACAAACTAGTCCCTGCGGTCGTACTGCAGGATAGGAGTTGTCCGTCCATGCTGCCCTGGAAAAGGGTAATATGGAGTATGATTTATCAAAGATGTACCTTGCGAGCATGTGGTCACTCTCATGGTTTAGAATGGGATAGGATTCTGTCAGAATGGACAGAATCCTGCCATGGCCCACAAAGGCACTTCTTGGAGTCCACTGCCCAGAGCAATTTAATCTTACAGCGGCTGCCATCGCTTCACCCTCCACCACTAAGTGCAATGGCGGCAGGTTGAGCAATGTTTCTAGAGCTGCTGTAGGTGTTGTTTTCATTGCACCGGTTATACCTAAGCAAGCGATTCTCTGGATGTGATTAAGCTGATTCCTTACTGTTTTAACTGAAGTTCTCGGCCACCACACCAAAACTGCGTAAGTGACTATGGGCCTAACTAACGCACAATATAACCAGTAGGATATATTTGGCTGTAAGCCCCAAGACCACCAGATCGCGCATGACTTTTTAACGAATGCCTCCACGTGTTCCGCCCACAATAGTCTACGGTCCAGGATGGCTCCCAGGTACTTAACCAAAGTGGACAGACGTAGCGGTTGTTCAAAAAGAGTGAGATTAGGAACGTCTATCTTCCTCTTATTGGTAAATATCACGAGCTCAGTTTTTGTAGGATTGACTGAAAGCCCATGTTTTGTGCACCAATTCTCTACAACTGACAGAGCCCGCTGAGCTAGCTCGTTAACAGTTCCAGGGAATTTGCCAGTTACTAGGATAGCTAAATCATCAGCATATTCTTGAGTATAGAAGCCCTGATTGTTCAGAGCCCTAATCAATTCATCGATTACTAAACACCATAACAAGGGTGAAAGTACTCCTCCCTGAGGACAACCTCGATGAATGTTTATTCTAACCTTAGTGTCTTTTAAGGTTGCTGTTACTCTGCGCTGCGTGAGCATGGAGCCAATCCACTCCACGAGTGTGGAATTCAAACCCCTCGCTCTTGCGGCTGAGCAGATGGATTCTGAAGAAGTTTTGTCAAATGCTCTTTCGATATCAAGGAACATGCCTGGAGCGAGCTCCTTTTCCTTGAGCACCTTCTCCAACCTAAAGATCAGATGATGAAGGGCCGTTTCGGTAGATTTGCCAGCCTGATAGGCATGTTGATTGTTGTGAAGTGGCCTTTCTTTCAAAGCCCTATCACGAATATATCTATCTATCAGTCTTTCCAGTGTTTTGAGTAAAAACGAGGTCAGGCTAATTGGACGGAAGGATTTCGCTTGGTCGTATGCTGTACGGCCAGCTTTTGGAATGAACACGACCTTGGCTTCTCTCCACGGTGTATGAACATACCTGTGGGCAAGACAAAATCGGTAAAGCTTACAAAGTGGTCCTGCTAATGTTGCGAGGCCCTCTTGTAATAAGGCAGGGAATATGTTGTCATATCCCGGTGATTTGTACGGAGCAAATGTTTTAATCGCCCAGCATACCTTGTTATAGCTTACCACTTCTCCCTTGCAAGAGACTTTTGTAACCTCGCCGCCCTGGGCATGGATTCCATGTCCGAGCAGAAAGATCTCCAAGAGTCCCTTTTAGAGTCTCTAATGGCCTTTTTGTAACTGCGTTGGGCCTGTTTGTAGCATTCCCAGTCTGCAGTGCTATTAGTTCTTGACGCCTTATTTAAAAGACGTCGTGTTTCTGCTCTGAGTTTCCCTAGTTGATTGCTCCACCAGGGTACTTCTTTGGTTATTTTCCTTGTTTTAAGAGGACAATTGTCTTCGTACGATGTCAAAAGAGCCCGTTGAAGAACATCAAGGGCCGCTTCTACACCATGTACGGTTCTCCATTCGCCAGGAATTTCTCTGACCCTTCCCGCGAGGTCCTCCCTGTATGAGTCCCAGTTGGTGAGTCGTTTGTTCCTGTATGTGATCGTTACTTTATCGGCCTCCAACCTGAAACAGATATGTCTGTGGTCAGATAAGAACGGCTCCAAAGAAACGTGCCAGTCATTTATTTCACTTGCCTAAAGAACACAGAGTAAAATCCATGGTCTCCTCCCGTCTACTTGTGACGAAAGTGTGTCTACTACCTCGATTTAGAATTTCTAAATCAGTGGTTGATAGGTACTCAAGAAGGGCTTGTCCGCGCGGGTTAATGTTCGTGCTCCCCCATGCAGTATGGTGCGAGTTCGAATCGCAACCTACGATTAGACTTTGATTCTTGGTCCTGCAGTATTCTGTCAGTTCCGCCAGCTCCTGAGAGGGTGGAAGTGATGTTGAATCGTAGGGTAGGTAGGCGGAGCATACTACGACGTCTCGATTCTCCTCCCCTGCCTTGTAACGAACCAGGACCGCAACAAGGTCTCTAGAACAGAAATCTGGCAACAACGATGCATTAGATGTCTTGCGACATAAACGCATGTTCTTATCCGTGAGTCATTGGTGCAGTAACAAAGTGTCCCAAGATGGGTATCAATACACTTAATCATCCCCTTATCAACATAAGGTTCTTGAATCAGCAATATGTTTGTGTGCAACATTGTCAGCTGACGACTGATAACAGCAGAGGCAGCGATGCAATGTTGCAAGTTATTCTGAATAAAGCTAAGTCCTTTATCAGCCATGAGTGGTCGAGGGCTCCGCTTCGTTTTTCTTTTCGGTCTTTCCGAGCACCTTCACAGACGCCCTAGAAATCCCGAAAAATGGTCGAAAATCGACAGCCTCCAAAGCTTTCAAGGAGTCACTGTCCACTCCCAGAATGAGCACTGGCCCCTTCTGATCGTAGACCCGCCACCTCTCGACCCGGAGTCCCTCGTTTCCTCGTTTAAGCAGGTTTAAGGCCTGTTTCGGTCCCCTCGCCGGACCCGGAACGAGCACAGAAACCCGCTGGAGTTTTTGGAGAGCCTCTCTCTCCACCAACCGGATAGAAGCGCCCTCCCAAAGGTTTTCGAGTCCTTGAACTATGTTTCGCAACCAGTTCTTGGACTCGTTCTCCGCACAGGTCACCTTAAGGGCACCCTCCGCGAGATAATTTTCATGGAAGCGAGGAAAGAACCCAGAATCCTCCGGGATTTCCAGCATCGCCTCCGTTATTCTGCCCTGAATGGCGGCGCCCTGCTCAGCCGTTAGTCTGCCATCCGGGTACGACCCGTTCATGATAGCAACTTTCAGCTCGCTTTGCACCGCGCGGGCGTAACTTTGAGGCCTAAGGTCCGGGACCTTTGGCTTCTTAGTTACTTTTTGGGCGCTAGGCGGTGTACTACCTTCAGAGAGGGGCCGTTTCTGACCCTCTCCAGTGGTAGTCCTTCCGCCTTCCTTCTGGCCTGAGCCACTAGCAGCCGATCCCAGGACTTGGGACACCGCTTGAGTCCTTGCCTTCTGGGCGCGCCGCTTCTCAGCTCCCGACTTGTTCCTCCTGAGGGAAGCCCTAGTCGGTTGCTGGGTGCTTGTCTCACCCGCGGAAGTCGGGTTGGTTGAGACGGTAGGTAGGATGTTTGGGGAGGGGGTGAGGAGAGGTGATTGGTTAGTTGGTGGTTTGTGAGATGGTTCCATGTTAGTCCCACGAGTAGCTAGGGAAAGGGTGGTCCGCCTCCGCAGGGCCCCGCTATACGGAGGTAAGGTCTGGATACAACTGGGTTCGACCCGGTGCCCAGAGGTGTATCCAGTAATGACTGATCCTCTATTCAGCCACGCATCCCATCAGCCTGGTCCACCCACTTTAAGATTTAGGATTTTTATTGAGGTTGACTCCTCTTGAACCGGGCGGTTAAGCCAAGTTCCCCCACACCTTCCTGCCCGCGAGACATGTCCACGGTCAGCAGAAAGGTGCATGGTATGACAGGAGACTCAGTGTTTCCCGGCATCGTGCCCCTTTGTGCAGGCTCAAGTCCATGACACTACGTTTTGAGCAAGGGGATTTTTATTCGAGGTTTACTTCTCTAGATCCGCCGTGTTTCGTTTAAACAGGGACACCTCGTGAAGGGTGTGGTTTTTCACCACGCACGGACGGTCCTGACGTTAGTCCTGTTGAGTGTTGGGCACAGTCGAGTAGAACTTAATCCTTCTCCCTCAACCAACAACAACAGTATGCAGTAGTAGGAACTGTTAAAAAATTAGGCCAGGACTGGGAGCAATATGACGTAAAAGGGCTATTAGAAATTTATAAAGAAATAGATGGTTGACAGGAATTTAAAAATTCTTCTAAAGAATGACCGCAAAAATTAAATATTATATAAAGGAAATCCATTTTTCCGGTTTGATGCAGGTAATAGTTTTATTCATTTGCTTAAAAAAACACTGATAAAAACTTTGAACTAACCACTGTGCCTCTTGAAAATTCTATATTAACTGCAAAGAAAACTGATGTTAGAAACCTATTGGAAGAGCAATTTAATAGTGTAGATGCTATTAGGGATGACTTGCCCAGATTAGCGTTTTACAAAACCATTTCCAACTGATTTAGAGAAGATAGAAATAAAAATTCTGAAGAACAAGTACAGAAAGTAAATGAAGATAAAGCAAATGAAATGCTTAGAAACTTAACGAAAATCTTAGCTTGTTTTAAATTTTTTTCTTGTTCTCTTTTTTTCATTGCAATAATGTAATTTTGTTTAAATAAAGTTATTTTAATTATATACTCTTCTGAACTTATGAATATCCAAACAAATGCAGACATATCCAGCACATGTACAAACAAAACCAGACATGTCCAGCACATGTTCAAACAAGACCAGACATTTTTGAATTGTTCATGCAAAATCAGACATATCCAAAAGTTTTTTGTAATTTTATCGAACCCAACAGTTAAATTACAAAACTAGTCTGCCTATTATTATCATCTCATTGAGCTGTACGTTGCATAATTTATTTATAATTTAAACTTGCAGGGCGTATGTGCTATCAGTTTTTTGCGATTTCTGAAAAATGAACTTTTGTGGACATGTCCCTTTTTGAATAACCACTCCTCAAGTGTTCTTAAATAATTTACCTGTAATTATTAAATCCTAGATTTTATTGTAGTACCTACCTATTTTTATTTCGGAGAAGTTCCTTAAAACTTATGTTTAAAAAAATTTCTTTTTTTATTTTTATTATACTTTTATCTTTACTGTTAAATTTGTAAAATAAAATGCTTTTGACTTAATTAACAAAGAAATAATGGAAAAACAAAACCAAAGTCTTACAAAAATTTCTTTTTAATATAGATAGGCATATGTTTTCTTTCACGACCATCCTTAAATACCGTAAGTACATTTTTTCATGAACCTTAGGATATATGATAAAAGTGTCATTTGCCTATAATTTCTGTCTTATTAATTGTAAAACAAAAGTATAAATACAAAAACATGTACATGGATCATACTATGGAATCATGCTGCTATTGTACTTAGATGGTGGTTTGAACAATGCGGAATTACAGAAATTGAATATATTTTTTTCTTTTCAATTATTGATATAAAGCATTTTATTAAAAATATATAGCCCTAATTATGGTAGGTAATATGATGAAAAATGTGACTTAATTTTTACTAGTACTTAGACTAATATCGTTTTTGTGAGAATTTGTAAGTATTACCTAATACTTAACTTATAAACAAGTGGTAGTAAACAAATATTGTTATTACTGATCAAAACAAACCTAAATGAACCGAGAAGTAATTCCTATTATTAAACAAACGTTTTGCAAATTCCTCGGGCATGTGTGAAGCCGCTCCACATAAATTAATACAGAATTACAAAATTAAAAGTTAATAAAATATTTATTTTGGCTAAACACACCTAAATAAACGATAAAAATACAACTGTCACTTTTAAATAATAAACATTTTTTGAAATGGGCGCGGGTGAATGAAGGTTTTCGCACTCAAACAATTTGCTAAAGATGCTTCATAATAAATCTAAACAAACGATAAACAAACGAATGCCACCTTTAAATAAACAGTTTTTTAAATGGGCGCGCACAACTTCATATATCCGCGCCCAAACAATTTTATTTATTTATTTATTTATTTATTTATTTAATACAGCTACCCAACAGGCTTAGCCCAAATTAAGGGTAGGAAAAAAGTAAAAATTCGACAACATTAAATATATATTATAGTTTGGAGATAATTTTCAAAAATTTTGCGAAGTTCAAAAAGAAAATATCGATAGTAGAAAATTTTGTATTGCAAAGGTGACACATTCTGTGTATGGGTGAAAACATTGAACAGTTAGTTCGAGCTAAGGGCAGATAAAATGTGAAACTACTTCTAGTACGGACAGTGGGTGTATGAAAATGAAGGGAAGACAAAGAACAAGGATCATCAACACAACCATTAATTATTTTTGACAAATGTAGTATTAGTGCATTTTCGCGACGCTCAAACAGACTCCTAAAATTAAACATAACCAACAGCTGATCATATGTTATTGAATATGAAGGGTACGTGTTGTGAACTTTATAATAGAGATATTTTAGAAATTTCTTTTGAACGGATTCGAGTAAATCTTGATGAACTTCATAGATAGGGTTCCAGATGATGTGGCAGTATTCAAGTTTAGCCCGCACAAATGAGAAGTAGAGGCTTGTAATAGCTGAAAGGTTTTGGAAAGATTTACTATTTCTAATTACAAATCCAAGCATTCTAATGGCTTTATTGAACGTGATATAATAACATTATTGATACTATAATTATAGTTGAGTGGAGTCAATTTTCGTGTAAAAGATATTGTTGTACATTTGTTTAAATTAAGATATAATTTATTATTGGAACACCATTGAGAAAGTCGTACTAAGTCTTCTTGGAGAAGATGGCAGTCACTCACTGAGAAAATAGGACAAAAAATTTTTAGGTCATCGGCGAAAAGAAGTTTGTCGCATTGAATAACATCCGTGACATCGTTAATAAACATCAAAAACAGTAGAGGACCTAAATTTGAGCCTTGGGGTACACCCGAAGTTGGAACAAAAGAGGTAGAGTTACAACCATTATAATGAACATACATTTGTCGTTGATGTAGGTATGATGAAAGAAGCGAACGTAAGGGCAGGGAAAGTGAAAAGGATTCAAGCTTACTTATCAACACACCATGATCTATTCTGTCAAACGCCTTAGCGAAATCAGTATAAATGCAATCTACTTGCCCTTTACAATCAATAGTAGAGGAAATCACGTGACTGAAATAACTTAAGTTTGTAACTGTTGACCTTTTTTCTACAAAACCATGTTGAGAGATGGAAATATTGTGTTTAATTTTAGTGTATATAGAGGCATAAATAATTTTCTCAAAAATTTTACTGAAATTAGACAGCATGGCAATAGGTCGGTAGTTGTTAATGGACGACACATCTCCCGATTTCAAAATCGGAGTAATGCGAGTTACTTTCCAAAGGTCAGGAAAAATGGAAGTTTTAATACTTAAATTGAAGATATGATACAAGGCGTTTGACAGAGGTTGAGCACAGTCTCTAATAAGCAAGCTCGGGATAAGGTCAGGGCCACATGACAATGTAGGTTTTAGTTGTTTTAAAAAATATATTATATCATCAGAGGTGATGTAATTGAGGGCCAGATTATCATAAGTGGGATTGGTAGAATTGAAGATTGGAGGACCAGAAGAGGGTGTGTAAACCGAACTGAAAAAATTGGCAAACGCATTAGAAATGTCAGTTGGCGTGGAAAATATTGTGTCATTAAGGGTCATAGTAGTTGAAGAGGTTGATATCTTCTTTTCGGAGTTCACAAAATTCCAAAAAGTTTTAGGATCAGACTTGAAAGAAGTTTGACAAGACTCCACATATTCCTCGTATTTAGTTTTAACTAAGATTTTAAATTCAGATCGCAAGCAGTGATACTGGGTACAATAAAATTGATTATGTGGATACCTTGATGATAACTTTCTCATACGATCTTTTTTCTTTAATAACTTAATTATACATTTATTGAACCAGGGTGGATATCTTTTTGAACAATTTGACTTTCTCGGAACACAAATATCTAAAAAAGAATACAAAGTACTGTAAAAAAGTCGCATGATAGATTGACATCAGTAAAATGACTGAGAGTATTCCAATCAAATTGTTCGATTAAGTTATACAATCTGGTAAAGTTAGCCCTTTTAAAATTATAATTTTGAAATGAATTGTACAATTTATTACTCTTCAACAAACTGAAATTGAAAGAGATATTTAGAGCAGGATGATGTCTATATTCTATGTTAAATAATAGGTCACTTGATTGGGAAACATCACATTTAGTAGTAGATTTACAAATAACCACATCAAGTAATCTATTTTTAAAAAAATGAGACATAATAAAACCTAAACAAACGAAAAAATTATCTAAACAATCCTAAACAAACGATAAACAAACGAATGCCACCTTTAAATAAACAATTTTTTAAATGGGTGCGGACAAGTTCACTGGAGTAAAGATAATTGAATTTGTAAAAACGTTGCGATCTGTGTGAGCAGAGACCGGTCCCGGGTAGTTAAGGGATAATATTAAAACATTTTATTTTTATATAATTTTGAATGTTATGACTTTTAACATTAAATTCTGAAATGAAGTACCATATTTTTGTCTATGTATCTGTTCAGATATATTTTCTAGTTATTTTGTTGTTTATTTTATTAAACGTAACTAACAATAATTTATTTTAGGTATTTTTTCATCCGTATTATGGATTCATCCCGTTTTATACTGTTAGTTATTTTGGCGAATATTCATGCCGATTCTCAAGAGGACACACGTCATTCCAAATTGAATTCTATTCTTTAAATGATCCATGTAAGTACCTTGTGCACGGTGGTAAACAATTACATTTAATTATTAAAAATATGTTACGTAATGAGATGAGGGCTGTTCGTACATATAGACTGTTAATTTATAAGCGGTTCATAGGCTTTTAATTTGGGAAATCAGTTTTCTTTGCGCAAAACTTCCTTTTTAATTTAAGACAAAAATGTTTAAAATAAATGTTGCAGAGAATTAAATTTTACACCTAAATCACTAATCAGATTTTATTTTGAATGTTTAGTAATCTGTAAAATTCAATTTGAAAATCTATAAATATTGCTCATTTGTAGTGATAGCCATGGAATTTAAACAAAATTACAAAGAAATGCATATCGTTTTAACTGGCAGAAATTCGGTAAAAAAATATAGATAATTATATTCTACCCTAAGCCCCTAAATATATTTTGTTTTTATAATCTACATATAAATTACGGCACAGATTTTTATTTTGTAACCAAAATCGAAATTCTGATAAGTCAAACGATATGCAATTCTTTGTAATTCTATTTAAATACCATTGCTATCACTACAAATGGGCAATATTTCCATAAATTCAAATTGGATTTTACAACTTGTAAAATAAAACCTGATTAGTGATTTAGATGTATAATTTAATTCTCTACAACATTTATTTGAAACATTTTTGTTTAAATTTAAATGGGAAGTTTTGCGCAAGGATAAACTGATTTCCCATGTTAAACGCCTATAGCCCATTTTCTAGTTAACACCTGTATATGAATAAAGCAGAAAAATTACATGTATACTCCGAAAGTATGTTATTTTTTACATATAATTACATAGTACAAAATCTAAACAAAAAATGATATCAACAAATTTATATTCGTTTTCATTCCTTACTAATCTACAAAATTAAGTTTCCAATGATATTTTTCTATTTTGCGTCTCAAAAACGTTCGTTAATAGCTCATTCGAGTGCTGTAATAGATCAAAACAATGTATTTGGTCAAAAAATAACATCGTTAAATAAACGAACAGAAACGATTGTTAAGAATTTTATTTTTATATAATTTTGAATGTGAAAGTAAGAATAAAATGCGTGACTCCTACGAGAGGTACATTTTCTATATTATAAACATAACAAATAGGATTCTGTTTCGTAGAATATGTCTTTACATTTATCAATGCTAAAAAATAAATGTGGGGCAAGAGATGTCAGCACCTGCGTCAGTAAGCATTGTTGCAGATGTGCGTCTGAAACAATGCCTGTCTATAGTTCTTGATTTTGAAGTTTTAAGAATGTTGCTATTTGTTTAGGTATATCTCCGAATTTATTTATTCCAATGAATTGCTTTGTGCAACGACTTTTTTGATAATTTAAGAGTAAATTATTGGTGCTAGCATTTGATAGTCGCAGTGCAAGATATTTTTTTAAAATTGTGTAAAAATGGCCGGTTATTGTAAATTGTCCTCTTGTTTTTGTGTTGGAAACTCTTATCAAAACTGCTGTTCCTAAATCTTCAATGTGCTACAGTTATATTTGCCATAGTTCATATTTGCGGCAAGCACCCACTATCCCCACAATTGAGGCAACCCAAAATCCAAATGATTTATATTCGTGTATCTTATTTATTTTGTGTATGTTTGATGTTGATTTTACCTTTGTCGCAAGATATATATTATCGGGTGCTTCATCAAAGAATTTTTTCCTTTCCTCTGTAGTTAACATTTTAGACTTTTTTACTTTGTAACCATCGGATTTTCTTTTTAAGAAGGCTCGCAATTTTGCATAATTTGTTACATTAATATTATGTATCACACTAATTGTGTTTGCAAGCATGGAATAAATCTGCCACAAACTGGAAGGTTTCATTTTATTTGATGTTTCACTGAAATAAACCAGAGTGACTAGTAATTTTCATAAACTTTTTTCGATTTTTGTGGTAACAAATTAGATGTAATGTTCATTACGGTTTCTATTATATCTGGAGTACACTGTTCAACAATGTCTGTAGAATTATGTGACATCTTTGTATCATAAACGATAAAAATGTAGCCAAAACTTCAAATCAAGCTTCGAATTAAGGAACTCAAATGATTACGTAATGATTACAATTAGTGCTGTTTACAAAATGCGAATTTTCGAATTTTGAAATATTCGATATTCGAAAAATAAGCTTTATACTTTTTCGAATTATGAATTTCAAAGTCAAAATTCGAAATATTTTTCGAATATTGTAATTCGATAGTTGATGCCGTCATCTATTTATTCGTGTTTTACTTGCTCTCTGAGTCCAAACACTGAGGTATGTCGCTTATTTGTTAATAATAAAATATTCTTAATTAACATGTCGCCGCGAAGTACAATTAGGAAATATTTTTTCTGAAATTAATAATGACAAAGCAAAGTGCAATAAATGCCAATTAACTTACACTTGAAAATATGTAATTATTACTTCGTAAATACTCGAAATTGGAATTTTGAATGTGTACGAAATTCGAATTTTGTTAAAAATACGAAATTCAAAAATTCGAATTTAGATTAAAATTCGAAAATCGAATATTCCCGAACAGCATGTTAGAATCTTACCATTACGTGTTTAAAAATTATAATACAATGTTGCTATTTTGAAATGAGAGTAGAAAAAATTTATACTGTAATACCTATTAACATTTTGAATGCCTGCAAAATAAAATTTGTAGACCTTTAGTAAGATACATTTTCTTATAAATATGTATACAAAATAAATGTTATTTAGGTAAAAAAAAACGGGAAAATAATGTTATTTATATATAACAGCTAAAAGTAAGAAATAAAATAATAGTTTTTATGATTTAAGTGGAGTATAGACATTATTAATGCACGTATTGTGAATTACCCTACGAGTTTGCAGGGCGAGTTGGGGTTATCACATAGTGCGTTAATAATGTAGTATCCCACGAATACCGTACAAAATTTTATGTATCATCGTATACTAGGTCGCATTCATTTTAATTGTGTAATAACATTTGTTATCCCATTGAGTGCTTTAATGGGCTAACAAGGCCATTACATAACTAAAATGAGTGCGATATAATTATGTAACTAATTTTGCACCCTCTAGCAACCCCGGATTTTGCCGTCATCTTGGACCAAAAGTGCAAAAAATGAGTTTTTGGCTATATTCTTAAAAACAGAGCCCGTATCAAAATTTTACAGGAATAAAAAATTAAAGCTCGTAATTTTTTTGAAATAAAGGGTTTCTTATATTTTTTACCTAGGATAAACTCAAAGAGATATGTTAAGAAATAGTTAACCGGACTAACAATTTATGATAGATATTTAAATTACTCAAAAAATAAACAATATTATTTAGCATTTAACTAGCGCTACGCTGATAGTGTTTTATGATGCCAACGCAACATACCCACCCAAACTGCCTATGTAAAATGCCCACGCAACATGTCCACCCAAACTGCCCACGCTATATGCCCACCCAAACTGCCCACGCAACATGCCCACCCAAACTACCCACGCAACATGCCTACTCAAACTGCTTACACAATATGCTCACGCAACATGCTCACCCAAACTGCCTATGTAAAATGCCCACAACAGTTTTGTGGAAGCTATTTACAAAATAAAATATAAATAAACAATAAACATAGTTTAAATTATTACACTGACCGGCACAGAAAACAATCTTGACAGTATTTATCCTTTTTAATTTTATACATATACTTTTCGGTCGATTGTGATATTCTTCCAGTCTTTATCAACGTTTTCGTAGTTTTTAGTAACTTTTGAAATTTCGTAAAATCTATTTACAAAATAAAATACAAATTAACAATAAATATTGCTTAAATTCATTACGTATGCCTACTTTGTTTAATTCATATTCTTCTCTTCAATTTTACAATTTAAATTTATTTATATTTAGCATTAAAAAGGTCGACAACATTCATAATTTGTCATCGTTGACATTGATATGCCAAATGTTACACATGACAATGTTTATCGTCTAAATTTTCTACATGTACTTTTCGATCGATTGTTTCAATTTACATTTAACAATTTTTTACTAGACAACTATGCATCCTACAGAAATTCTTCCCATTAGAAGGGCCCTGAAATAAATCATTTCCTACAATTTGATACAAATTTCATGAAAATCGGTCGCTCCGTTTAAGCTGTAGCCTTGTCTAAAGTTGGGCGATCGTCGTGATTACAGAATATAATTATAGATAGTGAATCTATTCTTTTAGTTTAAACTAGCGTAACCTCGGCTTCGCCGAGTTTTCCCTAGGGCTCCGCCGATAGTGGTTTATGATTCCCACGCAACATGCCCACCCAAACTGCCCACGCAACATGCCCACCCAAACTGCCCACGCAACATGCCCACCCAAACAGCCCACGCAGCATGCCCACCCAAATTGCCCACGCAACATGCCTACCCATACTGCCCACGCAACATGCCTACCCATACTGCCCACGCAACATGCCTACCCAAACTGCCCACGCAACATGCCCATCCAAACTGCCCACGCAACATGCCAACCCAAACTGCCCACGCAACATGTCCACTCAAACTGCCCACGCAATATGCCCACGCAACTTGCCCACCCAAACTGCCCACGCAACATGCCCACTCAAACTGCCCACGCGACATACCCACTTAAACTGCCCACGCAACATGCTCACCCAAACTGCCCACTCAAACTGCTCACGCAATATGCCCACGCAACATGCCCACCCAAACTGCACACGCAACATGCCCACTCAAACTGCGCACGCAACATGCCCACCTAAACTGCCCACGCAACATGCCCACTCAAACTGTCCACGCAACACGCCCACGTAACATGCCTGCCCACGCAACATGGCCACCCAAACTGTATACTCAAACTGCGCACGCAATATGCCCACGCAACATGGCCACCCAAACTGTCCACGCAATATGCTCACCCAAACGTGCCCAAACTGCCCACGCAACATGCCCACCCAAACTGCCCACGCAACATGCCTACTCAGACTGCTCACGCAATATGCCCACGCAACATGCCCACCCAAACTGCCTACCCACACTCTCCTTGATTTTTCTGGCTCATGCTGTATGACTATGTAATATAAAAGATTTTTTATTAGTACGATACAATAATTGGCACACCCAGAAATGGGTAATAAGCCGTGTTGATATATTTATTTATAAATAAATAAATAAATAAACAAATAAATAAATATATATATATATATATATATATATATATATATATATATATATATAAATATACAGTGTAAACACTGAAAACCGTGACATAGGCGTTTAACATGGGAAAACAGTTTTTAACATATATCATCTGTCCCGCAACACTATAGAGGGAGTTTTTGATACGGTTGCATAGAATATTTAATTTGGCATCAAAGAGTATCTAAATACCCCTAATTTAATGGCTTATTATTGAAATATTTGTGAAAGTATAATGTAGTTTGACAGTTGTTACTTATAATTTATTAAAAACAGTAATCATGGAAACGTATTCTGTAGCTGAATTGATTAGATCGGGGTATCGTAATAAATAATTATTTACGAGTTCAAATCCTACCCGCTTCTTATTTTTATTATTTTTAATTTTATTTTGTAAAATGTATTATTAAAAAAATTACAAAATTAAAAATTTAAACATAAATTGTTTAGTAACTCAAGTATTTTATAGAATTCACTATTTACTTTTAATTTTCTAAGGTACTTTAGGTACAATAATTTTTTTATTTCATTTCTCGTTGATTTATTCTATAAAATACTTGATGTACCAAACAATTCAGATTTTAATTTTATAGCTTATAAAATAATACATTTTACAAAATAAAAAATATATATAAAAATATAAGGCGGGCAGGATTTGAGCTTGTGAATAATTATTACAGTGCTCCGATCTAACCCATTTAGCTACTAAATACGTTTCCATGATTACTGTTTTCAATAAATTATAAGTAATAACTGTCAAATTGCATTATACTTTTGCAAATATTTCATTAATAAGCCATTAAATTAGGAGTATTTAGATACTCTTCGATGCTAAATTAAATAATCTTTCTAACCATATCAAAAATTCCCACTATAGACTTGCGGGACAGATGTTAAACGCCTATGTCACGGTTTTCAGTGTTCACACTGTATAAATAAATTAATGAGTAAATAAATATATAAATAAATATATAAATAAATATAAATAAATAAATATATAAATAAATAAATCTCGGATACTATGGACGATCGGACCCATGTTAATAATGTTTTTTAAGTCATTTGGTCAGTACTATATACCCGAAAAAAACTGTTATGGGCTTCGGGATAGTGGGAGTGTAAGTGCAAAGTTTGTCACAAACACCGAAAATTTACTTGAAACAACGGGGGTGACAAATAGTAGTGAACTATAAGTGTAGAAAAGTAATAAACACGAAAAAAACGTAGTGAATAAACAACCTATAAAACTTTTAAAGACAGATAAAAACAAAGTGTCAAGTGCGAAGTTAAAACTACACGTGCTCATTTGGCAAGCAAAGCGCGTGTGCGGTGGCAGTGCGGCGGCGCGAATCACCAGTGGCGTAACAAAATTAGACAATTTGTTCATATAATTTACAAACAATAATAAAAATAGTTAAAATCTAAAAATAATTACATAAAGATAGGGTCATAAGTAAGGTGGCATGAGTAAAAGAAATAGAGAATACGAACAAATATTCACAAAAAGCAAGAAGGTATTAAGATCACCGGAACAAAGAAAAAGGGAAGAGGAAACCCGAAATAATTTAGGGAATAGTGAGGTGGTGGAAGAAGGCGAGCTAAAAATGGATAATATAGAAAAAATGTTCCAAGCTATGATGAAGCAAATGGAACAAAACACAAACGAATTAAAATAGGAAATAAGAGAAATTAAGTTAGAAATGGAAAAAAAAGAAGAGGCGTGGAAAAGAGAAAGGAGTGCTTTAATAGATAGAATTGAGACATTAGAAATCAAAGCTGAGAAGAAAGTAAAACAAAAAATAAAGAACAACTTGGTCATAAAAGGACTAGAATTAGGACAAAACCCGAAAGAAGATATAAAAATATTGCTCGCAGACCAACTCCAAGCCAACGTTAAGATAAACCAAATAAATACAAAAAATAATGGAAAAGGAAATGAAATTGTAATTGTAGAAATAGCGAACTGGGAACAAAAACAATTGGTCATGGCGGCAAAAAACAAACTAAAAGGATCAAATATATACATTGAAAATTAATTAACATGAGAAGAAAACAAAATTCAACGGGAAATAAGGAGCATAGCCAAGTAAATGAAAAAGAGCGGGAAAAGAGTCAAAATAGGATAGCAAAAATTAACAAGTAATGGAGAAGTGTACATATGGGACAAAAAGGAAAAGGGGGTTATCCTGAAAGTGAGCGAAAATGGGAAACACCCTCCAAAAAACGACTAAGTAACCAAAAGGCAGAAGTTTACATGGAGATCAGGCAAACGAACAGGACCATTCGATTGGGAACATGGAACATCAGAAGCCTAAATGGAAAGGAAATAGAATTAACAGGAGAATTTGAGAAAGCAGAATTAGAGTTATTAGATATCACAGAAACGAAAAATAAAGGTAAAGGAATAACAAACTTATGGAACAATCACATACTACTATACAGCGGAGTCGATATTAATGAGAGAGCATGTGCGGGAGTAGGATGTATAATAAACGGAAAATTGGGACAGTCAATAAGAAAGTGGGAATGCATAAACGAAAGGATATTAACATTACAAATAGAAGGTAAGGAGAACTTCACAGCTAGCATAATGATAGTATATGGGTTAGACGATAATGAGAGCAAAGCAAACAAAGATGAATTTTGGGAACGAGTACAAGTGGAATATGAGAAATTAAAAGAACCAATTTATATAATGGGAGATTTCAACGCTAGAGTCGGAAATAAAAATAAGGGTTTGGAAGAAATAATGGGAGTCCACGGGGAATCGACAAAAAATAACAACGGAAATAGACATAGATTTTTGTATCATAAACGATTTAACAATATTAAATACTATCTTTCAACACAATGATATTCACAAATTCACCAGGGAAGTAAAGAGTGTAGGAGAAAAATCGATAATAGACTATTTCTTAACTAACAAGGCACAGAACGAAAGTGAAGGACGTAAGAGTGAAGAGGGGTAGTGAAATAGAAAGCGATCACTTCCTGGTAATCGCGAAAATAAAAACAGAAGGAAATAGGAATGGACAAAGACAGAAAGTAAATAATAAAGGAAGAGAGATAGTAAAATTTAGAATAGAAAAATTTAAAAAAGAACAGACAAGAGAAAAGTATCAAAAACAAATCAACGAGTTAATAAAACATACAACCAGGCCGAACTTAAATAATATTGAAGAGATGTGGAGCACCTTCCAATACGTAATAACAGAGGCAACAATAAGATCATGCGGTATAACTAGAAATACGTATAACAAAAAACATACACACTGGTGGAACAATAAAGTAAAAGAAGAAGTAAAGAAAAAGAAACAAAAATGGAAACAATATCTAAACTCCAAAATGCAAGAAGACTATGAAGAATAAAAACTCAAAGAAAACTAACAAAAGAAGAAATTAAAAAATCAAAGCAAAGGACATGGGAACAATTTGGAAACAGATTAGAAGAAAATTTCAAAGAGAATCAAAAACTATTCTATAGTACCCTGAATAGCTGCAAGAAAGGAGAACAAGTAACATTGAAGCAGCTGTTAGACAAACAAGGAAACATAATAAAAGAGGACAAAGAATTAATGGAAAGGTGGAAAGAACACTTCGAAGAATTATTAGAAGAAACTTATACTAACAATGAAAAGAGAGATGAAGAAAGTATAGAACTGGGGAACACAGAAACAGAACATGAAGAAAAAATTACGGAAGAAGAAATGAAGTCAGTACACAAAAAACTAAGGAACGGTAAAGCACCAGGCCATGACGGTATCAGACCAAAACAACTGAAATACATGGGCGCGGAAGGAGAGCAAATCCTGTTAATAATAATAAATAAAATTTGGGAAAAGAGACAAGTACCAAAAGATTGGAAAACAAATAATTGAGAAAAGCAACAGATGCATCAATGGAAAACGCACGAAGTGGTTTTAGAAAAGGGCGTTCGACACAGGACCATGTCTTTACAATAAGAAAACTCACAGAAAATACCTTAAGACAAAACAGTAAACTATTCACGGCATTTTTAGACCTGGAAAAAGGATACGACAGGGTACCGCGGGATAAGGTGTGGAAAATATTGAAGGAAAGACAGATCAACAGTCACCTAATAGATGCAATAAAAAGTATTTGTGTTAAAACAACCAATTACATAAGAACAAGAAATGAAACTTCAAACGAATTTACCACCTCACAAGAATTAAGACAAGGAGGAGCATTAAGCCCGTTGTTGTTCATAATATTCCTAGACAGCATAATGAAGCGGATTAAAAATAAGGTCAAAAAAATGGAAGTAGGTCATCACAATCTAAGCCGAATTACAATAGTAGAATGTGCATTCGCAGATGACCTTGCAATATTGGCAAACAATGAAGAAAATCTACAACATAACATTAACTTGTGGAATGAGGTATTAATTAAACACAATATGACCATAAACATTAACAAAACAAAAATAATAGTAATATCGAAAGAAGAAGTAACAACGAACATAAAAATAAATGGAAAAGAACTTGAACAGGTAGAAACATTTTCATACTTAGGACACACATTGAACAACAAAGGAAATTTAGAACACGAAATAAATAACAGAATACTGGCAGCGACTAAAAGTTACTTCGCAATGAACAAAATTATCGTAAACAATAAGCAAGTAAGTAAAGAAACTAAAAAGACACTGTACAAAACAATATACAGACCAATCCTATTGTACGGGAGCGAAACATGGACTACAAACCAAAGAATAAAAAGTAAAATACAAGCCGCAGAAATGAGTTATTTGAGAAGAATAGAAGGGGTAACAAGGATTGGCAGAATAAGAAACTACAAATAGAAAGTATCCAAAGTACCATAGAGAAAAAACAACTGGCATGGTATGGCCACCTGTTAAGAATGGCAGAAAACAATCAAACAAAAATGGTTTGGAATGCAAGAACGACAAAAAAACAAGAGGAAAGCCACCCAAGACATGGGCGAACAACATACAGGAAATATTAAATAGAAACAAAATCAGCTGGCAAGAAGCAAAAAGGATAGCACAGAACAGGAAAGAATGGGAAAAGTTAATAAACAAAATCGAGTAATAAAAAGAAACTAATCTCGACACCCGAAAGGGTATTAAAGAGATTTAAAATGATTATATATATACTATATACCCTTAATTTTTTACAGTAGTTTTGAAACAACCTGTTTATCTATAAAGTTGGGATTGTTATTAAAAGGGAAAAATGCAAAAATCATAGGTATACAAGATGACTTTTCTGGCTCATGCTGTATGATTATGTAATTTAAAAGATTTTTTATTAGTACGATACAATAATTGGCAATAAAAGAATTTTAATATAGATAATTTTAAACGTAATATAAGAAAATGAAACGCAGATTAAATTCTGTACCGTTTTAAGATAGATATCAAATTATGTATAATCTGAAATAATTTTAAACGTAATATAAGAAAAGTAATTGCACAAAAAGAACAGATTAAAACATACCATCTAAAATTATTGAATTATCATGTTCCAGATTTTAAGACATGATTTTCTTGTAGGATTTAATTTTTATGCTTTCCTCTAAATACGTATTAAATATTGTACATATACTCTTTGTCGATTGTGATCTTCATTCCAAACTGTGCAAAAAAAACGAAGTGTATAGAACCCTTTATCCTCTCTGTTTCCCCGCTCTCCTTGCCCATACTATTCTTCCTTTACAGTCTGTACACCTATTCTTGTCTGTATTTCTCGTCCTTCTTGTCAGTTTTTAAAAATCTAATTACAAAATAAATTATAAATAAACAATAAACATCTCTTAATACACTGACCGGCACAAAAAACAATCCTTGACATTATCCCAGTAGACCGTATACTTTGTCCTTCCAGTCTTTCTTGTCTTTTATATTTTTTTTTATCGTCCGTTTCGTCGTTTAATAACCTCGGACATTTTCTTCAATAAATTTACAAAATAAAATATATAAATTAACAATAAACATGGCTTTAAACTCATTACCCCGTTAAATTCTTACATTATTTTCTTAAATTTTACATATTATTTAAATATTTTTAGCATTGAAAAGGACAACCAGTACAACGTGCATAATTTTTTGTCATTAACATATCAAATCTGATAGATAACAATGTTTATATTTTTAAATTTGTATATGTACTCTTCGATTATGATATTATTCCTGCCCTTCTTATCCTTTTCGTCGTGTCTACTTATACATTTTTCAAAATTCTATTCAGAAAATAAAATATATAATAAATTAATAATAAACCTACCTCGTTTAACTCATCGTCTTTTCTTCCATCTTACATACTATTTACTCATTTTTTGCATTTAAAAGGATGAAAACCGATAATTTGTCATCATTGACACTGACATGCCAAATTACATAATAGCGTTTATCTTTTTAAATTTTTCTAGGAGAACTGTGATCGTTACTGTGCCCTATTGTTTCTGTCCCAATTTTCAAACCACGCATCCTACAGAAATTCGATCCATTAGAAGGGCCCTACAGCCAATCATTTCCGACAATTTGGAACAAATTTCACGGAAATCGGTCGCTCCGTTTAAGCTGTAGCCTTGTCTAAAGTTCGGCGATCAGCATTTTGATTAAAGAATATATATATATATATATATATATATATATATATATATATATATATATATATATATATATATATATATATATATATATATATATGTATATAACGTAAGGTACGGTGTGATCACGACTGATCAGTTAAGTAGATGAAAATGTTTACGGGTACGGCAGTTAGGATGATGGGATAGATGTTAAATGATACTCTTTTAAGTTACATGTCAAGCTTTCGGAATTTCTTTATTCCTTCTTCAGGACAGCTATAAATTTAACAACCATGTTACAATTTTGAAAAATGTTAAATGTATGCACTAAGTACTTACTACTTTGTGAGGTTAAATTATAAACCAAACAGTCATTAGAACTGTAATGACGTCTAGCCATTAAGAACCGACGTATCTTCTTCTCTGTTAGACAATCAAGTAATCATATTTTTATCATTTCTGCATATCAGCTCTTGGGAAAACATTTCATTTGGTACCAAATACGGCTTATTTCTGACAAATTTTTGCAAAAAACAAAAGCCAATCAGGTTATAATTTTTTTGACATTACTGCATGGCAACACCCGAGAATACAATTCATTTCATACCACACACGACATATTTCTGACAACTTAAAGTAAAAAAACAAAATACGGTTGTGTTTTCATATTTTTGATATTTCTCTTGTGAAAACATTTCATTTAATACCAAACACGACATATTTCTGACAACTTTATGAAAAAAACAAAAGACGATCGTGTTGTCATATTTTTGACATTTCTGCATGACAGCTCTTGAGAAAACATTTCATTTAATACCAAACACGACGTATTTCTGACAACTTTATGAAAAAAACAAAAGACGATCGTGTTGTCCTATTTTTGACAGTTCTGCATGACAGCTCTTGAGAAAACATTTCATTTAATACCAAACACGACGTATTTCTGACAACGTTATGAAAAAAACAAAAGACGATCGTGTTGTCCTATTTTTGACAGTTCTGCATGATAGCTCTTGAGAAAAATTTCATTGGTACCAAACACGACATATTTCTGACAAGGTTTTGCAATAAACAAAAGATGAACGCGTTGTCATATTTTTGAAATTTCTGCATTACAGCTGTTGAGCAAACATTTTATTTGATACCAACCATGACATTTCTGACAATTTCCTGCAAAAAACAAAAGACGATCGAGTTGTCAAACACGACATATTTCTGACAACTTTTTGCATATAACAAAAGATAGTCGAGTTGTCAAGTTTTTGACATTTTTGTATAGCAGCTCTTGAGATAATATTTCATTTGATACCCAACACGACTGACTTTTCCCAAAAAACGAAAAACCGCGTTGTCAAATTTTTGACAAAACATTTCATTTGGTACTAAATACGACATATTTCTTACAACTTTATGCATAAAACAAAAGACGACCGAGTTGTCAAATTTTTGACATTTCTGCATGGCAACTTTGGAGTAAACATTTCATTTGCTACCAAATACGACATATGTCTGACAACTTTATAATAAATAGCAAAAGACGATCGATTTGTCATACACTTGACATTGCTGCATGACAACTCTTGAGAAAACATTAAATTTGACACTAAACACGACATATATCTGACAACTTCATGGTAATAATACAAAAGACGATTGAGATGACATAATTTTTACAGCTCTTGAGAAAACATTTTACTTGTTGCCATATGACATATGAAGTTGTCAATTTTGACAATTCTGCATAGCAGCTCTTGAGAAACCATTTCATTTGATACCAAACACATTTTTCTGACAACTCTTTGCAAATAACAAAAGACGATCGATATGCCATGTTTTTGCCATATCTGCAAAGCAGGGCTTGAGAAAACATTTCCTTTGATACCAAACACGACATATTTCCGAAAACTTTATACAAAAAACAAAAGACAGTCGAGTTGTCATATTTTTTACATTTCTGCATGACAACTGTTAAGAAATCATTTTATTTGATTACACGACAAATTTCTGACTATGAAAAAAAAGACGATCGAGTAGTCATAATTTTTACATTTCTGCATGACAGCTGTTGAGAAAACTTTTCATTTGATACCAAATACAATATATTTCTGACAAATTTTTGTAAAAAAACAAAAGACGCTCCAGATTTCATATTTTTGACATTTCTGCTTAGCAGCTCTTGCATGACAAGTCTTGAGAAAACATTTCATTTGATAGCAAATATGATATAATAACTGATAGCGTTTTAAAAATAACAAAGTACGATCGAGTTGTCAATCTTTTTGACATTTCTGCATGACAGTTTTTAGAAAACATTTTATTTGACATCAAACACGACATACTTCTGACTTTTTTGCAAAAACAAAAGATGTAGCTCTATCCTAATTTTCAATTGACGAGAGGTACTACTGCTTTATATTTATCGGGTAATTTTTTTCACATTTTGAGGAGTAGAAAATATACTTGTGTACGGACTTCACATTAGTCTAGTTAGGAATATTTCTTTTTACCTAGTTACTTATATGACATATTTGGCTACACTTTCCAAGTACATATGAAACGTCAAAATTTATAATTTTTAATTAAAATGTTTTAGGCTTTTTTACCTGTGCGGATATAATTTCCCATTCTCAAAATCTATAATTATGAATTAAACTTCTTTCAAATTGTCCTCATTTCATAAATATTTCCATTTAAAGGTTCAAAATGACATGGCAAACATGGCGTTCTTTGTCTTAAATTTTTCAAGGAGAACTGTGATCGTTACAGTGACCTATTGTTTCTGTCCCAATTTTCAATCTCTAATAATGTTTTACACAAAAACTATGCATCGTACAGAAATTTGATCCATTAGAAGGGACCTAAAGCCAATCATTTCCTACAACTTGGTACAAACTTCACGAAAATCGGTCGCTCCGTTTAAGCTGCAGCCTTGTCTAAAGTTTGGCGATCGGCTTTTTGATTAAAGAATATATAGAAAGATACTGTACTCATTTAGTACTATAGACTAGCCTAACCTCGGCTTCGCCGAGTTTACCCTAGGGCTCCACCGATAGTGTTTTATGATAGTCTATAAGTACATCCAATCTGTCTACGCACAATTTAAAACCAAAGTGGTAACGCCAACAGTCTTGTCAGATACCCAAGTTCCCCCTTCTATCAAACGAATTAACTTTATGCATAAAACAAAACCTAATCAACCTGTCATAAATTTCCATACTTGTGTCTATAAGTTCTTAACCAGATCTTTCATTTGATACCAAACACGACATATTTCTAGCATCTTTATACAAAAACAAAAGCCGACCGAGATGTCTATTTGTTGACACTTCTATGTTATAGCCCTAGACATGGTTCTGAAAACTTTATGTGAAAAACAAAAGCCGGTCAAGTTGATGTCAACATTTTGAAAGTTCTATAATTTAGCCATACAGAAAACTTTTCATTTAATACCAAACAGGATACACAGGTGTTTCATATAGGAGTGTAAGGCGTAGGAGTATGAATTCTGATAGCAAAAGGGGGAAAAATCCCAATAAACATTAGTGCTATACCGCTTCCTAACAGAGATACCCAGGATTTTTTTTTTAAAAAAAACAGGAAATAGGTTAGTTTTATTTATTTTTGTATTGGGTCATAAATAATTAATTATAAAAAGAATCCCAGAGCAAGTGTTCGAAATGAAAGCCATTACATTCAATAAATAAATCAGTATTATTTAAAAATACTACGGTAAATTATTAAAATATAACATTTTTATTAATACGGAAGGCTTGGCAATACTTTTTTGTATTAGAAATATTATCAAAATATTAAATAACAGGTGTAATAATTAAATACTTATCGGATTGAAATGAGTGGAATTTTTAATTAATTAAATCTCATTTAAATTTGAAATGAATTAAACAAGTGCCATCAGCCAACTATTTTCTGCTATTTCAGTATTACGCTTCATTTAAGATAAACCCTCGGTACCTCTCTTATGAAGCGTTCTAGCATCAGTGTTTATTGGGATTTTTTTATCATGTTGGTATCTAGAATTCATACTCCGAAGCATTACATAGTAACATTTCTGACAAATTTATACGAAAAACAAGAAATGTTTTCTCAGGGACTGTCAGTAATATTTCGGAAGTGAAGTATCTATAGCTGAGTGCACGATATATAATGTATTACAAAGAATGGCTCACTAACCCGGTTAGTTCATACGGTATGCCGCTAGATGTCAGGTTTTTTGCGACCCGGTTTTTATAAAAATATTTAAAATAGTAAATTATTCCTATATAACGCATAATATTTTATAATTTCAATACATTACCTTTTATCTTTTGTCATTTCTATGCATGTATTCTCTACAAATTCCATACAGAAGGCTTCTATATTTTCAGTAAAATTATAAAATAAACATTATATCATGTACTTGACACTGACATCTTTCAATCAGAATTTTCTTAATCGTAGTAACTGTTTCTATGGTTATAGCATGGCTAGCTGCTGCAAAATCGCACATTTTGGCACCTTAAAAAGTCTATGGCCCGTATTCTTACATCTTAAAGTAGCGCTACTTCCGAAAAATCGCTACTTCAACTGTCATATGTCAACTTTAACATTAAATTTAGAGATATAAAAATAAATTAAATTGTAAAAAGCATTTATTTCAAATGTTCAACCTATTCTTATCTATTCACAAAATAAAATAAATAAAAAATCGAAATAGCGCTACTTCAAGAGGTAAGAATTCGAGTCTATATCTCTTTATTTGATCCATACTCTGTTGTGCATCCTATAGCACATTTTCTATTTAAATGCGAACTTATTTTAACCGCAATCGGCACACTGCGGCACACCAACTGCCAAACGCCTGTCAAATGGTAACGGGTCGCGTTCGCGTCATTTTGTACCAGCTAGTTATGTCAATGAATCTCGTGCTCTCACCTATAGATACTACACCGTGGTAGGAACTGATGAAAACATATAATGAAATGAACAAATGCTGCGCATTTTATACGAGCAAACAGGACAATATGACCTAATTACAGGATAAATATAAGCATAATACAGGGTGCCCATTTTATATGTTCCCGCCTGAAATTTTAAGAATAAGCAAAACCAAATACATTTCATAAGCCACTTGGTGAATATTAGTACTTTAAATCGAATAATCCCAGTAGGTATAAGAGCAAAACAAAATTTTAAAAACCAAGTAACTTATGAAATGTATAATGAATTGCCTAATCATGAATTTTCAGGCGGAAACTTTTAAAATGGGCTCCCTGTATTAGTAACATGTATATGAGCACACAATACTAAATTTGAAGATAAAAATAAATCAAACAAAACTAAAGAATGTGATATTTTAATTCTAGAGTAAACAGTTAGTTACAAACTGCAGAAAAGTAAGTATTTACATTACATTAGATCTAAACTTTTACAATGAATTTGAAAATATATCAATAAAGTTTGGATTGTTACTAAGGGGGTAGAATGCAAAAATCACAGGTATTAAAAATGACTTTTCTGGCTCATGCTGCATAATTATGTAATTTAATAGATTTTTTATTAGTACGATACAATAATTGGGAATAAAAGAATTTTAATATTTTGTACAAGATAATAAAATACAACCATATATTATTCATGGATGTTAAATAAATATGTATTTACTTTACTTAATTAAAATGGAACTAATGTCAAATATCTTTCAAATTGTTTTAATTACAAGTGTAAGAAATATATTGAATGCTACACATAAAGTGAAAAGTGTATTACATATTTTAATCATGAATTGGTCAGGAAATAGTACAATACTTTTCATTTTTGTTATCATCTTATGATTCGTCACGTGTTTTCCAGTTCGTATTTTCCTAATCCAGCCCTCTCTTTTGGGGATAGACTCCATTTTACCAAATTTATTTTGGATGTCACTCTTCTCAATCCTCAAATTAACACTAAATTGTTGATATATATCAACACATATTTTGTATAAATGCTGAGTTGTGATTATTTTGGTATAAAGCATTGTTGTAATCAAGATATTTTACATGATAAATATGTAAAGTACATTGTTTTTAAACCACATTTTAAAGAAAACATTATAATTGTTGTTAACCACATAAATTATTTAAATATTATATACACAATCCAATCCAATACATAATCTTTGCAAGTAAGTCTAATACATTGTCCCGCGTTTTTCGTGTCGGTTACCTGCGCTGGCACTTGGCTGATTTAAAATAGTTTATTGAACTCACTCATGGATAAATTTACAGCTGTTTTAACTTAAAAACTAAATTCTACATACACTGTTTACTATATTTTACTAATTTTTATTATTTACAGCATAGAATGTAATATTAAAGGAAGTCATAAAATTTGTGTTTTAGTGTAAATTACCTCGGACACGGTTAAAATATCTCATTTCCAACTACAAAAATGTATTTCAGATACAGTATTTATCTCCTTTGCGTATTTTTATTAAGAACTATAGGGTTGTGCACGAAATATTTAAACATTACTTTTACTGCAAATTTTAAATTTTTTTGTCGGCCAACGGCTTATCATATTCGATAATTTTTTTTTCACCTTTTGCGGAGTGGAAAATACACTTTTGTACGGACTTCATATTAGTCTAGTTAGGAATATTTGTTTTTTATTTAGTTACTTGACATACCTATTTGGCAACACTTTCCAAGTGCATATGGACTGTCAAAATTTATAAATTTTAATTATAATGTTTTAGGCCTTTTTTACCTATGCAGATATGATTGCCTATTCTCATAAATTATGATTATGAATTGAACTTCTTTCAAATTGTCCTCATTTCATTAATATTTCCATTTAAATGTTCGAAATGACATGTCAAACATGGCGTTCTTCGTCTTAAATTTTACAAGAAGCACTGTGATCTAACTGTGACTTATTGTTTTAATTTAAATTTTTAACATTTAATAATTTTTTACTCAAATACTATGCATCCTACAGAAATTTCACACATTACGAGGGTACTGAAGATAATAAAATCCTACAACTTGAAACAAATTTCATTAAAATTGCTTAAACCATTTAAGCTGTAGCCTATCTGAAAGTTTTCCGATCTTCATTGAGTGATGAAAGTATAGATGAATTTATGCCTTTTAGTATATATGACTAGCGAAAACTCGGCTACGCCAAGCTTCCCCTAGGGCTCCGCCGATAGTGTTTTATAATAGTCTATACGTAGATCTAACCCGTCCAAACACACTTTAAACCCAAAGTGCTACCGCTTACAGTCTTTCAAAGTGTTTGAATTCTGTACTGACCACCAAAGTTGCCCACGCAGCATGCCCACTCAAACTGCTCACGCAATATGCCCACCTAAATTGCTCACGCAACATACCCGTCCAAACTGTCCACGCAACATACCCGTCCAAACTGTCCACGCAACATGTCCACCCAAACTGCCCACGCAATATGCCCACCCAAATTGCCCACGCAACATGTCCACCCAAACTGCCTACGCAGCATCCCACCCAAACTGCACATGCTATATACCCACCCAAACTGCCCACGCAATATGCCCACTCAAACTGCCCACGCAACATGCCCACCCAAATTGCCCACGCAACGTGCCCACTTAACATGCCCACGCAACATGCCCACGCAATATACCAACCCAAACTGCCCACCCAAATTGCCCACGCAACATGCCCACCCAAACTGTTTAAGCAACATGCCCACCCAAACTGCCCACGCAACATGCCCACCCAAACTGCCCACGCAACATGCCCACCCAAACTGCACACGCAACATGCCCACCCAAACTGCACACGCAACATGCTCACCCAAACTGCCCACGCAATATCCCCACTCAAACTGCCCACGCAACATACCTACCCAAACTGCCCACGCAAGCGGCTTACCCAAACTGCCCACTCAATATGCCCACGCAATCTGCCCACCCAAACAGCCCAGGCAACATGCCCACGTAACATACCCACCCAAATTGCCAACGCAAGATGCCCACTGAAGCTGTCCACATAACCTGTTCAAGGCAACATGCTCAACCAAACTTCTTGAAAAAATGCTGTTAAATATCATTTTTCACATTTAATGTTATTGTAAGCATTAGAGATAATTCTATTCTCTATATGATTTGATTGCATTTTATGCATCATATTCATTGAATATAGAGTTAAAAAATTATAAAGGAATTAAATTTCATAGAGCAGCCAAATATGCTATAACTATGAATACAGCTAGGTACTATATTAAGAAAATTCTGATTCACAGATGTCCGTATCAAAGACTATGGAATTTGTACAAAATACATAGAACTAACAGAAGGTAATGTAGTGAAAATAAAGAATCATTTGCAAGAACCTTTCTGTATGCAATTTGTACAAAATATTCAGAACTGGTGGAAGGCAATGTGCTGGCCACATCAGATTTTTTAAAATTCATTTTATAATTTATAAAATATACAATATTTCATCACTTATGCTCAGTTGCACCGCTGACCCTTAAATTTAAGCCAGTCTTTTTGAATTGTTCTAAAGTGATTGTTGATTGTTAAATGATTTGTTTCTTCTTTTTTTCTATTGACTGAGATCTAAATTTATGTTAGGTATTTCAGTGAACTATGGACGGTATTTTGGAAAGATTTTTGTGAATATTAGGTATGCTGTGGTTAATAGAGTTGAGAATTTTAAGGATATGGTTTTGGTAAACTGAATGGTTTTGTATAGATGTTGTTGAGTACAGGGGATCAAAGATATGGTTGAAACATAGATGACTCGGTTGATTTGCTATTTTCGTAATATAAGTCAGATTTCAAAAGTTGTTCGCTAACTTCACTTCACTGTATTGTCTTCTTTGTTTTTAATAGAAATTTGATAGATTTTAATCTACAGTAGATTTCAAAGGTACAAAATCAGTTAAATAAAAGATAGTACTTTTTGAACAAACGGTGTAAATTTGGCTAAGCGGTAAAAAAAATTGTAAGTATATAATTTTTATTTCATTAATATTTATTCCGTTTACAAATTTGCACCCTTTATCCAATCCATTAAAAAATTATCTCAAATATACTTCAATCATTCCCCTGTGTATTCGTCTGAACAAGATTGGGGATATTTTTCACCGTTTTTGAATCAAAGATATGGTTGAAACATGGGTGATTTGGTTGGCTTGCTGTTTTGGTAATATATGTCAGATTTCGAATGTCGCTCGCTAAGTTCACTGTGTTTTCTTATTTGTTTATTAATTGAAATCTGATAGATTTCAAAATTACATAATCAGAGCCCAGATAATTTTTTTTACCAAAACATAGTACTTTTTGAATAAACATTGTAAATTTGACTAAGCGGTAAAAGAATTATTTATAATTTTTATTTTATTAATATTTATTCCGTTTACAAATTTGCACCCTTTATCCAATCCATTAAAAATTTCTCTCAAATATACATCAATCTTAGCCCTATGTATTCGTCTAAACAGATTTTGAATATCTTTCCCCGTTTTTAAATTATAAATTTTTTAACCACCCCTGTCAAAGTAACAGTTTTGATTTTCTTGTTAGTCAATACAGATATTTGATTTTAAATGGTAGCCCTCTTTTTAATAATTCATAATTTCAAAATGGGGAAAGTAAAAGTAAAAAATAATGTTGCAGCTACCAAATTTTAAATATTTACATAATTCAACCCATTTTTTTAACCCGGGCATAAGGTGTTTCTAATCCGATATTTAAACACTTTTATACCGGAAATATACAAATTAACCCTCTAAAATTCATTTTTGCAAGAATAAACATTATTTGCAACAGAAATCATGAGATTGAATCTATTTTAATCTCACATATTTAGCCGAAACTAATCAAAAGTACATGAATTTTTGGGAGCTCATAACTCCTGAACTGTTTGAAATATCTTCAAATTAGCATAGAAATGGTGATGTATGGGGTTTAAATATGAATGAGCTTCTATATTATTGTTGTATCAACACATGTTTTGTATGCTGAGTTGTGATTATATTGTTATAAAGCTTTGTTGTAATCAAGACATTTTACATGATAAATATGTAAAGTACATTGTTTTTAAACTACAACAATTTAAAGGAAACATTTTAATTGTTATTTACCCAATGAATTATTTAAATTTTATATTGCTATTCAGTGATCACTTACCTTTGTTGTGGATTCTTTGCAAGTACCTAAGTGTAATACATTTTCCTGCGTTTTTCGTGTCCAGACTTAGATTACCTGATACCTTGCTGATTTAAAATAGTTTATTGAACTCACTAATAATTAAATTTACAGATGTTTTAACTTAAAAACTAAATTCTATGTACATTGTTTATTATATTTTACTAACTTTTATTATTTACAGCAGATAGTATAATACAAAAGGAATAGTCATAAAATTTGAGTTTTACTGTAAATTATCTCGTATATGGATATAAATGTCTTATTTTCGACTTTAAAAATGAATTCACGACACTATAATTGACCGCTATACTAATTTTTATTAATAAATATAATGTGGTGCACGAAATACTTAAACATTACTTTCACCGCAAATTTGAAATCTTTTTGTCGGCCTCCGGCTCGTCATCTTCGGTCATTTTGTTTCATATTTTGCGAGGTGAAAATTATGCTACATATCTCTAAAATATGTGGATATCTAATAATTATAGGTAGATATTAGTTGTACAGATTACGATAGGTATTTATATTTACTATAATATATTTATAAATAACCTGCAAAATAAATGTAAAATTTCAAAAATATTTCATTTTATATACATTATTTTTGAATACTTACAACTTGTTTAATTTATTGTCTCATGACTGCAGTACATTTAAATGATAATAAATCCTTTATAATTCTTAATAATCCAAAAAATGTTTCCATTTAAACGTTCAAATTGACATGTCAAATGTGTCATTACATAACGTTCTTCGTCTTAAACTTTTCAAGGATCCTAATTTTCAATTGACGGGAGGTACTATTGCTCTATATTTATCGGGTCATTTTTTTCACATTTTGCGGAGTAGAAAATACACTTGTGTACGGACTTCACATTAGTCTAGTTAGGAATATTTGTTTTTTACCTAGTTACTTATGATATGTTTGGCAACACTTTCCAAGTGCATATAAACTGTCAAAATTTATAATTACAATGTTTTAGGCATTTTTTAACTGTGCTGATATAGTTGCCCTTTCTCATAATTTATGATTATGAATTAAACTTCTTTCAAATTATCCTCATTTCATAAATATTTCCATTTAAAGGTTCAAATTGACATGTCAAATATGTCATTACATAGCGTTCTTCGTTTTATATTTCAAGGATGACTAAGATCTATTGTTTCAATTTATTGTTTTAATTAAAATTTTCAGAAGTTTAAATTTTTACACAAAAACTACGCACACAAAAAATATGAAACCTATCTAGGAAATTAAGTTGAATAAGTCTCTACAATTTGAAACAATTTTCATGAAAATCGATCAAGCCGTTTGGGCTGTAGAGGTAATTAAAATTTGGCGATCGTCTTGATGAAAGAATATATATATATATATATATATATATATATATATATATATATATATATATATATATATATATATATATATATATATAGAAAGATCCTCTAACTGTTTAGTGTATAGGATAACATTAATTGTAAATGGCATATTATTAATTACATTACAATTCAAGTTATATATTGTACTTTTTCTACAATCAGTCAGTTTTATTTAAATATTACAATGAACTGAGAAGATTATCAACATTATCAACAATTAAAACTATTATAATTACCCCTTAAACTTAAAATTAATTTTAACAAAAACTATATACGTATTTCGAGAACTAAGTTCTCATCATCAGTAATACAACAAGTGAAAGCTAAACAGAGTAGTCAAGATTACTCAACATGTCAACCATGCCAGAGGTCCTAACAACTCTGAATAGAGAGTTGTTAAGGTTAAGGGGTAATTATAATAGTTTTATTTAAATTTAACCTTAGACTCCATCTATTATTAATTATAAACATCGTTTAATTAAACAAATATGCTAATTGATTTAAATGTTAATTTAGGTATACTGTCAGTTACCGTTCGTAACTCTAAATTTACAAATTTTATATAAATTTATGTTCATTTCTAATGACTGCTAGTATTACTAACCTTATACCAGTGAAATCTTGAATTTACCAGGAACAACGACTACATTTATGTATTACATTTTAAGAAAAAAATATACATTACAAATTAAAACCTTTTATTTAAATTATTTCTTTTCAGCAAAGTTAATTGTAGAATTATTACAATTTTTAACGATAATGTGACCGCCACTATTTGTATGAGAAGCTAAAGTTATGGTAGATGATGAAAGCGTATAATTTTTCATATTTTCATTACTAGTTGCTTTGTCTTGGTGTTCAATTGATTTGTTAGCTGTTAGAATTTTATTAGTTCCTGAAATATCAGCATAACCTTCTGCAGTGGTCGAAGAATGCCCCCCCCCCGTAGCTTTTTAGTGCCATCAAGTCGCCTCCTACATCTACGAGGATGGTGGCCGACGTCCTTCGGAAACAGTGACCAGTGCACTCACTAGGGTTCGGTAATTTTAAATAATGCGCAATCTGCTTAGGTACACTTGCTAATTAATTGTTCCAACAGATTGTATTGTGTATTTGCCCCTTTGGTAATTAAGAAAAAAATCAGTAATGGTATTGTCTCTTATTTGTTGGCGAATTGTCATATATTGTTTGCATAATGCATAAAAAGGTCCAGGGACAATAAATGACGTCTGTATTTTTATTTATGTATCGGGGAATTTAATCATAAGTACTTTTCCTGTATTTTCGAAAACAGAATTTTTTTAGTTCTTGTTTTCGACAAGCGCCACTGGTTCCAATAACTAGTGTCACCTAAAATTAAGAACAGTTATTAAATTTTTAGATATACATATGCAGAATATATTATTACCTTCATAAATAAGTATTGTACATCTGGAGCTTCATGAATACATTGTTTAATTTGATTTGGATTTTTTACTTTTGAATTCATTAAACTGTCTTTTCAGATAGGCCTTTCATTTCGTGTAATTTGCTATATTTACATTATTCTTAATACTTAATATATTTATAAGCATTGAGCAGATTGCCCATAATGATAACGGCTTGAATTGTTCGGTAATTTTACCAAACTATACCATGACGATATTTTCGGAAAATGAATGTTCTCTGTACGCGAATCCATGAACTTTTGATACACGATTTTGTATCTTTCATTCGATTTTTGTAGTAAAAGATTTTCGGATGTACTTGCTGGTTGTTATAATTTATCGGGAGTTGTGTTCTAAACTTCACTGGCACTGTGAATCTCAATTCATTATAGAAGTAGAATCACAATAAAAGCTTCAATTTTTTAGGTTTATTGGATGCACAATACCATGGATTCAGAGTGTAATAGTATTCACGAAAGATTACTTCACTGCATTTCGTAACCATAGGCATGCAACGTGAAATATGTATGGGTACATTTTAACCGAAAAAGTAAAAGTATTTTTTTTTCAAACGTCATAAAAATGGCATCTTTTGTAACTTGATTCGCAATGTAAAAGTTTCATTTCTACGCCAGCGGCATAGAAATAGCTAAAATAAAATAAATAAATATCCATAGAAACTACATACGAGTAGAATTAGTGAATAAGAAGAAAATTAGTGTGTTGAAAAAAAAAATATGTCATTTGGAATAAAAGTGTCTTTGTGTGCATCGCATGCAATTGTCTGACTCGCTTCGCTGATCGTGTAAACTTCCATACTCGCCACACAAAATATCACTTTTACTCCTAATAACTATTATATATACTATTATACTATTATTTGAAAATTTAGTTTCTTTTTAAATAATGCTTTTCTCAAAGTTTTATCTTCTTCACTTCCGTGAATAATAGATTATTATAATTATAAAATGATAAAATTTGGTGTTGTGTCACACTTTTAAATATTAAATATCGCAAAATTAATACAATTTTATAGTATTACTATCTTTCACTAACACGCCACCGTAAAAGCCGCAAACAAAATATGGCTGCGCTCGGATCATTGATATCATCTAACAGCAAATGTTGCCAACCCTGTATAAGTCAAATACTAAATGTTCCCAATACTGTTACGTAACACTCTACGTAATAATACTCTTATTTGGCTGATATGTGAGTAGAAAAAAAAGTAATGACATTTTATCTACGACTAATAAATAACATGTACGTGGTTTTTGCTACATGCCTAATAATAAATCCTGAAGAGAATAGTGGTCCGGGAATAATAGTCATTCTTTTACCTGATGCACCAATCAGAATATGTAAAAAAATCTGATATGGCCAGCACATTACCTTCCGTCATTTCTATATATTTTGTATAAATGTCATACAGAAAGTTCCTTGCAAAAGATTCCATTTCTTGCAGATTACCTTAAGTCAGTTGTATGTATTTTATACAAATTCCATACAGAAAGTTTATAGCAAAAGATCCAATATTTCCAGTAAAATTATAACAAAAAAATACTGTCAACTACACTTGACACTGACACCTCTCAATCAGAATTTTCTTAATATAGCAGCTGTTTTCAGAGTTATAGCTGTTATAGCATAGCTGGCTAACATATGATATTTAATTTCTTTATAATTTTTAACTCTATATGTATTTAATATGAAGTATAAAATGTATTCAAATCGTATAGAGAATAAAATATTCTTTAATATTTATAAAAACATTAAATGTGAAAAAATGATATTTAACATCGTTTATTTAAGAAAAACTGTTAAAATCTTCAAATGAAAGAATTTCCGGTTGACCAATTATAACCAAAATCTAATCAGCTCTTCAAATGGATGTAGCGAAGAGGAATACGGAAAAATTATAATATTTGGAATTGTAGTATTAGAGTTATTGCATTAGAAAAATTTTCACACACACACACACACACACACACACACACACACACATCATCGTAAAAATAGTAAAATCGTATTCTAGGGACCCTAAAACGTGCTTATTCATCAAAAACTCACCACCGAATATTTTGACCAAAGACAATACCTTCCTTACCTAAAGGTGACGGAAAGTAAATAGTTATTTGTATCACTAGGCGAAAAACTGAACATTTGCGAGCTGCAAATACGGGATTTCGCAAAACAATTTCTGGGCGTGTGATACACAAGATTTTTTGTACCGACTTCATTATATATATATATTTCTCTACATTTTATTGTTACATAACCTAAAAAAATGAACATATATTTTTATCGGTTTTGCATTGCAAGTTTAATTATAATTACTTACATTTGAGCTTAAAATGCGTAATAACTTTATATCTATTGAAAATATAACATACAAACATTATATATATATATATATATATATATATATATATATATATATATATATATATATATATATATATATATATATATATATATGTATATTATATACTTTCGCGTATTGCGGAAACTCAATTGTATCACGTGAAGTTAGTTGTAGTTACAAAACAAACTAGTCCTAAAGATGGATTGGAACTTATAATTAATCTATACGAGTCAGTAATGACAGCATATTATTATTTTTATGACAAAATTTAGTTATTTAAGTTACAACAATTAAAGATTTAGCCCTAAAATTTGTAAACATTTTGCTAATTCTTGTGTTGAAAATAATCTTAAATTGACATATCACCACAACAGTAATGCCAACTCCTTTTGCCGGCCTAGGTCAGCAACAGCGCATTTCTGGACGATTTTGAGTTCTGTAATACTAGTCAAAATGGACGGAGGTACTAAAAATAATTTTCAACATGACATATCTTCATCACCATAGTTACATCACAATGCATTGCAATATTAACCTAATTGCAATAAGAATACGTCATATGATTATTTAGTTTGAAGTTATAAAACGAAATTATAAAAAAAAATCTTGTGTAATACAATAATTAGTAAAGTGTATACCTCGCTATAAGGGCTATTATTACCTCGAGTTGCAAACGTCATCCTTGTGAATATAATACTTCTTTCACAATGGCCGTAAGCGTAAGGAATACATAAGCGTAAACGTAAGCGTAAAGTGGAACTATAGCATTCCTGTGGTAGCGTTCACAATGATGTTACGTAATTCTTACGGTTATGTAGATCCGTAAGAAGAAATAATTTCAACTTTTACGTTTTTCTTACGGACTAATCTAATTACTGCGCGTGAAATGTCAAACGCAGAAAACGTGCTCCTTGCTGTCAACAACTAGCTCGTAGATATACTGTGTTGATGTGTAATTTGATTTATACACATTATAATGGAGAATTTAGAATTATTTATTCATTTTGAACTAAAATACCCTATGTTAATTACCAACATACACCTAAAATAACTAAAATCTTAATTTTTACGTTATGTCCATTGTGAACATACATTAGATTTACATAATTTTTATGTTATGTAGCCCTTACGCTTACGTACATTGTGAATCTAGACTAACGTCCTTGCATTATCTGTTAGAAATTATAAAATATTGCATCAAAATAATACTACTTACTAATTTTGTTACTTTTCTTTGTGTGAATAATTATCCATTTTCAATACTGATAACTCGTTCAGAGCGTTTTGGACAGGTAAAATATTTCACAAAGTGACAAATACGTTTTTGACAGGTAAAATGTCATGACATTTGTTTATTATTTTATTTATTAAAAAAGTGACATACAAAAGTTTAAATTGAATTTGCTCGGTTACTAAACGTGTAAAATAATATGTGATTATCGAATTATATGCAGAATTTAGTTCTCTACATTATTTATTTGAAGCATTATAGTCTAAAATGAATAGGCCACTTTTACGCAAGGAAAAATTGTTTTCCCAAGTTAAACGCATATGGCCCATTTTTCGTGTTATACCCGGTATGTACCGTATTTGAAATATCAACGATGATTTCGCTTCTGGCGAAACCCAAAGTTGAATTCAGGATCTTTTTACACCAGATAGCGGTATTTACTTCTCCAACTTCAAAGGCATATACTACTGACCAAAATCTTCAACTGTTTCCGAAAAAGAGGCCATTTTGTATTAGAATCGAAGAAAAACTGACAAAGAAAATGATCCAACAAAATTTTGCGTATGCCAGTAAACAGTATATAAATACAATAAAATTTTAGATGGAACATATTTTTTTAATTTCTAAAAGTCATTTTTATCAAGCTCACTTAAATAATTTATTATTAAGTATAAAATAACCAAAGGAATAAATACAACTAACTACAGATTTTTATTTCACCAATCTCAGTTACCTTTGACAACGGTATAATTGACACGGTTTGTAAAAAAATATAAACTAAACATGGGACATGTAAATTTTACACTTTGCAATACAATTTTCGATCAGCTACAAACTTTTCTTCCATAGGAGATAAGCTATATAATACTAATCAATCTTTTAAAGAATGGTATAAATCAGTTTTTTTACTCAACTTTTTCTTTCGAAATCTTTATAGTTTTTGAAAGAAACGAGTGCAAAGTCTAGCGATAGAAAAGAAACTTACTCGACCAGTGCTGCCACGTCGAACGTACGGGAATCGGTAGAATTCACATACAAATTTCGGTAGATTTCGGTAGATACCGGAATTTTGGAATTCATATATATTTTTCACAACAAACTTCCAGAAAAAACGTCTGCAGTGTACCTTTATGATGTGACAACACTCAACACTGTGACAACTAATAACAAACACAACAACAACACAACATCCATCATCACATCAAATCCCGTGTGCGTAGTGCGTAGTAGAGTAGTAGAAATGAGAAATGATTTCGGTGGATTACCCGGACCCGAAGTGAAGTGCCGAAGTAGCTGGTTAGGACACTACACTATTAAACTGTATTGAACTGCATTCTAATTCTAATAGGTGGCAGCAATCGATTTCAGCGCATTAATGAACATATCTTTATCTCCCTCAACGCTATTACAAAGAAAAGGATAAAGATACACTCGCAACACCGTGGTTTTACCTACGAAAATGCCATTATTGTCCTTTATATTTAAAAATTTCATAACGATAAAGACTCAAAATCGTCAATACATGTTTGAACTAAAAAATCGTAAAAAATCGCATTCAATTCGGTAGATCGGTAGAACAACTTGAAAATCGGTAGATCTACCGAAAAATCGGTAGACGTGGCAGCACTGTACTCGACGCAACCTATGCGCACTCTCGCTTACCTCTCATACTCGTACATGCGAGCTTGGGATTTTGTAGTACAACTCCCATCCTCAGTTGCACAACCGACTCTTTAAATTTAAATTTTGTTTTAGTCAGTTAGCCAAATAATTACACGTTAATTTCTATTAAATAAATTTTAATTAGAAAATAAAACAGAATTGACTAACTGAATAAAACCATGTTTTAGTTTTAAGTGTTGATGGTGCAATCGGGCAACTCAATATGACAACCATCAATAAACCCATTCATTAATGCTTGGGTAAATAAGAAGTATTTGTTTTACAAAAATATAACATATAGTTAGAAATGTGAAAAATAAATGCTTCTATTTTTTATTTATAAAATATTTATACAATTTCCTGCAGAGATGCAGCCTATAAAACAAAGAATTTTGCTCTTGATACACTTCCATCTACCAATACACGTATGTTTACATTTACAGTACAATTTTTTTTCACTATGCAAGGGTTTGGAATGTTTACTCATATGAATGGAAATAAGGGTATTTTTTTCTATTTTCCATCCAAATAACGTAGGATCTGGAGGTACAAAAAGTCAAAATCAAATGCACTTTTAAATATTTGTGTTTGATATATTGCTCTAAGAATATGATATTTGAAGGCGTCTTCTGCTGGTGGCAAATATGTAAATTTGTGTGACAGTAATAATTTATTTAAAACAAAAAAACATACCTAATATCAAAACAGGGCACATTAGTTGCAAATTGTAATTGCATTACCATTACATTATTTTTAAGAAAAAGGCTCATAATTATACATTAGACATTACTTTTTTAAATTGTGATATCAGTATTATAATTACTATTACAATTTATTTGTAATGCATTACACCTTACATATGAGTAAAATTTATTATTGTTAACGAATTTTATATTTATATATGTGTAATTAAAGTAATAAAACAAAAATACCACTATTTTAAAAGCCAACAGCTAATTGCTTAAGTGTGATTAGTAATGTGTATGACTATGAATTTAAAATACATTGGTGCCGATGCTATTTGTCATAAGATAAAAAAAAATAAACTACTACCTTTAAATGAATTGTAAAAGTTGTGATTTTCATACCTAGTACCCGATATAATTTTAACTTGTGGTAAACTCAATATTATGCTAGAAGTAAAATCATCAAAGAATATCATCCGATTTATTTAAAAAGTAATATTGTTCAAAAACATAAGTTGTGTTCATAAAATATGTTTAACATTTAACTAGATATTAAGAATGGTAAACACAACAAAAGAGTAGGAACACAAAATAAAAACGTGGAGGGACGACAGTGACTTTAATAGACTGCACCTAGCAAAGCTTGTACTTCTACTGAGCTCTTGTTCGTACAAAATCGTTTACGATCGTACAAATAGAACAAATTTTTTATCTAGGATATGGGCATACGCATTTTTGGTAATTATTGTAATGCACATTTACAAATACTGTATAAAGTAATGCAATACATTACAAATTACTAGGATATGAATGTAATGAAAATAGCATTATAAAATTACCTTATTAGAATAAAATGTAATCAGATTATATAATGTCATTAAAGGTAATGCATTACTGACCACCTCTGCCTAATATCTTGTATGCAGTCAGTAAAGAGATTTGCTTTTAAAAAATCTAAATTATTGATAAAAGCTGGTCGTTTACACATTTTTATAAATCTACTATTTTTAATATACGCTTACGCACTGGGGCGTCGCGGCGCAGAGTCGGAAAACGTACTTGGATCGATGCACGATATAATGGGCTCTTCTAGTTTGGATAAACACGCGGACTCGACGTCTGTGACGCCTGGGTTTACATGCCGGCTGCGTCGACACATTAAGGTGTGCTCAACAAGCATTGCGACGTAGGACGCATGAACCTCACAACGCGACAAACTTTTAGACTACAACAGAACTACTCGTACAGAGAGCTCACGGTACAGCGTTTTCATGAAACGGAAAATTTTTAGTAGAAGATCCGTAGCACTCTATCGTGCAGTATTTTGAAGGAGGTTAACACTTTTTGCTCTAAAAACTATTTATACATATTCTTATAGGAAATTTTTCGCCCGATCTAATGCGGTTACTCAGAAATTCAAATCTAATTGAAAATACTCAAAAATCCATAATTTCCGAAAAAAATGAACTTTTGTACCTTCAAATTATTTTTTTCTTTTTCTTCGCATATCTCCATTTGTACTAAACATAATAAAAAAACCTGTATTACACGTCGACAAGTATTCTTGTTCTACCAAGTAAGAAAAAACATCACTTTTGTCAATAATAACCTATGCGCGCTCCCGTTTATCTCTTATACTCGTACGTGCGAGCTTGGGATTGATAATTTCGAAAATTTCTACTATAATTAATCTGTACAAAGAAGAAACAAGTAGTTTGAGAAGTTAATTTTTTATAAGGGTAGATGTTCCAAATAAAAAAATTGAAGCTTTTAGCCATAAGTGGACTAGCTATACTTCATCATTATTTGAGCCTAGTATAAATTTTTATATTGGTTACATAATGCGAAAGGGCAATAAAGCTGACTTTTATAATGTTATGAAATACGACATTAAAAATTCGTATGAATTAAATGAATTACCAGAACACAACATAAATACTGCAACAATTATAGATATGATGGCATTCATTCAAAAATATCAATTTGAAAATTGTAATAATTTTAAAGATTTATTTAATTATTATCTCGATAAAATAATTAAAATAAATCTTAAAGGATGTCGTCATTTGATTTTGGTGGGTGATCAGTACGAAAATAAAAACCAGAAGTATTAAATATTCTGAACAAAGTACAAGACATTAAAAACTATTCGAAAGAATCCAAATTAACGACACATTACCTATTCCTGATTGGAAAACATTTATAATAGCGGATCAAACAGAAGATATTTACTAAAATTTATTGGCCAATCACTAATTCGAATTATGATATTATAATCCCAGGATTAATTATTGTAACTTCGGGTATGCTAGAATATGAGAGGTTCATTACTATAAGTACCAGTACTTCCTCAGAAAAATTAGGTGACTTCAAAACTTGCATCCATAAGGAAGCAGACACAAGAATATTTGCAGTAGCTAAATTCTGTACATCATACTTTAACATAAATGAAATAATAGTTATGTCACCAGATACGGATATAATAATAATGGTTTATATTATTACAATCATAAAGTCCAAATTCCTTTCTGGGTAAAAATAAACGACAAATACATATCTATTTAACATATTTTAATATCTTTATGCAATAAATATTCAGTTCCCAAATCTGAAATTTCAAATATATTATTATCGACGTACGTATTAAGTGGCTAAGTTTCTTATTTAGTAAATGAATATATATATTCTTGTGTCTGCAAGTTTTGAAGTCATCTAACTTTTCTGAGGAAGTAGAGAAAAATACTGACTGGAGTAATAGTGTCTAAATTTTTATTTTGAGCATATTTAATAGCTTCCATGCAGAATATTTTGTACCGTTTCTTTTGTATCTTTTTCACATATGATACATTTATTAAAATTTATGTCTGTAAAAAAGCGTAGATATGTATCCTGATTAAAATATATTGTTATTCAAGACAAAATAACAAGGAGTAATGTCTAACAACACTGTACACTTAGCTTTAAAAATCATTAGTTATAAAGAAATAAAGCCTAAAAATCAATACACATTGAGGGTTTTGTTTGTGCGACAAAATCCCAAGCTCGCACGTACGAGTATAAGAGATAAGCGGGAGCGCGCATAGATTATTATTGACGAAAGTGATGTTTTTTCTCACTTGGTAGAACAAGAATACTTGCCGACGTATAATACAGGTTTTTTTTTATTATGGAAAATTGGGAAATGATCGGACACGCTAATGTAAATAATTTATTTCCTGGCCTACGTTTCGACTGTTACTACAGTCTTCCTCAGGGCTAGAAATGGTCAATGATTAACGTAGGCCAGGAAATAAATTATTTTCATTAGACTGCGTGTCCGATCACTTCCCAATTTTCCATTCTGCTACCAGTCGATCATCGTACTCCACATTTTTTTATTGTGTTTAGTACAAATGGAGATATGCGAAGAAAAAGAAAAAAATAATTTGAAGGTACAAAAGTTCATTTTTTTCGGAAATTATGGATTTTTGAGTATTTTCAATTAGATTTGAATTTCTAAGTAACCGCATTAGATCGGGCGAAAATTTTCCTATAAGAATATGTATAAATAGTTTTTAGAGCAAAAAGTGTTAACCTCCTTCAAAATACTGCACGATAGAGTGCTACGGATCTTCTACTAAAAAATTTCCGTTTCATGAAAACGCTGTACCGTGAGCTCTCTGTACGAGTTGTTCTGTTGTAGTCTAAAAGTTTGTCGCGTTGTGAGGTTCATGCGTCCTACGTCGCAATGCTTGTTGAGCACACCTTAATGTGTCGACGCAGCCGGCATGTAAACCCAGGCGTCACAGACGTCGAGTCCGCGTGTTTATCCAAACTAGAAGAGCCCATTATATCGTGCATCGATCCAAGTACGTTTTCCGACTCTGCGCCGCGACGCCCCAGTGCGTAAGCCGCGGCGCTTAAGGCCTAGAATCTCCTAGTTTTTGCTGAGCCGAATTTCTCGTCGTCCCGTTTACGAGCGTCGCCTTCGCAACACCCGCCGTTGATCTGCCAATTACATCAAAAACACGTACCTACGCCTCCTTGTCATTAATGCCGTTACCCACCAAACCAGCGCGAAATCAGCGTCGTAACGCCTGGCGTCGACCACGCCATAACCTTCCCGACACGTTTCTATACGGATCTTTGAAATCCTCGAATCTACCGTTCACCCGATGTTGTCGCGACGCCCGGTGTTGTTTTTCCGAAACCCCGTAATTCTGCTAATTCTCCCATCCACCACTCAATTATTTGAATCATCAGCGATCATCATACTTATTTTAACAGCGATAAAGTTGTTTTGTATATTTTATGTCAATTGTGTACATATAAACCTTATCTGCAAACCTGCTATTTGACCGCTGGCGCCCGAGTAATTCCATGCCGAATTTCTGTACGCTATCACCAAAATAGTGTTACAATGGTTTTCGAGATAACAGAGGCAACCCCGTAAAAACGCATTTTCCACTGCCTTATATCTCGGGAACTGTTGAAGATTGGACCCATAACTCATATTGATGAAACTTTTTTTTACTTATTTTGATCAGAACTATATGCACTTAAAGTTTGTACCCAAAGTTGTGGTACTCTCTGTATACGAAGATAACTTATTAATTTGTTTATTAATGTGAACTTATATTCTTGTACTTCCACAGCTCGTCGATATTTAGTCAATTTGGAAGGACCGGATAAAGTATATTTGAATGAAAATGTGACTATAACATGTGTTGTTACTGTGCCTGCCTATTTCTCTTTATCACTTTCTCACTACTACATTGATTGGCGACACAATAAAAAATATATAAATGTAAGTATCATTTTATAATATATCCTTATACTCGCAGTAATTTAACAAATATTTCCGTACAGTTTGATTTGTATTACGTATTTCTATAGATCTATTTTCTATCATATGCTTGTATAATGTTCTGAGCTTGAATATACATCAATATTGGGAACCCGATGTCCATAATGAACATAACACCTAATACAAAGACCTCAAAAGAGATTTTAAAATTTATTGGCCCGTATTATGAGCGCACTTTTATAATAAACGCGTTTTATGAAGCACACTCCTTATAAGAACATAATGTAAAAGCGTTCTCTATAAAAGCGTATTTATTATAAAAGTGCATAAGTACGTAAAATTGTGTGCTAAGTTTCATAAAGAGGTTGCTATATGTGAAGCTAGGCATTTTAATAGAAAATAAGAGAATTTTATCTGATATTACTTTATAAAATTTTAAAGAACAAAATAATAATGGGGTCATGCACTCTGATTTTATTAATTTTAAATAAAAGGTTTTTTTAAAATTTTGAAGCAATTCTTAGTATTAAAAAATCTTAATTGTTTTTAAATTAACTTTATTTTAAAAAAAATTAGCACTAATGTGACGTCACAGTGACACTGATAATAAACCTCAAATATCTCGCAAAGTAATTATTTTTTTCATCTTAATCCTTATTTATTGAGTAATACTTTAAGCATAAAATGTACATATTATTTTTGTCATGGTGCAGGAGCCCATTATGTAATTCATTTTTGCAATATTTTAGGTTATATGTTCCTCAAAAAAAGACTCAATATAATGCATTATTTCACTTATACATATAAACCTGCTACCATAAGAATTATATGTATATGAAATAAATAAAACTGATATTCCTGAAGATAAAAATGAACTAATTAAGAAAATAATGAAACAAAATAAAATTGAACGATATGTAACAAAAGATGTAAAATTTATAAGAAGCATTTCACATGAGAAATCTACAACTGCGAGTACCGTAATCCAAGTTAAACCCATAATAATAAACTTATTGTTAAAATATAAGTCAATAAGTACCGTTGAACTGAGGAAGTTTCTAATGTGCAGAATAATATACTGTGATAAGCTGCTACCGATGTTCAACTTTCTGTTGTTTATTGTTTTAAAAGAGTGTCTATCAAACATTTTAGTATGGCCTAAATGCGCAGAAAACCATGATATTAAAGACAGCAAGAAGTATACTTTAAAATGTATACACTGCTGCAATTCTAACCACAGAAATAACATGAAATTTGATGTGAAACATGCATCAATTAGTAAACACAAATTACAAAGTATAGCTACTACCGAAAAGTACAGGGAATACAGCTTCAAAGAATGCTACTAACATTATATGTGTTATTTATTAATTCATGCCTTTCGGCTTTCAATCTATTTACATCGTATTTACAATTATATTATTTATTTAATTCTTTGGTGTACTGTTCAGCATCGTCTCGTAATTTTCTAACATTCTTTATGCAATGCAGGCTTATACCAGAGTCTTTTCAAACATGTTGCCTCGCATCGTATTGCCATGGGGTATGGTACTCAAAGCCATGGCCACCTGTAGAGGAAGTATCCACGTATTTGCGACTTGTCACGCGGAATCAGCAACTCCTCACAAATTCGTGCAACTTTTGACATATTAAATATTTTCAAAGACGATATAAAATCGTTTTGCGCAAAATCGTCGCGTTATCACACATCAAAAATGGCACAAAATGCAAAAAGTTGCGGATAATCAAGTTGTAGATACGTGCTTATGGGTTATATCCCCATAACAAAAGCTCTAAGGTCTCATCATTGACACAGCAAATGCGACATTTTTTGTCTTCTTCAGGTCTCCAGAAGTAGTTCACTGCTTCCTCATTTCCATATCGAAATCTTGCTATAGTTCGGATGTTTTCTTTGTTCTTGGAAGATTTATGCCCAGTTTCTTCACAACAATTTAAGTTGTTGATTACTGAAGTGCTACTTAAATGTAACTAGGACTTATATTCCAATTGCGTTCCACCAACAAATGTAAATGCAAACTTAATTTATGTCACATATTATAGTAGCAACAGCGCAAAATATTTCAAAGCTGTCATTGTGTTTGTCAGTGTTTTTATGTGCTTGTATTCATTGCTACAGTATTCGATATGAATTTACCGGACTCCTCTAATTTTAACGTCGTGGATAATGTGGACGATTTTAATTTTGTCGATATTGTCGAAAATGTTAGAATCGCACGGCGAATATATAATAGAATTGATTTGTTCCAATAGTATGACGACAAAGATTTTACTGACAATATTTTTTATAGATAAACTACCGCCAATCGTATAAACAGAATCCCTTTCTTCGCCGACTTCTTCCTGGCATCAGCCTTAATATTTGCTCACATTTTTCGTAGGCTTGCCACATCACTACACATTTAATACATTTTTATTAAATGTTGCGGCAATTGAATTCCAAGTATTGTCCTTTTGCGTATTTGACACCGCATTAGTTTTTTATATTGATCCACAATCCTCAATAGCTATTATTTTTCTTCTTTGCTGTAATTTGTACGTTTCTTGTCCATATCAGTAGTAGGAATTGACCGACTCCAGGCCAGCAACGGCAACAAAATGAAACGGGCGTACGTGTATTTTTCAGTGGGGGGCATTATAGTTGTAATATTATATAAGCCGGCACTGAATGTTGTTGTACATAGATGTAGGAATTATTTTTGTAGGTATGCAAAGATTTTGTTGTGAAAATATCAAGAATCGACGCTGATTTGGGGACTAGTTTTAAGGTACAAGGCAATTGACTGAGAAGGTGTAGTAATTATTTTGTTGGGATGGGGGAAGAAGTACAAGGGACGATCTGGGAACTAGTTGAGAAATAATAAAAATTGTTAAGTGTTGCAAGTTCATTTCGTTGTAGACATAAGATACAAAGTTAAACACAAGTTCAGATATTGTAAAGGAGTTTAACCCAACAACCATTTTACAAAGTATCTGTTCTTACGTAAAATTTTCTCTATGGAAATTTTGTACGTTAAATTTCATGTTCATAGAAACCACCAGCTATAACTTATCTATTTTCGTCGTGCAGTAAGTATGTTACCGGAGATGTTGCTTGTATTTTTCTAATTTTTAATATTTCTATAGTCCAAAATGGGCGATATCCTTTATCAAATATAGATTTGTATTTACTGATTCACACGTGGTCATCAAATTTGTATTGTGCTGATGCAGCAATTTTTATTCGATTATAAGCTGCGTTTAATATTTTAGTGCTATAAGTAGAATAATGATTCACTCTGTGTTTTCTCATTTAATTTGTAAGATCTGTATTACAAAATTCTTTTCCATTATCGGTTTGCATATTTTTAGGAATATTACCATCGCTGAAGATTGTACTCATTGCAATAGTAATATACTTTGCGGACTTTGATTTTATTGGAACAGCCCATGCTCTTGGAAAACACATTTATTATTGTTAGTATGTACTTTAATCCTTTATTTTCGCTTGCGTACGGTATCATTTCAAAAAAATCCGATTGAATTAAATCATTTAAAGCTTTTACTATGACATGTCGTCGTTTAAAATTTTGCTGCGCACTCTTGTGCAACTCATTCACAATATCTCTTTTACTCATACTGTGACGCAATCTCTACCTACCTAGTGGATGTGCTCGATGACTACACACATAGAGCTGTGCCTGTAGCTGTAAAGTCATAAGCGGTGTCGTGGAACGTGACAAGGATATATAAGCAAAATGAATGCAAGGGAAAAGGGCGCTACCGTCGCTAATGAGTGAAGCTGTGTGAATGGTGTGCGCCAAACCACCGATGATTTTCGAGTGATTTTTGAAAACCAGGTAATTTTTAACAAACTTTTATTTGCCGGCGTGAGAAAATAGTAATACAAAACAATTTCAAAAGAGCTAATGCAAAAAGAACAAAATGTACTTATCTACACTTGTTGGGGATGTTTCTATCAGGCCTGGAGCAGACCGAGCCTACCCGTTGCGAGCTAGCGTTAGTGTGGCTGATGGTGGTTTCAAAGCCACGTCGGAGTGTTGGCCTCTGCAACTAGCTTGGTTTACTTGTGGTTGTTTGGTGTCTTTGTGTAGCTGGTGGAAAGCCATTTAAGTGTAGTGGAACCAAAGAGTACGGGGCACTTCTAGCAGCTGCCTGCTCTTACTGCACTTGTGCTATAGTACCTCTGCCTCTGAGGTTGCGGTTGGCCTTAACACCAGTCTGCTTGTAGCCCGCAAAGACGTAAAACTCGTCACCAGGCAGACCCAGCTACCCCACACCAGGGCGAAAAATAACTACAAAATGCAAAACAAAGGTAGATAAATGTACTTGTGACAAGGTAACTTATACTTGCGCAAAAATTCTCCACCAACAAGAAATAAGAATTTAAAGTCACTAAGGAATAAAGGACCAGCAAAAGAAAAAGTAATATAGAGTTTTTGCGGAAGCAACAGTAATCGAATGTTGTTGTAAAAACTGAAAGTGCACGGCAAACAAAATAGCATACCAAATATTTATACAAAAAAAACCCAAAAAATATACTTACAGCTAAGAATTGTCCTGAATGAATGATGAAATGTGTTGCAGAAAAATTGCAGTCTTAGACTGCCTACCCAATATAATTGTAGCTAAAAGAAAACTAAAGTCAGAAGAATTTCTATGGAAAAAGACGACACAAAAAATACGCAACGCACGACGTAGAGATCCGAGCAGTATTGTCGATTACGATTAAAAGCTTAGCAGAATATTTACTTAATCCTCTCACAAGTTGTGCGTTCACTACAGAACTAAACTAAAGAAAAGCAACTGTCTGAATCTGTAGCAAACTAAAGAATGAAAGTAACAAGAAGCAGCCAAATAATTTTTCAGAGAATTGATAACTGAAGTTAAATAAAATTAGCGAGAGCGTCGTAAATAAACTGCACAAATTATCTCCGCAAATACCATTCGCTCAACATCCATTCTGGGACTGGTAAGGCTAGGATTGTGTGTCTGTGTCTCGTACGCGAAATTGAGAATGAATATGAAACCCACTAAATTGATAGTAAATGGTGGTATCTAAAACTATGGATGCTAAGAATTTGAATGAATGTTTAAAAAAAAATTAAACAGAAGTTTAGATAAAAAAAATTGATAGATTTATTTTATAGCAATTTATGGGTACATCGACATCTCTGGGTTATTAGTACCCGGAACTTTAAGGGTTTATATTGTATACAAATTTAGATATGTATAATTTACAATTAAACTTATATGAGGCTTAATATTTCAGAGTCATTACAAAATTTGACAATGTTGTTGAGATTTGGGGTACTCATAGGGCTTTTTTTAGTGTGGATGGCATGTTGTTTTGGCTTCGATGAGTCGTATAGATTGGGCTTTCCAATAGGACGTGTTCTACCGTGATTTATGTGTTACACATATTGCTTAGTGGTGGTTCTGTTTTTTTGGAGTACATGCTTATGTGTTAGGTCAGTGTGTCCTATTCTTAACCTTGCAATTTTGATTTGATCCCTTCGGTTTTGTAAATTTGTGGATTTATTTGTCTTATATGGTTGTTCTCAACTTCTTTTTTAACTGTGTTTGTCCATATTTCGCTCCACTTGATTTATATCTTTTTCTTTATAGTTTTTATAAAGTCTTATGTTGGGGTGGGAATATTTTCAATTTCTTCTTCTATTGCTTCCTTTGCGGCTTTGTCTGCTTTTTCATTGCTTCTGATGCCTATGTGAGATAGTATCCACATTATGTTCATTTGGATTTGATCTTTCGTTGTGATGTTATGGATTATATCCTTTATTTTATGTATGGTTGGTCAGTGTATATTTTTTGTATGTTTTGGATGACACTAAGGGTATCTATGCAGATGGTGTAGCTATTATATTGCTTTCTTTTTGCCTGTATTTCATCTAGTGCTATTTGGATGCTGTGGGCTTCTGCTGTGTACGATGTTGCTGTGTCTGGTAGATGATGTTTAATTTCGTTTCTTTGGATAGCTGATCCTGTATCTTATTCTGTTTTCGAACCATCAGTAAAAATAAGATCAGATTTTTATATTGTTGCATATTTCTAGGTATTTTTGTATGATTTCTTCGTGCGGTGTTTTATGTTTTTTGTTAGGTTTAGAATGAAGGTCGGTGTATTCTTTTTCCAGGGAGGGAATTTATCTGAGTGATACTTTTCTAGGGTGGGTATGTGTATGTTGTAGGTTGAGAATGTGTTCTTTATTAATAGCTGGGTGGGTGTTTCATTTAGGATTATTTGTAGGAAAAGCAACTAGAAATCAATACTAAACGTACTAGAAAGCAATAATGGAAGTCTTGGTCACTAAATGAAATCAAAATTCACCGAGCGTGAGTGCATGTGGGCTTAAAGCCAGACAAAATATAGATAAAACTTCTTTAAATTATGCCAAAAGTAATAAACCAAGTTAAAAAATACTTCAGTATATCAGAGAATATCCTATGAGAGAAACTAGAGCGGTTAAAGACCAAACTTTGTGGAATATGCAAAAACCAAAGAACCAACTAAAACGTGCACGCGCACTCGTCGCCGCTAAACCGAGAGCCGGTGACCAAGAAGTGCTGACCGAGAAGAATCTCCAAGAAAAGCTGACCAAGAAGAAGGAGGGATACTGAAATAAGCTTATTTATGCTTGTAGAAAAGATCTGAAGTTAGGTAAAAAATAGATAGGTTGTACAAAGTTATAAAAAAAATAGGGGTGAGCAAAAAGTAGCCGTTACAATACTAAATTGGTTTCCAATAAAATGTCCACCGAAACTTTCTCCGGATTTTTTTTTCCTTTTATCGCTGAAATACTTTGCCCCTCTAAATATAATGATTTGTTGTTTATTTTAGTTTAAATTAATACTCGTTAAATATTATATTGAATGTTTTTAATTGTAGAATTACATGGCAACACATAGAATAATTTTGAATTTCCATTTTCTACTTTATACTCATCACCGTCCAATTTAAGTATTAAACTGTAATCTGCGGGACTTTGAGATTTTATCATCTTTATTTTCGAAAACAAACAGTTTCTGATGTATACAATCATGAATTTTTATTTTCCATGTAATTTCTAAATCTGCAATAATTTTTGAAAGGTATTTTAGATTTGCAATGTCGTCTTTATTAGTAGAAATTTTTTTTAATGTTAAGTACACCTTTTTTAATTATTTTACTTTTAAGGTATGTTGTTATTTTTTACCACTCATCACCAATCTTAAGATCATTATTCTCTATTTCGATTTCAGAATCTCCCCTCATTAATTTGTTCGTAATAGGATCAATAGAATTCCATACACTTTATCAAGATCGGGACTTGTAATTGCATGTAGCGTCATATATTTGCCAGTAATATCAACCAATATATCTTGACTGTATTCTTCTAGTTCGTCTTTTGTTTGAAATTGTTATTTAATTTTTTGTGTACTCGTAGGTGATGTAGTAGGCGTTGCAATAAAAGAATCTATATCTTTTAAAAACGATAACAATTTTTTTCTTTTTTTCACAGGTGTTTCAAATAGTTCATCCTCAACATCCGACTGTTTAACATCTTTTGGCTCTGTCTTAGGCCATTGTAGTTTTCCTAATAATGTGCTCAAATTGGTGTGACAATAGGTTTAAAATTTTCACTTAATGATTGTTTTCTTCTTTACCAGGTTTAAGTTCTAGTAATTTATTTTTACTAATTTCTCTGGTTTTTATAATATCTTGTAGTGTACTAGTTTCATCCATCGTGACATAAATAAGTATTATTCAAATTTCTACAAATATAAATCGAAACCTCTTTTATAGCGTCTATTAAATATGTCACAATCCTTATTTATAACAACAAATCCATAATTGTTTCACCATACATAATATTGAAGGTTGAAAGTTTTTAAAATCATTGAATGACATGTCAGTGTTCACAAGATCACTGTACCTATATATTTCTCAGATTCAACTTGTCTTGTTTGAAGAGAATAATAAGTTTGCATTATCACGTACAAGATGCTTACATACTCTTGTATACGTTTGAATGTATATATTTGCTAGTGTCTCCCATTGCGTAAATGTTCTTGACGATCGGTTAAAATATCATCAAAAATGAAAACTGAATTTGGTGTTATTTTATGGAGAAGTAAAATTTGTGTTATCTGTATACGGAAAATACCTTATACCACTAATACTTGTCAATATATTTTGCAATATTTGATATTTTGGTTGATGTAATGATTTAGAATACACATACACGTTTTCAAATATCAATCCATTTTCACTTGTAAGTAGTGAAATCATTAAATTCGTTTTACTACAGTTTGATGGACCACAGATAATACACCTAATACTATTCGGGAAAAATACACCATGTTTACTAAAACTTTTTAGGTGACCACCTACAATATTCTGTATTTGAATAGTGTATTGTTGTGTTTCAAACTTCATTTTATAAATGTATGGTTAAATAAATAAACTTTGTTTTTATTTATTGGTATTAGTATAGCGTGTGTATTGCATACAGTAACAATGGAGTTACATAAGAGTGTGTTTTGCGACGCTGTTTAGAATGCTAGAAAAGCTTTTTTTAAAAGAAACAAGGAGGGAAAATATAAGTATAAGTAAACTAATTCCTGAAACTTTGAGTGACGCACGGAAATGTGTAGAGAAATGTAGAAATTAGCAATACGAATCACCACGTGTTACACCGATATCGGAAAGAGGTGGATTTTTACCAGCTCATTCCAAAATATTTGCAGTCTTGTATGTTTAAATAAATCCACAATATATTGTAGTTTTTGTTTTTTGGTTGCTGACATGCTAACCGTTTTCGGTCTTTACTCCTACATCATCTTTTCACTGTGACAGTAAAGCTTAATACTAGTTTTACACATTCAAAGATATCCATTACTAATGTTGTTCAATTCTGATTAAGCAATATTCGTTGAAGTGGAAATATTCGAGTTTGAGCATTTGCAGAAGTTTAAAACTATTTATGAGCTAATTCTTTGGATAATGCCTGAATTCGATTATAGAGAGTAACATATACATGGTTGAAAAAATAAGCAAGGCCTTGGTGATCCAGAATTTGTTTTTTAAATAATAAAAAAAAACGGACCTTTCGAACCCTAGTGGTTTATCATCAGCTACAAAAATCATTTTGTGTCACAGATAACCTTATAAAATATTAAAATAGAAAAAAATTGTGTAATCACTCACCATATTACAAAATATAATGTAAAAATGTAGTTATTGTTTAATAACAATTTGTCAAAAAAAAAAAAATTTGTTAAAAATATAAAAATATTTGAACTGCGATACAACTTGATAAAAACCCATCTTAAAATTATGGGTGTACCTGCAGAACTGACTAAAGTAAGTATAATGAAAAATAGATTTGAATTCAAATCAAAATTGTACATGCGCATACATGGGAGAAGAAATATGAGGAAAAAATGCTTAAAATTCCCTAGAAATCGTGTGGCATGTATAAGGTTATTTTTAAAGTCTGTTTGGTGATTGACAGTCCTATGTTTTTGTAAGTTAATCTGAAGCGTTTCCTTGAGTAGTTTATTGTACTTATTTTTAGCTTTATCAACGATGCGAACACTGTCAAAATCGAAAGTATGCCCCATGTTCCAATTATGTTTTATCAGTGCGCTGTAAGCTGCATTTTGTTGTTTACAACTATATATGTGTTGATAACATCGTTTTTTTAAGGGTTGGCAAGTCTCCCCGATGTATATTTTATTACATTTTGTGCAGTATATTTGGTAGATCACGTTTTTAATGTTTTCCTTTTTGATTTTATCCTTGACATTAGTAAATAGATGTTTGGTGGTGATGAGGTTAGAATTAGCTACTTTAATGTCGTATGTGTGTAACATTTTTACAATTCCTTGATATAATTTGTGATTGTATGGAATAGAAATAAATGAATATTGGGTGGTTGTGTTAAGTGAGTTAATATTCGTGGTGTTTGTGTTTCTAAACTTTAGTCTTCTTAATCAAGAATTTATGGTTTTGTCAATTTTCTCTCGGTTGTAACCGTTTTGAATTAGAAGGTTTTTAATTAGTTTTATGTTTTCTAAATGAAATTTTTGATTTGACAGTGATATTGCTCTATCTACTAATGCAAGGATTACACTTGTTTTATAGGAAGAGTTGGTATATGAATTGAAATGCAGATAACGGCCAGAGGCAGTAGACTTGCGAAACCAGTTAGTTTCAATACTTTGGTTAGATCTAATTAAGGTAACATCTAAGAAATTAATACTGTTATTTGTTTCATGTTCTACAGTGAAATTCATTCTAGGATGGAAAGAATTAAATTCATTAAGTATAGAATCTATTTTGTCTACTGGTGCTATGAATATCGAGTCGTCAACATATCTTTTATAGTAAGTTATTTGGTAATCTGGGTTGGTTATTACCTTATCTTCAAGTTTTTGTAGAACTAAATCCGCAAAAAAACCGCTGCAGCTAAGGCCCATCGGCGTTCCATTAAGTTGTTTATAAATATTATTATCAAAAGTGAAGACTGAGGCTTCGAAGCAGAGTTTAACACCACGTAAGAAGTTTTCTAAATTTAAATGATTGTATTCACTAATAACATGCCATTTTTCTTTTATACATTCACAGATTAAATCTTGTTGTAAACTTGGGTATAGAGATACGAGAAAAAAGGACGTCGTTGTGTTTGATTTTAGTTATAGTGATATCAGTGACTAGCTCAAAGGAATTAGATATATTGTAACGTTTTTATTTATATGGGTGAAGTGTAAATATAAGACAATTATTATTAATTAAAATTAAGTGTTTATTAAACTATAATGAAAGTTACTATTACTAATATTAAACAATTATTAAAAACTAATTAAGACTAAAACTATAATTAACTAGATAACACTAACACTACTATTTATTTCCACGATATTATTTATTTCACTATGAGTTCCAATCTTAGACTGCCGGTCTGTTGCAGACTCTTGTAGACTGTTTACGCGATATGTATGTCACTATATTTATATCACTATATACTTATATCATGTTCAACTGTCCGCCTACCGACCCCCACAGCGTCTATATACTCAACTGACTCAAAAGCGTCTGTATATTCAACTGCTCGGACAGAAGTCACACCTTTCACCTTACTATCTGTCTATTTATGTAACACTCTCTCTTCCACAGCCTCCGTATCACCGACTTTCCGTATGCCACAATTCTTCAACACCAATACCGAGTATTAGCTTCCACTTGCCGTTACTGTCCCCATATACCTAGCTTCCCAACACTTTAACAGCCATCCCGGTATACCAGTAACTTTCCGACTCGCCGTTACTGTTCTTGCACACTATAGCTTCCCAATACTCGTCAACACTACCGAGTATCTACATCCACAGCTATCCCAATATACCAGTAACTTCCCGAGTACCTACTCGACACCAACTGTATACGCTCACTACGATACTGCTGTGCTTTTCACTAACACTTTACTCTCTAACACTCCATGTGTCTCTATGACTCTGTATGTCACTGACTGTATGTAACTAACGGTCTCTCGAGCATAGCTACGTCCCTTATATACAGCTGCCATTATTTTCTAGAATAGTTCTAGAATATTCGAACACATAATAACAATGAACACAATAGGTTCAAGCGACCGTAAGTAATTAAACACGTCGCGACGTCTGTTTACATCGGCCGGCTACTAGCGCGATTACGTCACCGCTATAAATAGACACTCGCTTACAGCGGCGGCGACGGCGAGCGTTCCATGTGAAGTCCCTCGAAGGAAAGCTGAAATCTTATACTTCCAGGTGGACCAATTTCTTCCTTCAAGATTTCCAATTTCAATCTTTAGACCTGATGCCTGCATGATTCTGACAATTGAAAAAATCTAGTGGTCACAATTTTTATTTACACTATTTTGTAATTTTTTTAAAAAAGGTACTTCAGTCTTATTTATTCTAGTATACAGTCTTGTCTCGTCTAGTATAGTCCTGTCTCGTCTAGTTCTGCTACCATGTTAAAGTAAACTCTATAATAAAGGCATAAACTATATAAACTTGACAGACGTTTTATTTTATACATACATGTCAATCATATCACACAATAATAATTAAAAAGTATTTCTATGATAACATACAAAATGCAACTAGATTCAAATAATCTTAACAGGTACTACGTCAAGGGAAAAAAGAACGTAGTTATGTTTGATTTTAGTTTTAGTGATATCAGTGACTAGCTCAAAGGAATTAGATATATTAAATTGTGATTTTGATGTGGTTTTTTTTGATAACCTCACTTATATATTTAGCTAGATTATAAGTGGGTGTGTCAATCGTTGAAGTTATTTGGCGGAGTGGTATATCCTTTTTATGAATTTTTGGTAGAAAGTGCATTCTTCCTAATTGTGGGTTTTGAACAATTAAATCCTTGAGGTCGAGATTCTTAAATATAAAACTTCATAAATTAAAAAAAGAAAAATATAATTACTCTGACATTGAAATTATCAATGCAATAAAAAGTAGAATTTCTAAAACAACATAAAATCAAAATTACAGTCACAAAAGCTGATAAAGGTGCTAAAACAGTCATAATAGACAAAGAAGAATACAACAATAAAGCTAATGAAATCCTAAATGACACTGGCACATACAAAAAATTGAACAAATCCCCAATTTCAAACCTCGACAATAAAGTTAAAAGATTTTTGACTGAAACTGACCTCAAGGATTTAATTGTTCAAAACCCACAATTAGGAAGAATGTACTTTCTACCAAAAGTTCATAAAAAGGATATACCACTTCGCCAAATAACTTCAACGATTGACACACCCACTTACAATCTAGCTAAACATATAAGTGAGGTTATCAAAAAAACCACATCAAAATCACAATTTAATATATCTAATTCCTTTGAGCTAGTCACTGATATCACTAAAACTAAAATCAAACATAACTACGTTCTTTTTTCCCTTGACGTAGTACCTGTTAAGATTATTTGAATCTAGTTGCATTTTGTATGTTATCATAGAAATACTTTTTAATTATTATTGTGTGATATGATTGACATGTATGTATAAAATAAAACGTCTGTCAAGTTTATATAGTTTATGCCTTTATTATAGAGTTTACTTTAACATGGTAGCAGAACTAGACGAGACAGGACTATACTAGACGAGACAAGACTGTATACTAGAATAAATAAGACTGAAGTACCTTTTTTAAAAAAAATTACAAAATAGTGTAAATAAAAATTGTGACCACTAGATTTTTTCAATTGTCAGAATCATGCAGGCATCAGGTCTAAAGATTGAAATTGGAAATCTTGAAGGAAGAAATTGGTCCACCTGGAAGTATAAGATTTCAGCTTTCCTTCGAGGGACTTCAGGCGCACAAGATGTGATTGAGGGGAAATTGAAGAAACCTTCTCACACAGAATATGACACTTCGAGAGCTGAGCAAGCTTAATATGAAAACGATTTAAGAGCTTGTAATAGAGCAGATAGTACAGCATTGCTCATACTTACAACAAACATGTCAGAAGAGACATTACAAAAAGTAATGCGTTTTTCAACCGCGAAAGAATTATGGGATGAACTGCATAGATTGTTTGATGGCGTATCAGAGGAGCGCAGTTATGATCTTTGTATACAATTCTTCGGTTACAAGAAAGACCATCAAGATGACATAGCAACTCATATAACAAAGTTGAAGAATATATGGTTTGAATTGAAAAATGAATTAAGCAAGGGAGAGAAAGGAGATTTGCCTGATATTCTGCTTATCTGCAAAATCTTAAACACGTTACGTGAAGAATATTTCTCATTCAAATCAAGTTGGTTATTAATGGCGAAGAAAGATCGCAGAGTTGAGAAACTAACAAGTCAACTTTGCGCCCACTAAAGAGCATTAACGAACAAAAATGGAAAAATTGCTAATACAAGTACGAAAGCTCTAATAGTAAAAACACCGAGAAACACAGAGAATAAGGAATGTTTCAGAAATAATAAAGATACACATTTGAAATGCAACTATTGTGGGAAAATAGGCCACCGAGTAAAGAACTGTAGAAAATGGATTTCAGATGGAAGACCACCGAAACAGCAGTCGAAAACCAATGTGAATATGAATCTAAGTCTAATGTCAATAAGTGACATGAATGCAACAAATAAGGATCACTGGTATGTTGACAATGGTGCGACGAGCCATGTAACTAACAGAGAAGACTTATTCGTAACCTTCGAGTACTTTGATGATTCATATAACGTTGTAACAGCAAACGGTGAGAGTGTGCATGCTGTTGGTAAAGGCACGATCCACGTTGAAGCTAAAATATATGGCCGACTGACGAATATTACGTTATGCGATGTATGGTATGTACCCAGCATAAAAAGAAATTTATTTTCTGTTTTAGCAGCACAAGATAAATTAAAAAATAGTATTTTCGAGTCCTACACAGAAACATGGACTTTGAAAGTAGATGGTAAGAGAATACTAGTTGGTAATCGAACCAAATATTGAGGACTCTATAGACTTAATGTAAGAAATGTGAAACCCGAAGTAATAGTCATCCAAGTATCAAATTCTGATTTACTACAACTGTATCATGAACGCATGGGACATCAGAACAAAAGACATATCAAACAATTAATTGAAAGGGAACTAAACAAGAAAGTAGAATAAAATTCAGAACTATGTGAAGGCTGTAAGCACATCGTCTTAAGTTTGGTACTAGAGAAAAAGCCAATCAACCTGGAGCATTAATTCATACTTACGTTTGCGGTCCTTTTACATATTCTATTAATAAATTTCGATATTTTGTTCTGTTTAAGGATGACTACACTTGTTGTCGCTATGTTTATTTTATCAGGTAAAAATCAGAAGTACACATCAAGTTGAGAGAGATGTTAGCTGAGAGTAAAGCAGCTGGACATAAAATTCAAGAAATTCTAAGCGATAATGGAGGCGAATTCGACAATGAAAAAGTAAGGTCCATTTTTCGGGAGAATAGAATAAAACAGCGCCTTACCATGCCATATACACCCCAACAAAATGGGTATAGCGAACGAGAGAACCGAACCATAGTAGAAGCGGTACGTGCAATGATGCATGCACATAATGAAATTCCACAGGGATTATGGGCGGAAATGATAAACACGGCTGCTTATATTTTGAACCGTATGGGTCCTACAAGGGTAAAAGAAAATACACCATTTGAATTGTGGTTAAGAAAGAAGCCTAGAATAACACATCTAAGAATAATGGGAAGCATATGTTATGCACACGTATCAAAACAAAGAAGAAAGAAATTAGAAAGAAAAGCTGAAAAAGGCATGCTAATTGGATACGATGGAGACAACGGTTATAGAATTTGGTCTAAAGAAAAACATATGCTGATTAGATCAAGAGATGTAATCTTCGTAGAAACACCTCTTCAAGTAGTGAAGAAAGAAAATGAGTTATCAATCAATGAAGACATTGAGAACACTGAGTCACCAAATTCAGCAGATATTCCGGTAAAATCTAAAAAATCTGAAGACGAACAATCCATTGAATCAGAGGTGGATGATGAGGATGATAGAGTTGATAATCCTCCAAATAGATTCAATGACTTTGTCATGGCAATGATAGAGGAAGTAACAAATTATCAAGAACCGTCTGCTATCAAGAGGCTGTAGAAAGTAGTCAAGGAGAAGAATGGATGAAAGCCATGAAAAGCGAAATAGAATCTTTGAAGGAACACCAGACATGGGAATTGGTAGACTTGCCAGCAAATAGAAAAGCTTTATCTTGCAAATGGGTATACAAAGTAAAAACTAATCCAGATGGCAGTATAGATAAGTATAAAGCTAGATTAGTTATTAAAGGCTATTCACAGAAAAAAGGTGTGGACTACGACAAAACATATAGCCCATTTGCAAAGATGAATACGATTAGGGCATTATTAAGTGTAGCAGCAAACAAAGGCTTATCGCTGACACAATTTGAAGTAGCAATGGCAGTTTTAAAAGGTTCCCTAGATGAAGAGATATTTATGAAGCAACCATAAGGCTTCAGTATTGACACGAAGAAAGTTTGTAAACTTAAGTTGGCACTTTATGTTGACGATGGACTACTTGCTTCATCCGATATAAGAGAAGCAGAACTGTTCCTAAATGAACTTAAAAGAAGATTTAAAATATCAGTAAAACCAGCATTATACTTCTTAGGTTTGGAGTTAGATAGAAGAGAAGATGGCTCCATATAAATTAATCAGAAGGCTTATACAAAAAGAATTATAGAAAAATTCGGTATGAGTCATTCCAAATCTGTTGCAACACCTATATTAAAAGAGGGCACACACAGTAAGGAAGAAGAAAGGTAGAACACTTTCCTTACAGACAAGCAGTAGGCGCGTTAGCGTATTTAATGGTTGGTACAAGACCAGACATAGCATATTTAGTTAGTGTTGCATCAAGAAAATTGGAAAACCCAACCAGAGAAGATATTATAAAAGTAAAAAGGATATTTAATACGGGACACGGGAGAGGGGACTGGTATATAAGAAACGTTTAGATAAAAACTTAGTTTGCTATAGTGACGCAGATCATGGCGGTGACGTGTCTACCGGACGATCTACTTCAGGTATACTGTGCATGTATGCAGGTGGAACTATAGGTTGGAAAAGTCAAAGACAATCTTCAATAGCTATATCAACAACCGAAGCAGAGATTGTAGCGGCCAGTGAAGCTGCTAGAGAAATGATTTGGCTCACAAGAATTGGCAAATTTAGAAAACCTACCAGTTTTATACATTGACAATGAATCCGCAATCAAGTTAGCCCACAACCCACTTTATGAATACCATAACAGAACAAAGCACATAAGAATTCGTTCATTTTTTGTTAGAGAATTATTATTATTATTATTATTATTATTATTATTATTAATACATCACCCAACAGGCAAACGCCCAATTAAAGGGTAAGAGATGAAACGTATTCAATACAATAACATATATTTCTTAATCTCGTTAATGGTGTTATGAAATATATCAATTTCACCTTCGATGATATTGAAAGAATTTATCATTTGATGGATAGGTGATTTGGTTAACATATTTGATTTTGGAGTTTTTAAATAAAAAGTATTTTTGTGTCTGGATGACATTCTAGGAACTTGAAAAAAAATTCTATTCATAATAAATGTGCAGTCAAATGTATTATCGATTAGTTTACGTAAAACAATTACAGCAGATATACGACGCCTTTGTTCAAGAGAGTTTAAATTAAATTCACCTAGTAATACAGCCTGAGATACTCCTTTAGGAGGATAATAGCCTTTCAAAATATATACAGCAAATTTCAGAACTTTTCTTTGAATACCTTCTAAAGATTCGGACTGAAAACGATAAAGTGGTTTCCATATTAAGGAACCATATTCTAGGTGGGGACGGACTAAGGACACAAATAAGAGATGTAAAGCTTTAGCACTATCAAACATAGCAGAATTACGAATTAGGAAACCGAGGCATTTAAATGCAGTTGATATTTTGAGTTGTACATGAGATTTGAAGGTTAATTTAGGATCAAAGGTGATTCCAAGATCTAGTGAAATGTCGGGCCTGTTTAGAGCAGAGTTATTTATTAAATATTCGAAATATATAGGGCTGAGTTTTCTGGAGAAGGTCATAGAGTGGCATTTGTTGACATTTAAAGACAGTTTGTTATCCCTGCACCAATTGGATATAGTATCCAAATTTTTTTGAAGTTTTAAACAATCATCGATTGTAGATATGTTACACAGAAGTTTCAAATCGTCAGCATACAGTAAGTGCTCGACATCAATGTCAGCGGTAATGTCATTTATGAATTATGTTAAACAATAGAGGTCCCAGAATCGACCCCTGTGGCACTCCAGATTTTTGTATAAAATACTGCGATTGAAAACCATGTACATTAACAAATTGATACCGATCCTTGAGATATGATGTGAATAGTTGCAAGAGAGAGTTCGAGAAGCCAAACAGTTTGAGTTTTTACAAAAGAATAGTGTGGTCTAACCTATCAAAGGCCTTAGAAAAATCCGTATACACGACGTCCACCTGCCCCTGTTGATCCAAGGCTTCGCATATTAGCTGAGTTTTGCACATGAGATTTGTGACTGTTGACCTGCCCTTCATAAAACCATGCTGATTGATAGAAATTTGACCACTTACATGATTGTAAATTTTTTCGTGTATAATTGATTCGAAGATTTTGCTAAAGTTACATAATAAGGCAATGGGCCTGTAGTTGGCGATATCATTCTTGTCGCCTTTTTTATAGATAGGTTTTAGCCTAGCTAGTTTCCACTTCTCCGGATAGGTACAGGTTTTTAAAATCATGTTGAATATTACAGTGAGAGGTTCAACGAAAACTGAAGAACAGTCTTTTATGACAAATGAAGGTATCATATCAGGTCCAGTTGTCATATTGGGTTTCATTTTCTTAATGGCTACCGCAACTTCATTTTCAGAAACTGAGTTGATACAATGAGTACAGCAGTTGTCAGGGACAGAGAAATTAAAGTTATTAATATCTGGATCGTCATTAAATGAACTGGAAAAGTAATCGGCAAAACAGTCGACTATTGATTGAGCATTTTCGACGGGTGTAGAATTGTAACTCATAACCGGGGGAATGTTTGAACTGTTCCGTTTGTTATTTACAAATGTCCAGAATTTCTTGGGCTCAACAATTATATCGTTTTGAATTTTATTACAGTAGTCCTTATAAACTCTAGTCACTTCAGTTTTGATTTCGGTTCTTAGTTTAACAAATTCTTGTTTATCTTCATATGCGTTAGTTCGCTTATATTTCTTCCATGCCTTATATTTTCGTTTTATTTTATGAATTATGGTGCCTGTGAACCATTGTGGATAGGAATTAGTGCATTTGCGCTTTAAAGGTACATTTTTATGCAGAGCATTATTAATAGCGGAATAAAACATGTCAATCAAACAGTTTACATCCCCTTTATTATCTAAAAAATCCCATTTAATATCTGCAAAATCTGTATACAGCGATGGAAACTTTGCTTTATTAAAATTGAACCCATAATTGTTAATTGATTGAAATTTCTTAGGCTTAGATTTTAGGGAAAACTCGGCCATTAAGGGAGGATGATGTGAATACTCACGAAATAAGGAATCATCTGATCTAATAACCATACATTGCGTATTACTGATAACCAGGTCTAGAAGTCTACCATGATCGTTGACTACGAAATTAGATTGTTCTAAGTTAAGAAAACTCAAAAAATTTGTCAGAGAAATAAACAAAGGATAAAACGATGCGTTGGTGTAGCATTCCAAGTAATTGGGTATGTTAAAATCACCAAAAATGATTATTTCAGCATTATGAAGAAATTGTAAACTTGCAAGTGAGTCGAACAAAATATCGTAGTGGTGAACTAGGCAGGAAGGTGGAATGTAAATGTTTATGGCGTAAATAGTTGAATGATCGATTAAAATTTTGATTAAGACAATGTCAATATGCCGAATAAGATTAAACCCATCGCAGTGGGAGGCTAAGTTGATTGCAGACACTTGGAGATTATTTGCGACAGCAATAAGAACCCCGCCACCCCGAGTTTTGCTTGTATCGCAAAAATTTCTATCACTTCTAAACACATTAAATTGTTCGGGGTCAAAAAGCTCCGAGTTGTGAATACCCTCATGGCACCAGGTTTCGGATAGGGCAAATAATTTGTATTGAGTTGCACATAGAGAGAAATTATATAAGTCGCTGCATTTTGAACCCACACTCGTGACATTTTGATAGAAACAATTGAGCTTATATGTACTTATATTGTGTGGAATATTCAATGAGGATAAGGAAGTATTATTAGGAACAGAGTTATTATGAGATGAAAAATAGTCACAAGGCTGTAATTGCTATATTTTATCCCCAAACACGATCTTTTTGAATTTGGAGCGTGCCTCTCTATATATTTCACAATTAACATCCCATGCAGCGTGATTAGTTGGTATGGCCTTCTTGTTGACATTATTATAATTGCAACAGTTTGTACATTTAAAAGTAGTCGCCTTACAAGTATCAAGGCTATGAGACTCACCACATTTAGGACATGTCGGAGTTGTTTTTGGACATTGGGATGCTAGATGGTGAAAACCGCAGCAGTTGTAACAGCGTCGTACATCGGTTGCATCATATGTCGAACATAAATCATACCCTATAAAAAGCTTGCCAGAATTCATTACTTCATAATAAGTTTTGTGATCTACTTGGATAACTGATTGATATATATCATTATTTTTACGTGTAGGTTTAAATGAGATAATTTCACATGTACTGTCGTTCGAAAAACATGATTTATTTTAAGCTTTTAAATAATTAATTAGAACGCTTTTGTCCATCTTTTCAGACATTCCCACAACTTTAATTCTGGGGTTCAAAATTTGAAGTTGTTTGACATCATATTTGTCGCTCAATTTTTATGTATGTTTAATATTTGTTAGCTTGATGTTATTATCAGCCGGGTTGAGCGATCTTATAATTATTATAATAATTAGTAAACAATAACAGTATAGAGATCAAGAAAGTTGCTTCGGAGTTCTAGCTTGCGGATATACTGACCAAGCCCCTTTTTAGACCAAGACTAGAAATGCTTTGTCAACGGATGAGTATGTTTTAAAAATAGCTGTCAACTTACAAAAAGAGAAGATGTTAAGATTATTTGAATCTAGTTGTATTTTGTAAGTTGTCATAGAAATACTTTTTAATTATTATTGTGTGATATGATTGACATGTATGTATAAAATAAAACGTCTGTCAAGTTTATACAGTTTATGCCTTTATTATTGAGTTTACTTTAACAGTATCTCTATACCCAAGTTTACAACAAGATTTAATCAGTGAATGTATAAAAGAAAAATGGCATGTTATTGGTGAATACACTCATTTAAATTTAGAAAACTTCTTACGTGGTGTTAAACTCTGCTTAGAAGCCTCAGTCTTCACTTTTGATAATAATATTTATAAACAGCTTAATGGAACGCCGATGGGCCTTAGCTGCAGCGGTTTCTTTGCGGATTTAGTTCTACAAAAACTTGAAGATAAGGTAATAACCAACCCAGATTACCAAATAACTTACTATAAAAGATATGTTGAGGACTCGATGTTCATAGCACCAGTAGACAAAATAGATTCTATACTTAATGAATTTAATTCTTTCCACCCTAGAATGAATTTCACTAAAGAACATGAAACAAATAACAGTATTAATTTCTTAGATGTTACCTTAATTAGATCTAACCAAAATATTGAAACTAACTGGTTCCGCAAATCTCCTGCCTCTGGCCGTTATCTGCATTTCAATTCATATACCAACTCTTCCTATAAAACAAGTGTAATCCTTGCATTAGTAGATAGAGCAATATTACTGTCAAATCAAAAATTTCATTTAGAAAACATAAAACTAATTAAAAACCTTCTTATTCAAAACGGTTACAACCGAGAGAAAATTGACAAAACCATAAATTCTAGTTTAAGAAGACTAAAGTTTAGAAACACAAACACCACGAATATTAACTCACTTAACACAACCACCCAATATTCATTTATTTCTATTCCATACAATCACAAATTAAATCAAGGAATTGTAAAAATGTTACACACATATGACATCAAAGTAGCTAATTCTAACCTCATCACCACCAAACATCTATTTACTAATGTCATGGATAAAATCAAAAAGGAAAACATTAAAAACGTGATCTACCAAATAGACTGCACAAAATGTAATAAAATATACATCGGGGAGACTTGCCAACCCTTAAAAAAACGATGTTATCAACACATATATAATTGTAAACAAAAAAAAATGCAGCTCACAGCGCACAGATAAAACATCATTGCAACACGGGGCATACTTTCGATTTTGACAGTGTTCGCATCGTTGATAAAGCTAAAAATAAGTACAATAGACTACTCAAGGAAACGCTTCACATTAACTTACAAAAACATGAAAAAGAAAAATGAAAAAAAGAACAACATTGTAATTAAAGTATTAAAACCGAAAAACGGAAGCAGAAATATCACAAAAGAAGTTAAAAATTTCATAAAAACTGAGCTAAACCAGGAGCCGGACATAAAACAAGCATATACGATCAAAACCACAAACAATTACCCAATAATAGTAGTAAAATTAACCAACTGGCAAGACAAATCGAATATAATGAAAAATAAAATTAAACTGGGATAGAAAAGAATATATATTGAAGATGATTAAACGAAGGAGAAACAAAAAATTCAAACAGCACTACGGAAAAGAGCCAAAGAAGAAAAACAAAAAGGAAACATAGTAAAAATTGGCTACAAGAAACTTATTATAAATGAGAAACGTTTTGACTGGAACAAAGATATGAACGACATAGCTGAAACATCAAACACTCACATTGCAAAAAACTGAATAAAGATGGGACGGGGCAAACGAAAACAACCGCAGCAAAGAAACAGGACACGAGTATGGAATTTGGAAGAACATCTGAAAATATTAAAACTGACAAAATAAAAATAAAATTTGGTTTAGGGAACATCTCGGCTAGAATTGGAACAAGGCACCTAAATATGGCAACGTGGAATGTGATAGGTATAAAAGGGAAAGAAATGGAAATAGTGAATGCATTTGAGAGAGCTGGACTAATTATCCTGGGTATAACCGAAACAAAGAAAAAGAGGCAAGGACTAATGCAATGAACAGAAAAACACTGGATGTACTGGTCAGGGGTCAGTGATACTGAATAGGCAGCCGCAGGTGTGCGAATAATATTAACCCACGATATATTACATATGATAAATAAGGAAAAATATGTTAGTGAAAGAATCATAAGATTAGATATAGAAACCCAAACAAAAAATGAATGTATTACTCTACTATGTGTATATGGGCCAAACGAAAATGATTTAAAAGAAAATAAAGATAAATTTTTTGAAATGCTACAAGCGGAAATCGATGACACAAAACATGAAGTAATCATATTTGGAGATTTGAATGGAAGAGTAGGAAACGATAATAGAGGAATTGAAAGATATATGAATAAGGAAGGAGAACCTATGAGAAACACAAATAGTCTCCGAATAATAGATTTATGTGTAGAAAATGACTTATACATAACAAACACAAGATTTACTCACAAAGATATCCATAAGTATACTCGAGTTGAACCAAATAGGAACGAAAAATCCATCATTGATTATTTTTTAGTAAGCAAAAGCTTAAATAAGAGATTAACTGACGTGAGGGTAAAGAGAGGACCAGAAATAGGATCTGATCACTACATGCTTACAATGAAAATGAGAAAAACAATGATGGAAATAAAGGAACAGAGAAAAAAGATAATAAAAGAGGAAACTAAATCATTTTTGCTTACAAATGAGACAATTAGAGACAAATACCAAGCAAATTTAGATCAGAAAATTATGAACATATCATGGACAGACAATTTAAATAATAAATGGAACAAACTGAAGAAATGCATGCTGGTGGCAGCGAAGGAGGAATGTGGAGTAACAAAAATAAATAAAAAACAACTCAAGAAGACTGCATGGTGGACCCAGGATATAAAAGATTCAATCAAGACAAAAAAGCAAGCGTGGAAAACATACTTAAGCAAGAAAGACAAAAATAGCTATGATAAATATAAATTAAATAGAATTAAAGTAAAAAACTTAGTAAAAGTTGCTAAAACAAATACCTGGACACAATTTGGATTGAAATTAAATGAGGCATACCAAGTGAATCAAAAACTGTTCTATGGAGCACTGAAACAAATGAGAAAAGAAAAACCAACAACTCTATTAAATATCAAGGACGATAACGGACAGATCTTGAATAAGGAGGAAGACATAATGGAAAGATGGAGAAGATATTTTAAAGAATTATTAGACTGTGAAGTAAATGAAGAAACAGAGTCAACACACGAATTCGTCGAAACAAACAGGGAAATAAGACATGGAACAAATATGGTGAACTATATATCCGAAGAAGAATTTCTATACGCGGTAAATAAAACAAAAACAGGAAAAGCTTCTGGCCATGATGAAATATCTCTAGAAATGATTAAATATATGAGTGAAAATGGACAAAAAATAATGAGAGAGATAATGAATGATGCCCTGGAAACAGGAACAACACCCACGGACTGGTAGATTGGCATAATAACACCCATTTTTAAAAAGGGAGACCCAAAGGATTGTAAAAATTATAGAGGACTAACGCTACTTAGTGTTCCAGGTAAAGTTTATGCACGAATCCTAGAACAAAGAATAAGAAATGAGATTGAAAACAAGATAGAAGATACACAATGTGGATTCAGAGCAAATAGAGGAACTCAAGACCACATATTCACGATTAGACAAATGATTGAAAAAGCTAATCAGTCGAAAAGAAACATATATATGTGCTTCATTGACCTGGAAATAGCGTTTGATAGGATCATCAGAGAAGATATATGGGATAGCTTGAATAACAGAGGAATAGACAGATACACCATTAAAGCGGTTAAAAGCCTGTATGAAAACTGCATTAACTACGTAAGGACTAGAAATATGACCTCTAAAACATTCTCCACAAATGCAGGTTTAAAGCAAGGATGAATTTTAAGCCCCCTACTGTTTACGGTAATTCTGGATGACGCCATTAAAAGCAGAAAACCCAAACTGAAACCGTACAGAATAGGCTACAGAAAATTGCAAGTAACCAGCGTCGCTGAACTATGCTACAACATAATTTGAATGTGATAGATCGAGAACTTAGAAAAAGAAATATGAAAATAAACATAACGGAAACTAAAACTATGATAATAAACGGAGAACAAGAATGCAATATAAAAATAGGAAATGAAACAATTGAACAAGTCAGCTCATTTAAATATCTTGGAGTTATGATAAACAAAAATGGAAAAATGGAAGAAGAAATAAGAGAAAGAATAGGAGCAACAGGAAGACTATACAACGCAATATCCAAGAAATTTCTCGGGAATAAGGAAGTACCAGATGAAACGAAAGCTCAGGTTTTCAAAAAAATAACTATACCAATACTAACATATGGATGTGAATCATGGACCATAACCGAAAAGTAAAATAAGAAGTACGGAAATGAGGTTTCTGCGAAGAATAAAAAGGAAAACAAGGAGAGACCGAATTAGAAACGAAACATTTAGAAATCAGCTGAAAACAACACCAGCAGAATACATAATACAACAAGGACAACTAAGGTGGTTTGGGCACATAAATAGGATGGGAGAAAACAGATTAGCAAAACAAATATATGAAACAAAACCTATGGGAAAAAGAAGAAGAGGAAGACCGGCCAAAACATGGATAGAAGAAGTAAAAAAAGCTGCTGAAGAACGTGATATTAAGTGGCATGAAGTGAAAGCACGATAACTCCAGGAAAGTCTTACACCGACAGGTAGAAAGACTCAGCGATTAAGTAAGTAAGTAAGTAAGTAAGTATTTCTTCTCCCATGTATGCGCATGTACAATTCGAATCTATTTTTCATTATACTTACTTTACGTCAGTTCTGCAGGTACACCCATAAGTTTAAGATGGGTTTTTATCAAGTTGTATTGCAGTTCAAATATTTTTATATTTTTAACAATTTTTTTTGACAAATTGTTATTAAACAATAACTACTTTTTTACATTATATTTTGTAATATGGTGAATGATTACACAATTTTTTTCTATTTTCATATTTTATAAGGTTATCTGTAACACAAAATGATTTTTGTAGCTGATGATGAACCACTAGGGTTTGAAACGTCCGTTTTTTAATTTTTTAAAAAAACAAATTCTGGATCACCAAGGCCTTGCTCATTTTTTCAACCATGTATATGTTACTCTCTATAATCGAATTCAGGCATTACCAAAAAACAAAAACTACAATATATTGTGGATTTATTTAAACATACAAGACTGCAAATATTTTGGAATGAGCTGGTAAAAATCCACCTCTTTCCGATATCGGTGTAACACGTGGTGATTCGTATTGCTAATTTCTACATTTCTCTACACATTTCCGTGCGTCACTCAAAGTTTCAGGAATTAGTTTACTTATACTTATATATCCCCTCCTTGTTTCCTTTAAAAAAGCTCTTGTAGCATTCTGAACAGCGTCGCAAAACACACTCTTACGTAAGTCCATTATTACTGTATACAATACACACGCTATACTAATACCAATAAATAAAAACAAAGTTTATTTATTAAACCATACATTTATAAGATGAAGTTTGAAACACAACAATACACTATTCAAATACAGAATATTGTAGGTGGTCACCAAAAAAGTTTTAGTAAACATGGTGTACTTTTCCCGAATAGTATTAGGTGTATTATCTGTGGTCCATCAAACTGTAGTAAAACGAATTTAATGATTTCACTACTTACAAGTGCAAATGGATTGATATTTGAAAACGTGTATGTGTATTCTAAATCAAATTTATCATTTATTTATCTTGTTCATGCTTACTTAACCGATGTAACTGGTATATATTTTGCTAATATAAATAATATTTTTGTAGGATACGCAGATAATTATAAAAAATCCGATTATTCCAGTGAAATACAAATTAATAATTCGAAGTGAACTAACCATACATAATGTATCTACGAGACACCGTGGACTATATTCTTGTGATGTAAAGAAACGCGGTAAATATAATTATTATACTATATAATATAATACAAAGATGTCACAGTGTTTACTAGTGTTGGGTTTTCGGAAGATTAAGTGGAAACTATGTTGTAGTCATTTGCAAGTAGTATTATATTTTATTATATATATATATATATATATATATATATATATATATATATATATATATATATATATATATATATATATATATATATATATATATAATTTTTAAGTAATTGGATCATGTTGGTTGAGCTTCAATGACTAAGTATTTCGCTAAATGTGGGTCTAAAAGTGAGATGTGTTATCTACTCGTTGTGTACAAGGGGAATTCTTTGACTACATGTTTTATGATTAGTTGTTTATCGCATTCGTTATATGATAGTAATGTGACGTATTCTGCATCAATATTTCATTACACTCGAATACTTCACATATGTAGAATGTCCGCAGCTGGATATTCGACGGTAGTGGCCGTCACCAGTGTAAATTAGTGATAAGGTAATAGAGTGGTGTATTGGGTGTCTCATTTTCTATATTTTTTAAGGTATCTCGGATAATATTAATCATAGAGAAAAACCGTTTGCACATTCCAGGGTCAACTTTTTGAGAAAAGTTTAATAGTCACCACAGGAATTTTCGATCTTCTTTTATTTCTGAGCTACTGGCAAAAACTCGTTTTTCGCTCATTTTGAAAATATGTCATATCTTATTTATTATGATAGTTAGAGAAAAAAATTTAAACAATTTTTTTACCGTTTTTTTATAGAGAATAAAATGGCGTAATTATATTTTTTAAAACTTAATAATTCTCGAGATATAACACAAACTTATGATTTTATAAATGGGAACCTATATTGGAAATAGTCTTATCTTTCTCCTTATTTTATAAGCTTTTCAGTGATATAAAACTCGTCTACATTCTTTTGTTTTAAACATGAAAAAATAATAATTTATTGAGGTGAAAATACCGGAAATTATTAAAAAACAAATGAAAAAATTTGTTGCAGATCATATTTTTTTTATTTTGATCCTATATCTATTAATTATGTTCTTAAATTTATTCTTAACGAATTACTTTTGAGTTAGTTAAATTACTATTTATCGACGATAGAGCTGGCTGTGACACAATCCGAAAAAAAATATTTAATATGCTTTTGAATTAAATAAAATGAACAAATACTATTAAAAATATACATATGATGATCTGTAACAGATTTTTTCATTTGTTTCTTAATAATTTTCAATTACTTCACCCCAATAAATTCATAACTCGTCTTTTATTCATATGTAAAACAAAATAATGCAGACTTGTTATATATTATTAAAAAGCTTATAAAATATGCAAAAGGATGACACTATTTTCAACATAGGTTCCCATTTAAAAAATCATAAGTTTGTGTTATATCTCGAGAATTATAAAATTTTAAAAAAATCTTATTACGCCATTTTATTCTACCTAAAAAATGGTAATTTTTTTATCAACAATTTTTCACTATCATAATAAATAAGATATGATATATATTCAAAATGAGCGAAAAACTAGTTTTTGCCTGTAGCTCAGAAACAAAAGAAGATCGAAAATTCCTGTGGTGACTATTAAATTTTTCTCGAAAAGTTGACCTTGCAATGTGCAAACAGTTTTGATCTATCGTTAATATTACCCAAGATACATTAAAAAAACATCGAAAATGACAGCCTGTACATTGAAACACCTATGATAGAGTGAGGTGAAAATCTGACCAATAAACTATAAGAAATAGTTATTTACATTGTTATAAGGCTGGGAAGTGAGTTATTACGGTACAAATGAGAAGTTAACGGACGGAGCGACAAAGAAGCCGATTCAAGAATTTCGAAATGAGTACGGAAATACTACATTACATCCATATGACGTGCAAACTTTTATTTCATACTGTCTACGAATTTTAAATATTTTTAAATTATTTCAAAACATGTCAGTTTAACGTGGGTCTCATCATCTGTGTATATGGAATTTGTGTGTACTTGTATTGTTTGACATTAGTATTTGATGTATTCATTATTGTGTTGGTTTTTTTTTTTTTTGGGTAGTTATTAATCAGGAGTAGGTTCGTTTCAATGTTTTTAAGTTCTTTATGATGTTTATTGCATGTTAATATTACTAAAACATGATCCAAAATTTGGTATTACAGACTTTTCTATTCATTTGAACAAAAAATTAGATTTTGTTTACAAACGATCAACTGGAACTGATACTTTATTTAAAGCTCATTGCTATTTCAAACATGGACATGGAATTGACGGGAGGTCATGTGTTGGCCACATTAGATTTTTTTTAAAATATAGAGAGTAACTAAATATAAGATATTATCGAATAAATATTATTTATTAATAATTAAGATATTTTTTTAATTTAATAATAAAGCAGTTTAGTAGTCATTGGACAGTTAATAATATATTAATATGTTTATTACACTATTAAAATACAAAAGTAACTAATAATTCATAAAATTATTTATAAAAAATCATTACTTGTATTCATTTTATTCAACTTTTCCTGTTGTCTTACAGAGCGTAGACGCTAGTTGTAGTACGTGACTAGCGTCTACACTCTCCTATCGCTCTCCCACTACAGAGATTGGTATATAGCTACCTCTCTCAAATGTTGACCACAGAGCACACCGTGTAAGAATATAGGTAAGACTCCATCCATATGTATTTATTAGACAATGAGTCCAGCGCACCCTAGTGTCACTTTCAATGCTTGTAGAAATAGTACTGAGGGCATTTAAAACGACTTCGGTAGTCGATATATATAACTCGAATTTACATGAACGGGAGTAAACCAGAGATCAACCAGAATGACTATTATAAAAATCTGATGTGGCCAACACCAAACCTCCCGCTATTTAATTTTTATTAATTTAAATATACATATTTAGTTTTTGCGGAAACTGTATAAAGATCCATTCCATATAACTATGGTTTAGTTACTATTTTCTTTTTAAAACGTTACTATTATTAATTTGAAATTATTAGTTCTTTGACAGTGACATTTATCTGTCAGTTACATACATTTGAGATATGAACTGTGTAACCAAGGAGTTTTGCTTGTTTAAAGCATAGCCTCTGGGATTAAAATTATACATAATTTTATAAATTTATCCGTAAAATATATAGAAAAAGTATTCATTCAAATCTGTAGAAAATTTAATAATCTTTAATTTTTATAATAACACAAATTTTGAAAAATAACATTTGAAGGTATTTTCCAAAAAAAAATCTATTTTGAGCTTCAAGTAAAATGCCATTTCCGGATATCTGATATGCACCAAAATCTAATGGCCTCTTTTCATATTAGAATAAGGTAGAAATACAAGGTTTCAAAATTTTCTGAATGATAGTATTTGAGTTAGAGTAGAGGATCCAGACACACATCATCGTGAAAATGTTAAAATTGGATTCTAGGGACCTTAAAACGTGGTTATTTACCAAAATCTCGATATGTGATTTTTAGCATGATCCCTACACCTTTCTTACCAAAGGTAGCGGGAGGTAAAAATAAATTATACTGGGGTTTCTATAATCCCACAGTGTGGTTCGAGGGTTAAAATATTTGATCATCAACTCACTGGTTATGATTTTTAGCAAACCTGTATCAGAAGACATTATTTTTGGAAGTACATGGTAAATAACTTTATATATTATCATATTTTATGATTAATTTAATTTTATTTTATATAAAAAAATAGATAAGTGGAATTTTTCAAGAGGTCCCTGCATACTTCAAGGTTTGGAACCGATTTGGAAAGAATACTATAAATCTCTTATGTTAAGCTGTGAAGGACCCAATCCCATGGTTTGGTATGAATATAATAAGGTAATTATTTTATTTATTATACTAGGCTAATAGTTTAATTAATATTTTTTCCCTCTTCTATACTAATATATATGCAAGCATACATATACCGGGTGTCTACTTTATTTCCCGAACATAGGAAATTCAATTAAAAAAATTTTATTTGGCGATATCTCTGTACCTATTAATTATAGAAAAAAAGTGTAATGAAGAAAAACGTTCGGAATGAAAACGTGTATGGATAAGTTCCAAGTTTGTTGTTTAATTGTTTCTTATGTACGAGTGAAAAGCAAAATAAAATACTCGATATAAGTCAATTATCAGTGTGCCACGAAAAATAAAAGAATTTGATATTTCTGGCATATTTGACAGATTTGACATTTCATCTCATGATTTTATAATTATTATTATTATTAGAATTTGTGATTATTTTTTTTACTTCTAGATTATCATCATTATAGTATAGTTGTTCATTGTGCAGTCGTTCATTTTGTGCTCCTGCGTAAAATCAGTTTTTAAGTGGTTTATTCTCAATTGAATGTGTTAATTTTTATATCAATAAGTGCAGTTGATGTTACACTGTGTTTTCATGATAGTGCCTTAAACCGCCATATCTATAATTCCGAGTTTTACATGTAAATCATATCAACATATAAGGCCGAGAGTGATAAAAAGTTTTAATTTGTTTAAACAAGTATCAACTCCGCAAATTCCGTGAATTTTGTGATTTTCGGCATCCAGTTCATCATGCCTGCGTGTACTGTCTGCAAACGGGCTGTGAATATTAGAACTTCCGGCATAGATTGCGCAGAATGCGATCGCAGCTTTCATCCGCCGTGTGTTAAAATTACCGATGAACAAGCTACATTATTTGAAACCGGAGATATAATATGGTACTGCAAAAATTGTAAAACTAAAAAATCTGCTAAATGTTCTAAAATGAGTGTAGATACGGGTGTCTCTTTTAATATTTCTCTCTCTGAAATTAAATCTCTTTTAAATGATTTGAAGCGTGATATCTTTGATGAAATGAATGATAAATTTAATACACTCACTAAATCTGTCTCCTTTTGTACCGATAAAATATCTGATTTTGAACAAAATTTAATACAAATGAATAACAAACTAAAACAACTCGCTCTTATAAAACAAGAAAATATTGATTTGAAACATAAAGTAAAACAACTTAAGGATAAAATAGATGATCTTGAACAATATTCGCGAATAAATAACGTGATTATTCATAACATCCCTGAGAAAAAGGACGAGAATGTATTTAATATTATTCGTGATATTGGCCAGAAAGTCGGCGTTCCTGTCACCAATAATGATATTGATGCCGCACATAGAATTCAAAATATGCGTAATCGTGCTACGAAGACTCGTAATATTGTTGCAAAATTTACCACTAGGAAAATTAAAGATAGCCTTATATCCTCGTTCAAAAAAAATATAAATTTAACTACATCAGATTTAAATTTCGAGGGTTCGGCTGAAAAAGTTTTTATAAATGAACACTTAACTCCTAAAAATAGTGCGTTATTTAATAAAGCCAGAGTTGAATTAAAACAAAAAGACTTTAAATATATATGGTCAAAAAATGGTAAAATCTATGCTAAGAAAAATGACACTTCTAAAACCCACGTGTGTAACTGTGAAAGTGACATTATTAAGTTGTTGTAAGTTACTCAGTCTTATTTTAATTGCCTAGTTATTTTTTCGGACAATTTTACACCTTAATAATGACTCTGTCGGTATATTACCAAAACGTTCGTGGGCTTAGGTCCAAAACGAATAAAATTCGTGTTAACTCTCTATCTTGTGACTTTGACATCTTATGTCTTACGGAAACAAATTTGAATGACTCCATCCTGGACAATGAAATTCTCTCCGATGACTACTCCATAGTCAGGCGCGACAGATCTACAACTTCATCATTAAAATCTGATGGCGGTGGCGTCCTCATCGCATTGAAAAAGGGTCTACGATTTCAGGAACGTCACAACTGGTGCAGCAGTTCGGAGGACATCTGGGTAACATTGTATCAACCTAACAAACATGATGAACTACATATTTGTTGTGTATATTTACCTCCTGCAGATAATCTTGCTCTACATAATTTCATAACTAATTTATACTCAAGTATAGACAATGTGAAAACAGGAAAATTTCTAATATGTGGTGATTTTAACCTACCCCTTTTACTGTGGGCTGAGCAAAATAATGGAGAGGGTCTTAAACCCTATAACACGTATAATGTCCCATCCTCTGAATTTGTAGACTGCATGTCATACTGTAAATTATTTCAATTTAATAATGTTACAAATATCAATAACCGCATATTAGATTTAGTGTTGTCTAATATAACAAATATAAAAATTAGAGAATGTGTGTCACCCTTATCGAATATTGATTGTCATCATCCACCCATTGAAATTTATTTAGATTTTAAATCTATTTCCGCTCTCAATATTAATTGTTAAACTAAATATTTATTCTCAAAAGCAAATTATGTTGATATTAATCAATATATAAATAATATAAAATGGGGTGACGTTTTTTCAAATTTAACAACTGAAGATATGGTTTCAAATTTTTATGATATATTAAAAAATGCAATCGAAACTTATGTTCCGAAGAAAAACGTTTATATTAATACCTATCCTTTTTGGTACTCTAAAAATCTCATCAAATTAATTCAGGAAAAATCAAAAGCTCATAAAAAATTCAAGCGCTTTCATACTCCGTATTATTATAATCATTTTTCTTTATTACGAAAAAGAGTGAAACATTTAATAAAGGAATGCTACAATAACTATATAAATAATATCGAGTCACAAATACAAACTAACTGCAAAAAATTCTGGTCTTTCGTAAAAACTACAACAAAAACTCAAAATATTCCCAATATAATGACTCATAATAATAATACTGCTTGCAATGGGCAAGATATTTGCAATTTATTCTCCGATTTTTTTAAATCGACCTACACGAATAATTCTGGGAATATTTTACAATCTAACCCTACAAATAGCCATGTTAGTATTGCTAATGTTAATTTTAATACAGATGAAGTTTTTAAAGTTTTTTTAACCCTAGACACGAATAAGGGTGCAGGGCCAGACAACATACCCTGTATATTCATCAAGTCATGCGCTGAATCCTTAAGCACACCCCTCACAATCATTTATAATCAGTCTCTTGCTGAAGGTCACTGTCCAACCAGATGGAAAAAAGCTTTTGTTGTTCCTGTTTTTAAGTCAGGCAATAAAAGCTCAGTAAATAACTACCGTCCCATTTCAAAACTTTGCATTTTTGAGAAAGTTTTTGAAAAATTAATATATAAAGTTTTATTCGCAACTTTCAAATCTTACGTCATTCCAGAACAACATGGATTCTTTCCAGGTAGGTCAGTTGACACCAATCTCGCAATGTACACTGATTACATAATTAAAAATATGGACGACCGGGTGCAAGTGGATGCTATCTACACTGATCTCAGTAAAGCATTCGACAAAATTGATCACACCATTTTACTTCATAAGCTTTCTGAATTCGGTTTACATGGTAACTTACTTTCCTGGTTCAAATCATACCTTTCTGATAGGACACAAAGTCTCGTTGTAAATGGGTTTGAATCCCATTGCGTAAAAATAACTTCTGGAGTCCCACAAGGATCCCATCTTGCACCATTATTATTTAATCTTTTTATAAACGATGTGTCAAAATGTTTTAAATCTTGTAAATTTTTAATGTACGCAGATGATCTCAAAATATTCCATAAAATCTTGTGCGTAAGTGATTGTTTGGCTATCCAAGCAGATCTTAACAGGTTTCATAAAGATACAATTGAAAATAATTTGATTCTGAATATTGATAAATGCTGCAAAATATGTTTCACACGAAATAGAAATATCATAGAACACTCTTATAATTTTGAAGGATTAACTAAACAAAATATCTCTCAGGTAAAGGATTTGGGTGTTATTCTGGACCCTAAATTTCTATTTGATGTACATATTGATAACATTATAAAAAAATCATACCGTATGTTAGGATTTTTAATTAGATCTGCAGAGAACTTTAAAAACGCATCCACTATCAAAACTTTATATTTTGCACTTGTTCGAAGTCAACTTGAGTTTGCTAGTTTGTGTTGGTGTCCTCAATATATTGCATATATAGAAAGAATAGAAAATATTCAAAAAAAATTAATATATTTCTTTAATAAAAAATTTCCGAACCACACGATTACTCTTCCATCTCTTGAGAACAGACGCCTATTATTAGACTTAACTTTTCTTTATAAAATCATTAATAATTTCATTGATTGTCCTTATTTATTAAGTCAACTCTCTTTGCGTATATCGAATTATGATACTAGATCAATTAACCTTTTCACATATAAATTTAGTAATACGAATTCCTCACTTAATGCTCCTCTTAATCGCCTTCCAATTTTGTATAATAAATACTGTCAATTAAATAATTTTCCCGATATATTTTCATGTAATTTATCATATTATAAAAAGCTGTTGTTACGCTGTTTAGTTAATAATTAACTTTGTAATTCTACTGTATTATCTTAAATTTTTGTACCTAATTGTACTTGTCATAATGTATTCTATACTCTTCTTCTATTTCTTGTATCTGAAATGTAATTGTGCCGTTCTGTTATTGGGAGTAAAATCCTGTTGAATGGCATATTTTTTTCTATAAATAAATAAATTGTCTTCCTTTTATTCTAATAATAACAAAATCAAATCTGTCAGATATGTCCGAAACAACAAATAAATTATTGTCTTAATTTTCATGGCACTCTAATAATTGCCTTAATTCGTGTATTTTCTTTTGCTTCTAACTCGTACATAAGAAAGAATTAAACAGCAAATTTGTTACTCGTCGATACAATTTTTCATTCGGAACATTTTTCTTCATTACTTACACTTTTTTTCCAAAATGAATAGGTAAAGAGATATCGCCAATTCAAAATTTTAACATTTAATTTTGTAGGTTCGGGAAATAAAGTAGACACCCGGTATAAAAATTACGCATAACCCACTTCGACGGTTAGCCTCATTCCTTACAAATTTATTCACGCAACAATAATCCTTCACATTTCTGACCACACATTCCTGATTCCTGTCCAAACGCACTTCTTTCGTCTCGTCCACAATCATCATCGCATTCATAATAGCTTAACTGATTTACTCCGCTCTCTTAACAACATTCTTACTTAACTTACATCTTCATACAGCAAATATTCCTCAATCTTTACAAATTAAAGTGACCGATTTTTAGTAGCGAAATACTGCATCCTGGCACATTTGTTTCGCCTCGGCCACATTCATAATCGCGTTCATACATGCTCGTCGTCTCTTCCCACTGGGAAACTTTCTCACCTCTAGCACACTACCAACCATATTAATCCACTTACACTATGGACGGCCACACAATCCAACACCATATACTTCACCAACATATATACGCTATTTTATTGTTGTCAAAGCGTGCAGATAGTTTTTTCTCAACTCCTCTATTTTTGAAAAATTTGAGTGGAAATATAGTTTAAAAAATTCTCAAAATTAGTCAACTTTTAAATAAAAGTGTCTATTTCTAAGTGCAGTGATTTATATAACAGTGCTGTTTTGTGTTTATCTCAAAAACTGATATAAATTAATCTTTTTTGTGATACATAAACCGTTAAAAAATTGTTAAATTACTAATTAATATTTGTTTTGTCTTATCTTGTCTAATCTACAATACGTTACCATGCCAACCAACTGCAGCAAATGTAGCAGAAATGTCAACAACAAATATCCAGGGTTGAATTGCTTCAAGTGTGCATCTCTTTATCATCAAGCATGCACTGATATCAAGTTTAATGCCGAACAAAGTCAACTGCTTGATGCTAGCGTTCTTGCATGGTTATGTCCCAACTGTCGGCCAAAGGGCGGTTCTAAGGTGTCTTCCGCTCTGGATTTCGGCGGAGTTTCTCCATCCAAAGCTAGTGACATAAGCACCGAATTAAAAAAATTTAAATCAGAATTGGACTCTAAACTGGATTCAATAATAGAATCAGTTCAATTTTGCAGCAATAAAATAACGGATTTTGAAAAAAACTTAGCTACAATCAACCAAAAGTTGAAAGAATTAGAAAAACTAAAATCTGAAAACCTGGAGCTTAAGTCGCAAGTACTTCAATTAAATAATAAAATTAATGATTTGGAGCAATACTCACGTGTAAACAATGTAGTTATACAGAACATTCCAGAGAAGCCCAATGAGAATATAAATGATATTGTTTCCAATATGGGTAAAAAACTTAATATTAACATCACTGAAAATGATCTTGACGCTGCACATCGTGTTCCTCAATTTGATAAAAGTAATACGAGACGACCTAAAAACATTGTTGTTAAATTTATTTCACGGAATGTGAAACAAAAATTTATGACTGCTTCCAAAATGCAGAGATTAACAACAAACGATCTAGGGTATGAGGGCACTTCACAAAATATTTATGTTAATGACCATTTAACAAATAATAATATGCATTTGTTTAAATTGGCTCGCGAAGAACTTCGTCTTAAAAATTACAAATATGTTTGGACCAAAAATGCAAAAATACTTACCAGAAAAACAGACGATTCTAAAGTTCAAACAATATACACCGAACAAGATATTAAAAAACTGAATTAAGAACATTTAATTAATATACACATATATCACATCACTCCTCATGGCTTTAAGTGTATACTATCAGAACGTCCGAGGATTAAGAACTAAAACATTTGAAATTAAATCTAGCTCTTCAACTTGTGATTTTGACATTTTATGTCTGACTGAGACAAATCTAAACTCATCAGTGTTTGACCGTGAAGTGTTAGGCGATAATTATTCCGTGTTTCGACGTGATAGACAATCTACCTGTTCACATAAAGACGATGGTGGTGGCGTACTTATTGGCGTGAAAAGTGATATCAAATGTGTTCCTAAACCAGAGTGGTCAACATGCGCAGAAGATGTGTGGGTAACTGTATACTCCAAATTTTTTAAACTACATGTATGCTGTGTTTATATTCCTCCAAAGTGTGATGAATCTCGCAACATTTTTGTGAACAATTTAATATCTGTTGTCGACTCTCAGCCAAAGGATCAGTTTTTAATATGTGGCGATTTTAATTTACCCCTATTACAGTGGCGTCCATTTAACAATTGTTATATTTCTAATAATACAAATAATGCTATATCTTCTGAATTTGTTGATTTTATGTCGTATTGCAATCTTAAACAGTTTAATGGTATTCCTAATCAAAATAATCATTTTCTCGATTTAATTTTTTCTAATAATAATTATGTAACTGTCAAGCCGTGTAACAGTCCTCTTACTAAAATTGATGAACATCATCCTCCGTTAGTTATTCACTGTAAATTTGAAGCCCATTCCGTCTTGACATTCAACTCAAGAGAAATATTGTTATTTAAAAAAGCAGATTACATTTCATTAAATAATTATTTAACAAATATTAACTGGACATCAGAATTTGAGAATTTGAGTACTGAAGATGCGTTGGATAAATTTTATAGTATTTTAAATACTGCAATTAATAATTTTGTGCCTAAAAAATATATCACAAAAAAGTCATATCCTTGTTGGTATTCACCTGAACTAATACGGCTTATCAAGGCTAAATATAAAGCCCACAGCAAATTTAAACGTTTTGGAAATGAATCATATTATATGGAATTTTCTTCGTTACGTCAGAAAGTAAAAACTTTAACGAAACTTTGTTATATGAAATACATAAATAATGTTGAAAATGAAATCCCAAATAATGTGAAAAAATTTTGGTCATTCGTATCCTCTGTCAAAAAGTCCAACATTCCATGCAACATGACGTTCAACGGGGTCAACTCATCTGATGGCACTCAAATATGCAATATGTTTGCTAACCATTTTCAGGCTGCTTTCTTAGATGCTAATGCTTCAAATACACAGTATACGAGTGAATATTGTAATACCACTGTTAATCTACATAAGATATTAGTTACGGAGAGTGAGGTTCATGAAATTTTAGCATCTCTTGATATTACTAAAGGTGCTGGCCACGATGGTATCCCTAGCCTTTTTGTAAAACAGTGTGCCAAATCTCTTTCTTTGCCTTTAAAATTAATCTTTGAGAAATCACTTACTGAAGGTCACTGTCCGAATTCCTGGAAAAAAGCTTTAGTTATTCCTATTCATAAAAATGGTAATAGAAACCTTGTTCAGAATTATCGCCCAATATCGATACTGTGTGTATTCGAAAAAGTTTTAGAAAAAATTATTTACAAACAATTATTTGCTTCAGTCAAAAATATTATAAATTTTGAGCAACATGGTTTCTATACCGGAAGATCAGTTGAAACCAACTTAATTGAATTTACAGATTACATTCTTTCATCCATGGACGACATGGTACAAATTGATGCGATTTATACGGACTTCAGTAAGGCTTTCGATAAGATTAATCACGTAATCTTATTATCAAAGTTAGAGACACTAGGTATACATGGTAATTTGCTTTCTTGGTTTAGATCATACCTCAATAATAGACAACAATGTGTTACTCTAAATGGATATCAATCTGAATATTTCCCTGTCACTTCTGGTGTCCCGCAGGGATCCCATCTTGGACCTCTTTTATTTATTATTTTTATAAATGATATTAAAAAATGTTTTCTACATGCTAACTTTAATATGTACGCCGATGATTTGAAAGTTTATATGCGTATTAATTCATTAACTGACTGTTTGGCCCTTCAAGAAGACCTTACCAGGCTTGACTGCTATCTTCATGCTAATGATTTAACTCTTAACTTTGATAAATGTTCATGTATAACATTCTCTAGGAACAGAAATATATATGTTTATAATTACTGTTTTGACGGAAACATTGTAAACCGAGTAAACAATGTGAAGGATTTAGGAGTTATCTTAGATAGCAAATTAATCTTTGATTCACACATTGATCATGTTGTCAAAAAATCATATAAAATGCTTGGATTTATTTTAAGAATTGGGGATAAATTCAAAAGTTGTGGTACCTTCATATCTTTATACTATTCTCTTGTTCGTTCACATCTTGAATTTGCCGCTATTTGTTGGTCACCTTTTTATCAGATATACACAAATAGAATTGAAGGAATTCAAAGAAAATTTTTGTACATTTTAAGTAAAAAATTTCCAGATAGCTCTATTGTATTAACATCTCTACAAAAACGTCGAACAATGATGGATCTAACATTTTTATTTAAATTGCTGAACAATATCATTGACAGTCCAGCATTACTAAATAAAATATCATTCAGAATACCGTCATATTCTACCAGATTACGAAATTTATTTACTGTTTCAAGTTGTAGAACTAACTCCGCCGTCAATGCCCCACTTCTTCGAATGATATCTACATTTAATAACTTGTCACTAATGTATGATTTTCCTGACATATTTAATTGTACATTAAGAACATTTAAGTCTTTTGTTTTTAAGCACTGTACTTAACGTTTTCACTCTTTCAATTTAATTTCATTTAACTTTATTTAAATTTATGTACCTATGTATATTAATATGTTTATATGTAATCATTTTGACAATGATGTAGAAATTGTTGTATGTTATTAGTGCTGCACAGTTATTGGGACTTGTCCTGTTGTGCGGCCTTCTTCTTATAAATAAATAAATAAATAAATAAATAAACCGTTCACTCGTCATCCTCTCTACATTACCAAACCACCTCAACTGACTCACTCACTCTCTTAACAACATTCTTCCTAACCATACATTCTTTATGTACCAAATTATTACTCATGCGATCCCGCATTACATACCCACGAATACCATGTAAATTCCTCATTGTCACGGCAATCACTCTCCTTTTATGCTTTCCCGTCCATGGCAAATATTCGTTTCCATTCACCCAACCAGATACGAACATTCCAATATACAAGCCCAGAATCATGTTAGTTGGCTTAGTCGCTGAAATTTTATTTTACTTAAATAATAACTATCTTAATTATCGGTATTTTTTAAATTAAAATTATAAATATTTTGTGATTCTTGTGCTACATAACAAGTTATGTTTTCTGAAATATTTTGTTGTTTTAATGTAGAACGAAATAATATATAGTTTTACCAACAATAGAAGTAAAACGAAGGAAGACTGATAAGAATTGACGACATAGGTTTGTCAGAGTTTAGAAATAAGATGCCTCAAAATAATTACGGCAATTTTAAGAATAAACGGTGATTTATCTAATTGTGATAAATAATAAAAATTTACTAATAAATATGTGAAAATGTCATCATTTTGAATAAAAAAATATAGGCTTCTTCAATTATTATAAGAAATAATATTATTTATATCAGGATAAATGAATTTAACAAATAGGTCAACTAATATGGATTGGGCTCGTATACACTTAACCGAATATCTCTAGATATATTTACGTTTCAAGAAAACATACCCGGAGCATTCATACCTTACATCCTGCACTCACTCTTCTTTCAATATCTCGATCCCTCGACATCATTCTACCCAAATATACAAAATTCACCTGTTCCAGTTTCACTCCATACACCAACACATTACACTCAGTCACCAATTTAGTCCTTTCAAAAACTAATAGGTATCTTGGATTTATCAACATTCAACACCAGATTCATACTTCTTCCAACTATGTACATGTATTCCCTCTATAATTCTTCTCAGTTGCTCTTAATTTTCACCTAATACAACTACATCATCCGAATACGCTAAGGAATGTACAATACTTTCACCAGTAGGTACACCATGCATTTCACTCAACGCATTCCGCAACAACACATCCATATAAAAGTTATACAATCACGGAGACATATCGCAACTCGGTGTCACACCAACATTTTTTATACGAAACCAATGAATCAACCTACGATCTACTTTCACAGCAGCCTCACTACCCTCAAACAACGCCTGAACCGCTCCCAGTCTCTATTCATGCCGTACTCTCCGTGTACAATGTACATCCCACAAAGTATCTTGAAGAACAGTATCATACGCCTTCTTTAAATCGAGAAAGTGACTTTGCTATACTCGCACAATGAGCAAACAATTCATCGATACATTTCCTCTCAGGCAAAAAAAAAACACCCTTTGCCTTTGAATAATGGGCAAATAACAGCATTTTTCCAATCATCATGAACCACACAACGTTTTAAACAAAATCTAAATAAATACCAATTCTTTTTCTCTTTCATACTTTAACATCTCATTTGTAATCCCATCCAAACCCGCAGCCTTACCATTACATCTTCACTATCATTTTCACTTCCAGCTTCGTTACTGTCATTCCTCTCAATCTCCCCTTCGAACAAACCTTTAAATTACTCGCACCGTCTATTCCTCACATCGGATTCATTCTACAATAACTCTTCATTCACACACCTCACAGCTTTCGCAATTTGACCACTTGTAACCCCCAGGTCCTTCACACTCAATCAAAACAATTGCTTATACGTACTAAAATTATCTGTGATCCGTTCACTCAACAAGTCATCAACTTCTCTCACCCATTTATTTTCCTTCTATACTCTAACTTCTAACAAACATTCTTCGCGTAAACTTCTAGATGAATCCTTAACTTTTTTTTTCCTTAATCGCTTCTTCTACAATTGAAAGATAAATCAGCATTAACTACACATCATTTTGTTTCGGAACATAATTTAAATTTTAGTGATGTCAAAATTAATTTAAAAAATTTCCTTAAAATGTTGCCCATTAAATTAGAGTCCAATAGTATTAACACAAGATCAGATATTGAAAATTAGAATATCTAGCTTGTACAATATCATTTTAAACAATTTATATATATATATATATATATATATATATATATATATATATATATATATATATATATATATATATATATATATATATATATATATATATTAAAAAACCCACAGAATTGCTGCCAACATATTGTAACGTTTTTATTTATTTGGGTGAAGTGTAAATATTAGACAATTATTATTAATGAAAATAAAAGTTTATTATAATGATTAATAGATATTAAATATAATTAAAAGATGATAAATATAACGAACACTACGATTAAACAAATATTAAACACTAATTAAGACTAAGAATATTATAAAACACTTAAACACTAAGATTATTTATTTAAACAATATATAGATCACTTATTTATTTATACAACTGTATTTATTTATATTCACCACTCGTCTACTATCTGTTTATATCACCAACTGTTCAACACGCAACGCTTATTTATATCAGACTGTTCAGTGCATTCGCTAACGGTGCTTATATACCGTAGCCGAAAATTCGAGAACTCACGAGAATGCTTCTCGATACAACACAATAGGTTACATCAACCGCGTAATTAAGCAGGCGCCGGCCAGTCGGTTGCGTCATCGCTAACAATAGACGCTCGCTCGTCCCTGCGACAGCGGCGGCGACACCGACGGGGACAGAGGCGGTAAGAGTGGCGGCGAGGGCGGGCACTGCACATTACAATATTTACTATTTTCTACATTTATCTATTAGTTACTAGTTTATTCTATAGATCTCCGACTAACGAAATGTCACATAATAGTCACTGTGGGATAAACATCTTCCCATATTAATAACAATATTTTCCTAACACGATCTATTCAATATTTTCCTTGTTACTTCAAATTTCAAATGTAATATATTTAACGGAGATCAAAACGGTATGTAACGTTAAATTGTTATTTTCAAATTCTGTACGTTCAGTGTAAAATTATTGTAATTTTCAAACTTAATAGTTATTAATTTGTTAAATAATTGTAATTGAATCTTCTTTATAACTTCTAGCTCTGATGAAGATTTTAAATAAGAAATCTTCTAATTGTTTTGCCACACTCTTTTCCAAATTCCGACTACACTTTTATACACAATATTTTAGGACACTATCACACATATTCTGAATATTTTAAAATAAAAACTTCTATAAAAATCAGTATCTCCCAAAGGCCCACTAGACATATCCCATTTTCATGCAATTTCCAAGATCACAATGGTGTCAATCGAAAGCCGGGTACTCTGTATTATACGTATGTATAAAAAGAAGTATTTTAACTGCATACAAATAAATTATTATACTGCTGATGAATTTTATTAAAAATAAATAAAAATTTATGACAACTTTTATTATTAATTTTATTTTAATATAATATTGTGCTGACATTATTAATTATTTATGTTTGATAGGATATCATTGGACTGGAAGATACTGCCTATAACCGATCCAATATCTTTGATAATAAAACAAAAATGTACAAAACAAACTTTTCACTGGAATCCGAATTTTCGCAACGTATTTACTGTTGTGATAATAATTTGCAGATGTGTGACTCAACATACGTGTTTTCTGAAGGTGAGATGTACTGAATTACTATTTGTGATATTAATGTAGAAAGTTCGAAGCGTATTATCAGTTTATTTAAAATTGTGTACATTTAATTTGCTTTCTGATTAGAGTTGGACAGTGAAATGTAAGAATATTAATATGACGATATGGTATATAGTTTGAGAAGTTCTGTGCTATAGTATAGGCGAAATAAGCTAAATGTAAAGTAATGGCGGCACAAAATGGCGTGGAACGTAGGAAAACAAGGTTTAATATTAATTTTTTTTATCGCAATTGCAATATTTTGATTGGGAATTAAATAAGAATTAAAGTAAAATCAGCACTTAATAATATATTTTATACGTATAAAAATGTTGATATAATTATACTTTAATTCTCAATTAATTATTTGAGAAACCGTCCATAAGAATTGTTATTCATGAAATTTTAATATAAATAGTAAACACTGCGTAACTGGGAAAAATAAATGTAGATTTGAGTCATATTTATCATAGAGGTAGGTGTAGCCACCACAGTCTACATAGATTTTTAGTAGAAATAAGTATGGAGTAGTGATCTGTATAGAAATTGACAGTAATGACAAACTGGAAAAATCAATAAATATATCTTAAAATTAAAAATTCATTTAAATTATTAATAAATAGCTGAAACTATAGTGTAACTCTATTTTTGTATGAACTGCCATTTGATAGTTCCCACAATCGGTTACTTCCGGTAAACTTCAACTGATAACTTTAAAATTACGTCCGAAGAAACAAAATTTAATTATTTAATTTCATAGCTAGAGCCAAGTTTCGTCAGAAAGCTTTGCGAAATAATATGAGATAAGAGCACTAATGAATACTCCTGTAATAAAGAGAGACTGATGACAATTTTTAAAGAAAGTGAAAATAAACGTATGGAAACATTATTAACGGGAATTGAACTTGGCGGTAATAAACCTACTGTTCTGCTACGCAAAATCCAGTACTTGTCGGTGCTCATATACCTACATCTGTAGTGGGATCATGTAACTGTGAAACGATATTGCGACTACTACAAGTGAAAAGAATGTGACCACGTAAATAGTGAAAACAGAAAACAATATCGTTTTAAACAGAAAATAATCTGATGTGGCCAGCACATGACCTCCTGTCAATCCCATGTTTAAAATAGCAACGAGCTTTAAGTAAAGTATCACTTCCGGTTGATCGCTTCTAAACAAAATCTAATTTGTTGCTCCAATAAATAGAAAAGTCTGTAATACCAAATTTTGGATTATATTTTATTGTTTTTCCTCGGAGGAAAGGTTATCCATATACTATAGACGGGAGGGACGGGTCGGGTATAAGGGGGATAGCTCAGTAGGCGGACCATTCTATTATGACGTGAAGTGGTAGGGGAAGCTAAAATATTTCGACCGAAAAATTCCAGTGAAATCTTTTTCAAGGGTGCCAGCCACAGACTAGACGGCTAGAAAAATGCCAACAAATAATCACAGAATATAACCAGCATAGATCAAAACATTTTAATGCATCCTTAATTACAATTATTATTCTACTTAATCTTATGTGTAAAAAAATAAAATATGAATATAAATAGCGAGATAAAATAAGAAAAATTTAGTTTATTAGGTAAATAAGATTAAGTCGTGTTCAAATTTTAGTACCTAAAACAACCTAATTACAAAAAAAAAAATGAAAAAGTACATCAAGATGGAATAATAATAAATATGTTTTATCATGTAGACTATAACATTACAGTCAAATAAAATAAAGACGAATTTAATTTTTTTTTCAAATTATACACGTGTTTATTTAAAAAAACTGCCAAGATAAATAAAAACAAAGGGGCAAACAATTTGTTCTTAATTAGCTTCACTATTATACACATAAATACAAGAAATACATAAAGATTCAAGTACCAAAGTCTTTTTATTTAATTAGAAATTATTGTACTGTCAGATTACAAGACTACAAGAATAAATTTCAGTCACAAACTATTTACAAAAGCACACTTGTACTATAATTCTGTGCGTAAATTATACCTTCATATATCATAATTATGAAAATAATGAATAAAATCAAATCGCTTAAAGAAAATTAACAGTGTCAAAATTATTTATTATAAGGTTTACAATATCGCAACCAGATACCATTTTGAACAGATATGCAGCATTATTTTTATAACAAAAAAAAAAACAACTATATAGAAATATAAAAATATATAATTTTAATTATGTCATAATAATATAATAAGGAAGCTATGTATTTGTATATATTCATACCTATATTACATAATTAATTTTGTAAATTTATACTATTATTAGCTACGTACGGATTTTCATATTCTTTGTTTGTCGTGGGTCAATTAATTCGGGTAGAATGCATTTCCTATAGAATCTTGCAATTTCTTTTCCATACTTTCTAACCAAAAATTATCATCTCTCTTGATATTCTCAATTTTATTTTTTTCATTTTCTCCTGTCCATACACCTAGAATACATTCTTGCAAATCTGTTATTCGCAATTGTCCTTGAATTTGTTACCACCAATTATGTTTTTTGTTCATAAATATTGTTCTGTATTTTTATCCTTTTTCCAAAAATCGATTTTTTTAACTATAACAATTCTTGATTTTAGCTTGTTCGTATTGAAAGGGCACTTAATTTCTATTAATATTACTTTATTAATTATTCCATCTGGTGTAGCTCCGAAATATGGATATTCTTTGTCAATAAACATACCGCATAAATTAATTTTTATGTTTAATTGTTTTTCTAATTGTTGGCGTGCTACTGATTCATTAATTTTCCCATAAGTAATTGCTGGAACATTTAGAAGATCTTTACCATATAGGAGTCTCAAAACTAATTTTTCGCAGCTAGTTGTTGGTCTCCTTTTACATATTGTACCAAAATTTGAAGCTGTTAGTAATTTCTTTCTCTCTTGCAACCATAAACTACTTCCACTTTGCAACAATGTATCTCTCTCAAATTGATGTTTTTCATAGTCTTTTAGTTCCTTTTCGGTTACCCATGATTACACGAAGCACGAATTCAAAGAGTTCTATAAGTCGTCACCAAAAGTATGCAAAGTTCAGAAAAATTTGTAGGATATTTAAGAGTAAAACAGTGAGTGGAAAGGGAAACTTATATAATAGAAAATAAATTATACGCATAGTGGTAGGTAGAAAATTCACATGATAACATTCTTACTACTTGGATATTTGATTTTACTTCAAAAAGATATAGAGTGATTGAAAAAAGTTACGTACAGAAAAATAAGCAATCCATACATTAACCGTCGTTTTCATTTCTGAGAGAAAAGTAGACATGGTATATTATACGGTACGTAAATATCAGTTTTCGACCTCACAATATTCTACAAAAAAATCAAAGAAGGTGGAGCTAAAATAATGTTCGATTGCTTACCGCTAGAGTCGCTTCAACACAGTAACAGATTTGAAGAAAAATAAGGAAAAATACATTTCTTTTTCCTATTAAAATTAAGGCTATTTTTGATCAGATTTCAAAAATTC